>OY740765.1:114203274-114581161 GCA_963513935.1 Aphrophora alni
ATCTAATCCAAGAGTACTTGAAAAAAACGTGTTTTTTTTAATTTAGTAAATAATATAATTAAAAATTTCTGCCTGTTAAGATTGGCTCAGCTTGTTCATATGTGACTACAAATAAAACTATGAGTCGCCCACAAATAAACTAATCGGAAATACATATGAACGTGGTTGTTATGCCAGCATTAAAAGTATATGAGTGGAAATCATAAAAGTTGGAATGTTTATCTCTTAAAATTTTTTGTACATATTCTCTTAAATTTCATACAAATTGAATTCAATCACACCGTAAAGGTGTGTGTCTTAGGTCCGTAAAAGATTTTATTTTTAATTATAATTTTTTAAATAATGGCCGTTTAATTTTCTTTTCTAAAGTAAATAGTTTTAGAAATATTTGACGTTAAAAGTTTTATACTGCCGCCATTTCGAATATTATAAGAATAAAGTCTTTGTGTTTAGTACACTTGTAAAACTTGAAGTACAAAATGGTTATACCAAGTCTGAATTAAATATATTATATATTTCTGGAGTTATAATTCTTTTTTGTAAAAGAACAAAATGGCGGATAGACGGATAATGAAGCAAAATTCAACCATATGTTATTTGAATTTTTTTTTTAGTCTTAATGTATATAATCCGAAAATGAATATACAGTACACTTTTTTCGTTAAAATCTATGTATATATGCTATACATATTTTATATACGCCTTAAACTGATTAATTTTTCATTATGAAATGAAATTCAGTTTATATGACGTATGTTTAAATATCATTGAAATTAAATTGATTTATATGCGTAGGGATTTACAATTTTTTGAAATTGTCTTCAATCTTCTAGCTTTAGTCAAGTAAATTGAAATCTATTAAATTTACTGAAATATATCATTTTAAAAGATGTTCAAATGCAAATATTTTATGGGCGCTTCGTGGTTTTATTTTTAGCCGCAAATGAGCAAGCTGAGGCCGTTGTGGCAGACAGATATTTTTGTTCTACTATTTAGTACTTTTTAAATAAAACAATGTTCTAAAAAATATATACTTTTTAGTTTTTGTGACTTTTTTTAATTTTCTTAATTGAACGCATTTAAAAAAATTGCTATTATGACTGTTCCATTCTGACTGATAGTTTCGCACTCTCTCTATATCTTCTAAAGCTTCGTTTTTGTAAAGCTTTGCTTTTGATAATATGTGGAAATTTTGAAGGATAACTGTTCACTATAAATGGATCAAAAATTAATTTCAATATTCTATCCAGATAGATAGAGGTGTCAAGTTTTAAAAATGTAATAAAAGGATATAGATTCAACTAGGTTTCCTCGGGATTAATTATAGGTGCACCTGAGGGTGGTGTTGTAATCAGAGCCTTATATCTGTCTGTCATACTGTAATTGGTACACATTAAAATGAACCGCCGTTATTAATACTTAGAATTCGATTAAATACAATTTACATTAAGGGTGAGTTAATGACACAACTTGCAAATCTATGCTCCATTTAGGCTAAATCACACAATTCAAAACATTTAATAAAAGATAAATTTCGCTTAAAAATAAATAAATAAAATGAGAACTATGTGTTAAAAATCTTTTTCCGGATCTCAACCCCAAGATTTTGAAATTTTTTAAGTCGAATTCCTTGCATTTGTCATAAAATTATGTTGTTAATACTAGGTTTAGCAAGAATCATCACAAATATGTTAGGTTATGTTGTTATATATACAGGGTGTTTCTGTAATGCGCGGAAATAATTCAGGAGTTGGTTATATGGTTCAAAATAAATAAGCAAGTTCCTATAGACATATGAGTATCTTCAAAAAGTTTATTTTAACTGCTATCTGCCATTTTAAATTTTTATTTTTTTTATTATTATTATTTTTTTTTATAAATAGCCGCCATTTTGAAACAGATTATTGGAACAAGTTGGAAATATTTTCAAAATAGGTTTTTATACTGATGACTACAGTGGCAAATAACAAATCGCTCTAGAGATATAAATTCCTTAGTAAAAAAAAATTACAGATAGCTGGTAAAAGAAGGTTTTCAAGACATGTTTATAGCAACTTTTTTCAACTTTTTACACATTTAACGAAACTCTGAATTATCTCCGGACATTACAGAATCACCCTGAATGTATTATTTAAATTAGTATACAGTTTGACGTGTAAAAAATTGGGGTCCGTAGAATACACAAATACACTTAAAACATATGCTGAACGTTTTATTTTATTTTTTATTTAAAGGTTATAACCTTAATTTAAGTATTCAGGTACATTTCAAACACCCTGTAATTACATACATAACATACAAATATACACAGACTCATG
Organism: Aphrophora alni; assembly: GCA_963513935.1. Taxonomy (NCBI): domain Eukaryota; kingdom Metazoa; phylum Arthropoda; class Insecta; order Hemiptera; family Aphrophoridae; genus Aphrophora; species Aphrophora alni. Next base: position 114,205,593 of record OY740765.1, read on the forward strand.
TACACATACATATTTAGATAGGATTTGTTGATCCTTTTCATGTTCTAGGATTATCACTTGAAAAAGAGTGGTGATTGAATCTATCGAAACGTCTATTAGATAAATGATGGCGAATCTCCAAAGAAGAGATGCATTTCCTCTGTAAATGTAGTGACAATGTCTTGGACAAATCTCATTACCAAAACATGTTATGCAAATACAAGCCTCTGCCGCGACAAGTGGCTGTCTACTCCCTTTGTCCAGTAACAATGACGTTGACACTTGTTGAAGAAATGCTCCTCAACACCACAATTCCTAATTATATTGTGCAATTAGGAATATTATTTACGTGTTCTAATAGTTGAAAAATAAGAATGATTATATTTGTGGTTTAATCGAATATCTGACATCATTTGTGCATATGAAAAATAATACACTTGATAACGGGAGTTGATTTATACTCTCGAAACGTCGTGTATAAGTTTGTATATACATAAACGATAGGAAATGTCAAATTATATTAATCCATCATTATCAACTTATATTTGTACATTTCACGCATTGTAACCCTCAGGGGCTCACTTTAGGGAATACAACCGTCGCAATCCCGATGAACGTTAGCTGGATCTACACCTTTCTTCATATAGCTTTGGTGTACATGAAATACAATCCCTCTCTTTCATGTTTCCAAAACCTAGACCACCTCTTGTTCTTTTCCGACCATAACACTAATAGAGTATTCGAGGGCGTGAGTCTTTAGTTTTTTTTCTTCTTTTCATTTTTATAAGGTGATGATAACTGAGAGACATTTTACCTTTAATCAACAACAACAAAATATACGTAGTATAGCGTATTATTTGGCATAGTTACAAACATACCTTGGGGATATATCCGTTATGAGGTGTCTGTCGTCTGTGGTATGTACAGTGCTGTACAGCCGAAATTTGTGGAACAATTTATCAAATTTGGTATTTGTGTAGTGGGTATATTGTGGACATTTTTGTGGGGAGGATTTTTCTTCTTTTTTTTTTTCTAACTCAAAATTGGTAGCTGCCATAAAAACACAATATTATTACGATTTTATCAAAATCGGCTTTAACGGTTTTGCTTATATTTTGCATAAGTATAACGTTTAAAGACCCAAAAGAAACGTGTTGAACTCTAGCTCTTCAAAAATACTGGTTCGTGATTTATCGAAATAACCAAAATATCAGGTATGGATCTGTTATTAAAGACGTAATTTCTCAAAATCGGTCCAACCGATTTAGTTCAAATTATAGTGAAATATGAAGATTAATGACGCAAACCTGTGTAAAAATTCTCAAATGATAACATATTACGGTTCAGGAAAAATTGATTAGAAAACAAAACATAAATTCTCAACTTAATAATTCCTAATCAGAGTCTACAATTAATTAGGATCATTACTAATGTACCAGATAATAAAATATAAGTATTCTTGCTATTTTTAGAATTTGTAATAGGTTTCAACTAACGCAAAGGCAAAAAACCTCTCAGTCATAAAGTAAAAAACGCCACACCTCGAAAACTTTAATAGTGTCAATGTCGGAAAAGAAGAAAAATTTGTCAATAAAGACAAGGAAAGATATAATTGAGGAATCTAACCAAAGACTGCATGAAAAAAGGTATAGATCCAGGTTATTACCTTGGGATTTCCATGCCCGTACTTATTGAGGGTACAGTAACAATAATGCACTTAAATACAAGTAATGAGAAATGAATCCATCTCGTTGCTTGTTATGACTAGTAGGCGTTTTAAAATCCATGAATCACTATTCATATAAATCAGTATTTTGACACTGAAATTATTATATTAATTATATCTACTAGGAACTACATAAGTAATTTGTTTGAGTTAAAAAAAAGAGTCATATTCCTTATGAAATGAAAGATTCCATGAGGTTATTAGATCAGTACTACAATAGTCCAGTTAGTTTCGGTTTCCTGCTTGGAAAAATATTCTGATTCAGTTTTTTGCATAATCTTACTCTAAATAGTCCTTTTATAACAAATCCAGATGTTGCTGTGAGGAAATTGCAGTCGTAAATTGTTTAAACAATTTCTTTTTTTAAATTAAAAAAAAAAAAAAATTTCTCAGGCAAAGTTTCTGTTTTTTTATTTTCAGATTTGTATCATACATACTGGGATAAATGGCATTTCTCCAAATGTACGTTTGTGCAGAGGCTCTTAACACCTCCTGATAAAACGCATCGAAAGTGCAAGGTATATTTGCAAAATTAATACCTATTCCACAGCTATGTTTGAAAATAATTGGAGCGCTAAGGAGAGGCAGCCAAGCCAGTAAGGATATGTGCAGGTATATAAAGCGGTCACGAAAATCGTCAAGCGCGCGAAATTAACAATTACGAAATGGTGGAATGGAATTTGTAGTGGGATGTTTGAAGAATATCTTTGAACTTTGGCAACATCAAAAATTCGAATTTTTAACTTTTTTAAGAGTTTAAAATAACCATTTTTACATTTTTTCAGACCTTAAATTGTTTATAACTAAAAAACAGTTGACTTTAGAGAAAAGTTTAATAAGTAAATTTTTTGTTTAAAATATTCTAAAGAACCTACAAATAATCCTCCATGGGCTCACTATGATGATTACGGACTTTAGGTTAATCTACAAGTTTTTTTATGTAGTCTTGGATTAGATCCTACTATTTCATCTTTCCTATCGAGCCTTTCTTCACCAATTCTTATTCTCTTTAGACCCTGACGCGATTAGGAGTATTAGTGGGCTTTATTTTGCATTATTTTCTTCTTTTTTTTAGTAGGCAATAATGATCGAGAAGTTTTTTCTTTAAACAACAAGTGTTCTTAAATAGGATTATAATTCGGGGGTTAGAACTGACAATACTTACAGATTGTGATATAAAAGTAATAATTCCTCGGTTTACTGATACCCTTGCAGTTAAATCAACGCTACAAAGGTCGTGGCTTCGAATCAAACAGAACCTTTTTTTCTGCGCAATCTAATTCTTTCCATCGCGCAACGTACGTAATGGCGAAGTGAGGCCCAATTATAAATAAGCGATAATTGACTTTAAGAGATATTGACGAGGTTGAATGTCAAAGAACAAGCCATTTTGTAAATTTAATTTTTTGTATTAATTCCAACTAAAAAAATTAGAATTGATTAATTGGGCGCTTGATATTATTAATACTAAGCTATATAAAAATAAGTTGATGAGTGCCATCGTATTACCCATCTCTACAATACAATGTAATACAAGCAGATCCTCAAAAATATAATGCATAAATATTGGTTTCTTGAGCCTTGTAGGAGATATTGAATTGTATTATTTAATCAAGAAGTCTTGCCCAGTATGGTAAGTTTGTATAAAACCGTTCTTATAATTTTTTTGTTAACCTTGTTAATCTATACATCACTTAGAACGATTCCACTCGCTTCGCTAGTGTCAGTGAATCGTCCCTAGGGTGCCTCCAAGCTGTACATATGCGAAGAAGCGTCAACGTATGGATGATATGGACCTGTGGGATATCGTGACTATATGAATACAATATTCTCGGGAGGTCAGATTTATATTTAGGATAATAACTTCGTTATTTGTCAACGTTGTTGTAATACCATTACGTCAAAATCTGAAAATTTATAACGAATTTATTGTGTTGAATTGGAAAAAAAAATCAAGTATATAATTAAATAGATTTGAGTAAAATACATATGAACATAAAACTGAATAAATAACCGCCTTTTAGAATTTTTTTTTTTCAAATTTTAATAGATTTCATATGAACACATAATAGACCCATCAAATTTCAAGTTCCTTTTATTTTTTGTAACTGCTATGCTACTTAGGTACAGACAACAACGACGACGGATAGGCGGCTTAACGAAAATCACGTTTTCGGATTCCCTAGGCAGTGAAACGTGAAAATCAGTCAAAAGAATAGTTAATCTTCTTATTTTAAAATCCCAAACCTACCCTATACATCCATAATTGGATAAATAAACCTATACAAGAGAATAACATATTCGGAAACAGAACTAACTGATAAAATATATAAAAATTTATTAATATAAACGATTTTCTTAATACTCCCCCATTCATTTAATTATACTTGAAGTGTAAATATTTGACTGAGGGCACTGTTACCAATTTTAAAGCTAACAACGTATAAATCTATACTGTTGATAGATCTAACCTACAAGAGTCAAAGTCCTCGATGACTAATTGATTTAACTGATTAATATTGATAACCTACTCTTGTGGTGCAAAGATTTGACTAATTTAGTGTGGTATTGAATTCAAAGTTAACAACGTATAAATCCATACTGTTGATAGATCTAACATACCAGAATCAAGTTGCTGGATGACTAATTGATTTACTTGAATATTAATGATATCCTACTCAAGAAGTGCAAAGTTTTGACTGTTTATTGTGGTATTAATTTCAAAGTTAACAACGTATAAATCCATACTGTTGATAGATCTAACATACCAGAATCAAGTTGCTGGATGACTAATTGATTTACTTGAATATTAATGATATCCTACTCAAGAAGTGAAAAAGATTTGACTAATTTGGTGTGGTATTGAATTCAAAGTTAACAACGTATAAATCCATACTGTTGATAGATCTAACATACCAGAATCAAGTTGCTGGATGACTAATTGATTTACTTGAATATTAATGATATCCTACTCAAGAAGTGCAAAGTTTTGACTGTTTATTGTGGTATTAATTTCAAAGTTAACAACGTATAAATCCATACTGTTGATAGATCTAACATACCAGAATCAAGTTGCTGGATGACTAATTGATTTACTTGAATATTAATGATATCCTACTCAAGAAGTGAAAAAGATTTGACTAATTTGGTGTGGTATTGAATTCAAAGATAACAACGTATAAATCCATACTGTTGATAGATCTAACATACCAGAATCAAGTTGCTGGATGACTAATTGATTTACTTGAATATTAATGATATCCTACTCAAGAAGTGAAAAAGATTTGACTAATTTGGTGTGGTATTGAATTCAAAGATAACAACGTATAAATCCATACTGTTGATAGATCTAACATACCAGAATCAAGTTGCTGGATGACTAATTGATTTACTTGAATATTAATGATATCCTACTCAAGAAGTGAAAAAGATTTGACTAATTTGGTGTGGTATTGAATTCAAAGATAACAACGTATAAATCCATACTGTTGATAGATCTAACCTACAAGAGTCAAAGTCATCGATGACTAATTGATTTAACTGATTAATATTGATAACCTACTCTTGTGGTGCAAAGATTTGACTAATTTGGTGTGGTATTGAATTCAAAGTTAACAACGTATAAATCCATACTGTTGATAGATCTAACATACCAGAATCAAGTTGCTGGATGACTAATTGATTTACTTGAATATTAATGATATCCTACTCAAGAAGTGCAAAGTTTTGACTGTTTATTGTGGTATTAATTTCAAAGTTAACAACGTATAAATCCATACTGTTGATAGATCTAACATACCAGAATCAAGTTGCTGGATGACTAATTGATTTACTTGAATATTAATGATATCCTACTCAAGAAGTGAAAAAGATTTGACTAATTTGGTGTGGTATTGAATTCAAAGTTAACAACGTATAAATCCATACTGTTGATAGATCTAACATACCAGAATCAAGTTGCTGGATGACTAATTGATTTACTTGAATATTAATGATATCCTACTCAAGAAGTGCAAAGTTTTGACTGTTTATTGTGGTATTAATTTCAAAGTTAACAACGTATAAATCCATACTGTTGATAGATCTAACATACCAGAATCAAGTTGCTGGATGACTAATTGATTTACTTGAATATTAATGATATCCTACTCAAGAAGTGAAAAAGATTTGACTAATTTGGTGTGGTATTGAATTCAAAGATAACAACGTATAAATCCATACTGTTGATAGATCTAACATACCAGAATCAAGTTGCTGGATGACTAATTGATTTACTTGAATATTAATGATATCCTACTCAAGAAGTGAAAAAGATTTGACTAATTTGGTGTGGTATTGAATTCAAAGATAACAACGTATAAATCCATACTGTTGATAGATCTAACATAAAAGAATCAAGTTGATGGATGACTAATTGATTTACTTAAATATTAATGATATCCTACTCAAGAAGTGCAAAGTTTTGACTGTTTATTGTGGTAATAATTTCAAAGTTAACAACGTATAAATCCATACTGTTGATAGATCTAACATACCAGAATCAAGTTGCTGGATGACTAATTGATTTACTTGAATATTAATGATATCCTACTCAAGAAGTGAAAAAGATTTGACTAATTTGGTGTGGTATTGAATTCAAAGATAACAACGTATAAATCCATACTGTTGATAGATCTAACATACCAGAATCAAGTTGCTGGATGACTAATTGATTTACTTGAATAATAATGATATCCTACTCAAGAAGTGTAAAGATTTGACTAATTTAGTGTGGTATTGAATTCAAAGTTAACAACGTATAAATCCATACTGTTGATAGATCTAACATACCAGAATCAAGTTGCTGGATGACTAATAGATTTACTTGAATGTTAATGATATCCTACTCAAGAAGTGAAAAAGATTTGACTAATTTGGTGTGGTATTGAATTCAAAGATAACAACGTATAAATCCATACTGTTGATAGATCTAACCTAACAGTGTTAAGGGGATGGATGAATAATTGATTTACTTTAATATTAATGATATCCTACTCTTGAAGTGTAGCAACTACTAATTTTCGGTGTTTGAATTTAGTCAACAATGAAAAAAATAGTTGTCATAGGAACAAATAGATAGCAATGTAAATAACAGCTCATGTTATGATAAATACCTATTATATCTACATAAAATATAGCTTTTTTTTCTATTTGATTGGGTATCAAATAACGATATCACAATCATTTAAAAGTTTAACTTACTTTTGAAATACCCGGTATAGTTAAATTGTTTACTTTACCTTCATACGATTTGTGAATGCATTTGTATAATAAGGACGAGTAACTTCAAAACAGGTCTTACCAGTCACACTTTAGTGTCAGTATGATTTGAGTACATATATTAATTGAAATTGTAATTCGTATTGCACAAAATAAGAAGGTTTTGTGAACAATTTTACTTTCATTCGTTTTGAGCCCTCTTAAGGTCAAAATATTGTACCCACATTCGATTTTTGTTTGTTTATTCCTTTTTCCTCCTTTTTAATTATAAGTTATTTATTTTAAGTTAAAAAGTTTACTAACTAACTTTTTTCCCATGTTAGTTGTTTATGAAATTTAATATGATTAAATTAAAATGAAACTAGAACACAATTTCTATCAAATACGTTTCAACTACAATGTCACCATCTTCAGTGATGCATGAGCTTTACCTAACTTTTAGTTATAGTTAAAGTAGAGATAGTTATATTTTTATGATTGGTAACTAAAGCATCTGAGAAAATGGCGACATTGTCTTTGAAACGTGTTTGTTACAATAAACATATTTGTGAGAAATTGAGTTCAAATTTTATTTTAAAACAACTCACAAGTCAAGCTCAACATTTGGATATAATATTTTTAAAGAAAGAAAATAATTTGTTAAAATAGCTTTATTGTAATATTATTTTATTTTATATCCTGTTTAATAATTGCCTTATTAAATGAAGGTATATTTCCTAACAGATTTTGTTTATACAATAGCTATATAAAGTTTACAACGTTCAAGGGTTTGTTGAAGAGAGAGTAGAGGATTATTTCCATGAGAGAGTTGAATCATCTTATCCCTTGGGGCGGCATATCGTTAATCCGGTCCTGCATACACCGTCGTAAAAACTACGTTTTTAACTCATGATCCCTTGAACAGATATCAGAACAAATTCGAAGTAATTTTTTTTACCATCTCATTACTGAGTGACCCAAAATGTCACGCTACATATTTTAAGAAAATTTAACAAAACTGAAGTTATTTGTCGAAAGCAGTAAAATTTACGTTCCAGTATACGAAGTGGAGGTAAGTGTGGTAATCGACAAATTTCGACCTCCGTTTTTAGATGGGTTTAACGTGAAGAAGTTCCATGGCGTCGGAAATTTGAAAAGTTGTATTTCTACATGTCGTCTGTCTGTTGTCGTTGTTGTATGTACGTGTAAGCACCATCAAAATAATTAAAATAGGAACATGAAATATATTATAGAGGACTTATAGTATACCCTATTGAAATTCAGAAAATGTAATTGAAAGTGTCAAAATGGCTGCCATTTTAAACATTTTTGTTTGCTTGTTCTTAAGTCAAATAAACCAATCAAAGGTTCAATGCCTCCAACCGAAATTATTTGAAAAGGACCAATGAAAGGAATTGCATCATTCTAAAGTAATGTAAAAGATTTAAAATAAGCCAATGAAGGAAGAGGATCGGAATAAAGCAGTTTGAAAATAAAAATTATAAATAAGGGTGGAAGAGAAGTGCAACGGGTGTCTTTTTGGTTGTTAACTTATTGAAGAATGGTGTTCCGGAGAAAGTGTTTCTTTAGTAGCAAAGAGAAAAATTGTTGTGAAAGATTTCGCCGAAATTAAATAGTAACTGCATCGTTTTGTACAAGTATTTATTAATAATCTTCGACGTGTAGTTAAAAGATAATCGTCGTTTATAAGTTTAAAAGAGTCGTCGTCATAAAAGTGTGTGAGTAATAGCGTCGTTCTACAAGTGTTTGAACAGGAATAATCATCGAATAAATTAAAAAGTAATCGTCGTCACAAAAGTGTGTGAAAATAAAAGTGTATGGAGAAAAGAAGATTCGTCGAAAAGATTAAGGCAAATCAATCCATCTACTGGCAGTCTACGCGGGAACTACGTTCAAGGAACCGGGAACATTGGAACTGTAATAGAACTTCAGAGTCGATAAGTACAAATTAATGGACAATTTCAATTAAACAAACTACCACCAAATTCTATTTTATATCAAGTAAATTATAGTCACCAAAGAACCTAACAAACCCGTAAAGAGAAAGTAAATTAAATTAATAAATAATAAATTTCAGTTAGCCGGAGCATTTTATCAAAATAATTAAAAGTAAAAAATTCTGATGCTCTCTTATTTCTTTATTTTAGATTAAGACATTGTAGAGAATAAGATAGTAACTTGTATTTAACTATGTATTTAGAATAAGTAGTAGATTAAGATGTTAATTGTATAATTATTAAAAGTGTATAAAATTTGAACGATAATTGTTTTTTTATTGTAAATGATTTTTAAACTTTAATTCTTCAACTAAAGAAATAGTTAAAACCTACAGGTGTGAAAGTTATTTATTTGATTAATATTGGCATGAATAACAGTACCAATCTCACTTCTTATAGCAACGTCAAAAATGTAAGTACGAATCCTGATCTTTAAAAAAATTGATATTCCAATAGTTACCATATCCGGGAAAGCCGAGAAATGTAGCCCAACAGCTACGAAGTCTGCCATAGCTTAGAAATTTACAGGAGTGATGTTTAGTGTACACACATGTCGTCAATAAAGTAGTGATATATCCTGCACAATTGCAATGTTTAGAAAAGCTGTATGACACCTGCTTTAAACAAACTCGTCCTACTGGATAAGACTTCTAGACCTAGCAATACAATTTAACAATTCGTACAAAGCCCATAAGACAAACTTTTGGGCATTGCATTTAAAAGATCTACTTGTGGTTGGGTAAGTACCACGATGGTACCCATTCCATATTTTTGTTGCTAACAAAGAGCTGCTCAACTATAACATTTTCTTTAATCTTTAAAAATATTATTCTCTTCAATCCAAAGAACATGTCTGCATACAACACGGTTTCGGGGAAAACAGTATCCTGCTTATCAATATATTAACGACCGAAAGCACTCAAAACGGTGCTAAAATTGTAGGAGATGATATCATAGATTAAAAAAGAATTGAATCACCTTCAAACGTGACAAAATATGCAGGAACACGATAAATCTCAATATGGACGCACAAGCTGATTCCATTGGAAATTGTAGGCCTATACATGATTTGTTGACAGCGGATTACATAGTTTTCAGCTAATGTAAATAATATCATAGTGTAAAAAATAAATTGGATTTTACAAAATATACAGAGTGATTAAAAATTAAATTCTTTGTAAACTCATTTTAGAGTTAAAAAGTAAGAAAAACACCTTACATAAACATAAATCCAGAAGCGCTTCGTTTTGTGTTTTTTCCAATAATTTATTTTTAAGTAGATATGATAAATTGACGATAATTTGGTGTAAGCATTATTTATGTAAACTTTTACCAGGATACCAGTAAACCATCTTTATTTTGTATAGCGGAAGTTCAATGTCAAATATTTCGAAAACCATTAGCATTACAAAATATATACGAGATAATAGATTTTCCTCTTCTAACGAAAAACAAAATTTTTTTGTAAGCCAAAGGAAAACTCAGTTTTCAACAAAAAAAAACTCAAACATATATTCTTGGTAATTGTCAACACCCAAAATTAACCTAAACCAAAATATTACGATAATTGTCAATAATAATATTACAATCTATTCCCCAAAAAACATTTTTTTTCCATTTTATTTTGTAGGCCAAAGGAAACCCGAGTTTTCGTCAAAAAATGAAACATAATTTCTTGGTAATTGTCAACAACACCCAAAATTAACGTAAACCAAAATATTACGATATCTGTCAATAATAATATTATAATCCATTGCTCAGAAGTATACCATAAATGAAAGTGTTTTCCATAACATTTTTAAAATGGCGGTGTTTTTATACTATTTTTAATATTTTATAGTTTTATGTTGATAACTAGGTTAACCAATAACTAGGTTGACGAAAATTAAAAATCAATAAGTTTTACGTTAATAGAGGAAAACATTTTTTATCTTGTTAATATATTTTTATCGTTTTTTTTTTCGAGATATTCGACTTTAGACATTTTAAACGTCAGCCATTTTCAAAATTTACAAAATAAAGTGTTGATTTTCTGGTATACTAGTAAATATGTTACATAAATAATTATCTTTAATAAATATCCTACGTAATGAAATATATTTTGTGTTTCTAATTAGTAAAAACACAAAATGACAGACAGATAAACAACGAAGCTTTTCCGGACCTATGTTTACATAAAGTGTTTTTCTTATAAGCTCTATAGTCAGTTCCCGAAATAATACTGTTCAATTTTGAATCACCCGTATAGCCCAGTTGTTAAAAGCTAATATGTTATTCGTTTACTGCATGATTAATTGATTTAATTTCTGTTATTATTGATAGTCCTGTGCAATATGTGATGTGCAATGTGCGTACCCCAATTGTGTCCTATTTGTATTGATTCCATAGCAGACAACGTGAAATGTTGTGTTTTCATAATGTTGTACAGTATATAATTAATATCAATCCGAATATTGTAATTACGTAACAGCCTCACGGCCAGTTTGTCCAACGTTCGTTCAACATTTAATCATTCGTTGAGGTGTATAACGTTACGTTAATATTATTTTGTATTTACAATCTCCGTTTTAAAATAAATGGTACACAAACATTGCACAAATTTTCACACACCCAACCTCCAAACCCATTAATATCGAACAAATTAATCTTCAACAAAAATGTCGGTTGCTAATCAAAAAGTTAAAAACGTGGAAACTGTTTTTGAGAAAATTTTACATTTAAATAAAAGCCTAAACTTGGGGCATAAACACGTCCTAATGTAAAAATCGTTTCATTGTTTTAAAACAACTATTATGTTTCATTATGGTTTTTTGCCAATTATTTCGAAACAGTAATATTTTTTACTTGTCATTTTCCACACCGATTAAGGTTACTAACCTGCAGATTTCATTAACATTTAGAACGAAATCTGTACACCTGATTTTGAGATATTACGTATTTTATAGCTATTTGGGTATCTGTTTTTTATTGATATTTTAAAAACCAAAATTTTTTAAGAGATATTAACCAATGCGGTTTACTTAGATCCTTAAAGGCTACACTTTGATCAAAATTTTATCAAAATCGTTGGATACAATTTTAAGAATATCGTTTTTTTTTTGCTTATCTCAAATGCTTTGCTTAGAGGTAAAACCTCAAATTTTTAGTTATCAAAAAAATTAAGGAAAAAAATCCCGAGAATTGTCCACAAACCAAAATTGATTTAAATCGGTCGAGCTATCGTAGATACGCAAACGACATGACAGACTTCAATGAAAATACCACTTTTTTATACCCAGGGATATAGTGTCACACTTTCCTATTAGGTCTCTGTTGACCAACTCTTATTCTCTTGTGACCCTGCTGACGCTATTAAAGTATTCGAGGACTAGGAGTCTTTATTTATGTTCTTTTCTTCCTTTTTTTTATAAAGCGACAATGACCGAAAGCTTTTTCGCCTTTAAACAACAATTAATTCCATATATTTAAAGAATATAGAAAACACCATATGTACTATAAGATACACATTTGTTTTAGACAAAGTAAGATTGATATGGAAAAACAAAACTCGACTCCAGACTCCAGACTCCACAAGGTACCTAAACAACCGCCTGTTGGTTGCTGCATACGTATACTACACATACGTACCTACTGCGCATGCCTTTTCCCCACCATAAAAAAGTGTATCTAACATCGAATTATTGTATTGCAGCCGAAATGAATATCTAAAGAAAGTTTCAAAATTTGTACAAACAGGAAGTGTCTCAAATAGAACTTCCCAGATTTTATGACAGACAGATAGACGTGAAAGCAAAGTAAACAAAAGTGTGTAAAAATGAATCTTAACCGCTGTCATTAAAACCTGGATATTAATCAACTACGATTTACGATGATGACGTGCTTATGGCACAAGCGAGACATATTAGTGTCTTATTTAAATAAATCAATATCATTTTTCAATGGTTGTTTAGACACTTGTTGACATTATTGAAGTGATATTTATTTTTTGTTGACGATTAGTTTAGATTTGATTTGTTGTTTTGTGCGTCAGAAAATGTGTGGAATGTCATTGTATTATTTATTTGGGTTGTCCACGAAAAGGTAAGTCTATAATAATAATAGCTGTGTATCCAAATTCTTATTTTTCTTTTCCTACAAATATTATCAGACCATTTCTATTCGATTACAGTTAACGCTCAAGGGTTCATTGCATGGAGTACGAAAGTGGCAATCCTGGATTTACTCCATTTTTCGTGAAGTATTGGGTTAGATCTCTTCTATCAGGTCTTTCTTGATCAAATTTTATTCTTTTCCGACTCTGACACTATTACTGCATTCGAAGGCTAGTTGTTTCATTTTATGTTCATTTCTTTCTTTTTTTTATAGCAATGATGATAGTGAGATTGTTTCGCTTAAATAAAAAAAGAAGAAAATATCGATGCCTACACCCATAATACCTACACCAAATATTAAACTCTGTGCAGCCTAAAGAGTTTTTTTTCATTTATTTATAGTTCAAAATTGGAGGAGTAGCTGCCATTAAAAAAAAAAATATATACGATTTTTTCTACGATGTTGCTCAAATGTTGACGCCGCCTGTATCAATGCTTTCAGTGAGTACCGGCTTGGCAATCTTGAAGTTACCCAGCGGATTTAAAGCTTTCTTCGTATAGTTGTGTGTTAGATTCCTCTCTTTCATCTTTCGTAACAAGTCTCACTTGATCAAATTTCGTTCTTTTCAGACCCTGACACTTTAGTGAATTCGAGGGATAAAGGCCACATTTTATTCCTTTTTTTTCTTAGGCGATAATGAAAATTTTTATCCTTTAAACAACAAAGAAAAAATATATGACTGTATATGCAAGCGGCACTCATTATTCTACCATCTGTTTTAAAACAGTTTTACTTGTGTTATACGCTAGACTAACTGAAAGTATCATAACTATAGAGGCACTACAACGGACGACGTCCCCGCCCCACCCCACCTCCTCCAAATGTTTTATTAATGTCGTAGAGGAGAGAGGCTATGACGAATGATAGGCAGATGCTTCATCACTCTTTTGACACTTCAAACCCTGTGTCAACTGCAGTGTTATAGCAAATGCGAAGATAAAACTAGTGGGAGGCCTGAATCCTATATTAACATAATATTATCTGGAATATATAAATGTAATATGTACGATACAGAGGGTGTTTATATATAGGTTGGCAGTTGAATTAGATAATTTAATTATTAATATCTTTTAATCAGATATATGCGATCAGTTTTTTTTAAATTTAAAAACACGACGTTTCAAGAGTGTAAATCAAATCTCGTTATCAAAATTTAAACCTTCAGTATAAAAGTGAAATATTCCAATATAACCTAGTAGTCTAGCGCCATGCTGGAAACTGAAACTAAATCTATAATCTTAGAAAATAACTCAATCCTAAAATTAGACCTGAGCACTCAAAGCTACAACCACCAGACAGAGGACTGCTCTACATAAAGAACGTGAAACAACTGACTATTAAAAGGGGTGGTGTCAAGAGAAAGTTTCCTAATTGTTTATCGGAGTGAATAATATTTTGCCCCCTTTTCAAAAGTTTAGTCCGTGATCTCGTCATTATTTCCATCTGGGGATTAAGCTGCAAATATCTTTATTTAAAGTTAAAGAATTTTTAATTCAGTTTTTATTAACGGAAGCCATAATGGTCTTGTTTCTAAATTGGTTTGGCTGCTAGGATTGTCCAGTAATTTATATAATTTTTTCCCGGTGTATTATTGTCGCCGGTTTCCAATTAAATTTATGATTTTCTGACCAAATATGTTCGTTTATTTAAATTTATTGGTTAGGTCTAATCGTCTGTTCTTTTTATGTTCACTAATTCTTTTTTAGATGTATTTTTGTCTCGCCAATATATTGCCCGTCACATTCATTTCTTAGAATATACTTTTAGTTTTTAGGCTATTTTGGTGGTTTTCACTTTTACGCTTCTATGCGTTATTGGTTTTTCTACCTTTATCACTTGATAACCGGAGTTGATTTATACTCTCGAAACGTCATAAAGGTCACAAATGCGACTCAAGTAGTTCTTTTTGAAGTGACAACAATAAAGACGTAACGATTGTTTAGGCCTTGACTAATATCAATATAAACACCATAAAATGTAGTCCAATTGTAAAGTTAGTGGGCTCTATAGATACTTGACATTTCAATCTTTCTTATAGTAGCCTATATGATGACAAGCGAATTTTAAGTTTCGTTGAGCATCAACAGATATTAGAACTTGATCGTGGTTTGTTCAAGTTGTAATTTCACATTTTTTAAATCTATGACGAAGTTTTGTAATTCTAGTGACACGTAAAATTAAGACAATAGTGATGTATCACAAGAATCCGTATGAACAACGTACAGTGAAAGTTAAAAAACAAAAAATTAGAAAAATTGTTTTAAAATATTACAAAAACACAATTAAAAATTCAATTATGTTATTTTATAATCTAATAATTTTTCTGTGGAGTTATACAAATAAAATGACATATAATAAGATTATGTTATAATTTTTTTTTTTTTTTATGAATCAATTTATGAATACAAAATATTTCTTTTTTATTGTTTACAGGCTTACACCCTCTTTGTCATCACCGCCTTATAAATAGAAAAGAGTAAAAATAATGACACCTGGAATAGTCTAATAATATTAGGGTCGGAAGAGAACAAAAGTTAGTGAAGGGAGACCTAAGAGTAAAAATGAAAGAGTACCCAAAACTACATGAAGCAAAGTGTAGATCCAGAAAGAGTTCTTGGGTTTGCAGTACTCACTAATCATTTTTCTTATATAAGTTTAAAAAAATTAACAAAATGAACGAAAACACAATTTTCCACAAAAAAAAAATCCCTATATTTGTGCAACACAAATATAATACGACGTTTCAATGACCAATTCGTCATCCTCAGCTTCTAGATGCACACAAACCTTACTGAAATATTTAAGGTTAATATTTTAATATTGTTTGAAGTATTTAAAGTTTAGTAAGCACTGTTCAGTTTATTTTTCATATTACAGCTAGATTACAAAATTCTTATTTTATGCGCTCACAAAATCATCTGTCAATCATTTGCGGGACAGCAAATAAATGAATATATTTCGAAATGTTACAAAATAATAATAATAATAATAAATAAATAAATAAATTCCTGTATAGATAATACTGTTCATGTAAATGTTATTTTATTTTTTCTTGTTGCTTAAAGACGAAAAAACGTCTCAATAATCATCGTGTTACGAAAGAAAAGAGTATAAATAAATATGTCTAACTCTTTTCTCTAATTGGCGTCAGGTTCGAAAGAGAACAAGAATTGGTCAATAGAAGCCCGACCAATTCTATTAATGTTGGTAATAAAGTTATTGTTATTGTTCAATAACTTTGGTTATTGAAGTTTCCACAAGTTTAGCTCATTGCAGTTGATATAATTTTTTTCTGTTAATTAGTTAAAACGCCTATACATTTAAAATTCCGAACTAAAATTTGTTTAATAATATAATCTAATAATTGAGAGCATGAAGCCTTATGACTATTTAAGTATTTAACACTTAAAACAAGTTTTCTGTTTTGTGTTTATTTTACTAATTTAAAATTAAATTAGAATAATTGTTTCAGTAAAAAATAACAATTAGCAAGTTATTAATATAAAATAACAAGTATGATCACTAAAGTAACCCTTTATTATTAAGTTGTGAAACAGTTGAAATCTATAATAACATTTCTTTTCAAAATTAATACATTAAATCAAGGTATAGCAGCGCCTAAATTATATGCATATTGCAAGCAACAAACAAGTCTGTGAAACAGTGTATCTCAAAAACTGCAAATTATTTATTGTGAACCCCTTGTAGATGTACTCACAAGCCTCCAATGCACAAACGCTACTATACCGTACATTAAAGATAGTATAGGGTATACATATGGTACTACAGCGTATACAAACACAAGTGTGCAAACGCGATTTAGCCGAGGATCTTTACCTTCCCTCTTGCATATTGTCTATAAACGAGATAAGGAAGTATGGATTCTCCAATATAATATCTCAACTGTTTAGAATACTGCTCATCCTCTCCTCTCCCCCGCTCTATTCCCGTCCTCTCCTGTCAGGTTTTAATTAAAAACTTTCCTTTGTAGAATAACATCACCAGCCTCGAAGACAAAGCTCAAGTTTGCGTAGAACCTTTTATTTATTTATTATTACGTTGGCATGACTGAAATTGAAATTGATGTGGGTCGGTAACTTGATAGAGAAGTTTCCTAACCTCTGCTAAGAAACAGAAAATGTCAAACGTCGTAGGTGTTCGGAGACTTTATCACATAGACCGAGATAATAGTAGAGTGGTTTATAAATAATTATATAAATTTATTTTAATACTTTAAGGGAGTAACAGTATTATTACTTCTAGAAGTTTTAGTAATATAAACGCTACGAACATATTGCACTAACTTTCTTAGACGCCATTTAATACTGCAAACATTTTACCGTCGATTAATTTGTTTAGTCTTATAAGTAGAACTATTTTCTAACTTAAATTATAAATATATTTATTAAAGATGTATTAAACTCCACAAGTCAGCAATGGTTTATTTGGTGTTACAGTATTACTATAACATGTCTGATATATCAAAAAGAAAAAATTAAATCTTAACCACTGAACTCTTGAAAAATTATTAATATAATTTAATCTGATATTTGCCGTCATTTGTATATATACAAACTAATACACGACGTTTCAAGATGTGACTTCTAAAAGTAAAAGAGATTTCTAAGGAAAAGAAGTTGTTACAAGACAATAAACCTTTATCGTACAAAACAATCGCTTATGTACCTGGATTATTTGAAGAAGGTACGCGTGTTTCTAGGAAATATAAAATACATATTTTTAATAATCAAAACGCTGTTAGCCAACATCTCGTCAAAAACTAACCTAAAAATGATAATAAAAACTGTATTTACAGTAATAAAAGTGAACGAAACAGGCAATATAATGGCGAGTAAAAAGACATACAAATATAAGAATTAGTGGACATAAAAAGAACACCCGATTAGGGCTAACGAATAAATCGACAATAGCTGAGCATATTTGGTTACAAAATACAAATTAATTTGGAAAAAGGCAAAAATCAAAGTAAATCCTCATAAAAATTATCCTCATTTGTATAAATCTATCGGACAGTCCTTATGTATAATCCTATTAGCCAAACCAATTTACAAATAAGGTCATTATGGATTCCGTTAATAAACACTGAATTAACTTAAATATGGCTTAAACTTTCCCGTTTAACCCCCAGATAGTAATAATGACGCGATCGCGGATTAAACTCTTTAAAGATTTGATAAAAGATTGTTCACCCCTATTCACAGTTAGGACAACTTTCTCTTGGCTCCGACCCTTTAACAGTTGCTTGTCGTCCTTTGTGTATTATATTCTTGTATGTAGTGGTTTTATCTGATCAGGTTTTTATTTATCCCAGTTTTGACGGCTCAGGCCTATTTTTAGGGTTGTGGTCATTTCTTAGATTATAGACTTATATTTAGTTTTTAACATCGCCCTAGGCTACAAGGCTATGTTCGCGATTTTCTTGTTTATGCTCTAGATTTAAAATTTGATAACGAGATTTGATTTATACTCTAGAAAAGTCATGTATTAGTTTTTTATATACACAAATGATTGCAAAGGTCCGAGTAAACCATATTAATAATATAGACAATCCATCATTATCAAATAACTTTAAAATATTGAAAATGTTACAAAACTGAATTCAATAGGTCCTTGGAAAACTTTTTATATTACAAACATTGTAATTTCATTCTAAATAATGAATTATACTCTACACAAAATTAATATTAATATAAAATACCATTTCATAACTTGTATATGAATGTTAGTTTAGTAATATTATTGTATTAGATACAAAGATTACTTAAAATAACGTGGGAAAGTTGTAATATACGTAGGTTTAGACCACGCCCCTTCTTCCGCATTCTGTATAAATATGAGGCGTTCCGTAATACTAGGTTAGTTATAATTTGATTATTTTAGCTCGTTCATTGCTGAACAGGGTGTCATTGTCGTGAAATTGCATTATTTTCTTATTTTTAAATCTCGCAAATTAAGCTTAATATTTATTTATGGCGTAACTGTACTGCTTTAAGAAATAAAAAAGAAGAAATAACTTGCCACTTCCTTTGTTCTTTTTTTCAATAAAGACGACATTTTTTATTTGTTCCATAATTGTTTCTAACAACTCGTAGGCAGCTGTGCAGAATATAAAAATTATGAAAAAGTTTCTTTGTTTTCTCAATAGTTTACGGAGTCAAATTAAGCCATGTTATCATCTCTGGCGTAAAATTTAATGAAAATAATTAAAAAATATTAAAAGAGTCTTGCACCCCAGTGAAATTACAAAATTACACAACACTAGCGGGTTTTATTAACAATTTGCCCAAAGGTGTCGTGTAATTTAATCAATGATAGAACCTAGTTAGTGTCACTAGGGGTAATTATGAAAGAGAGGGAGGGGACTGACTTTCCTCAATTTCAGTTTTATAATTATAAAGTTTTGAAACAAACCTAGTGCTTCTTGGAATGTTTTCACTTACTTATTTCCCAATGTCCCTCAGCAGCTCAGTAAAGTTAGTACGGACATATTCTTTTCTTTCAATTTTGAAAACAGAGAGGTTTTCGCCTTAAACAACAAGGACACAAAAACATACATTTTTCAATTACGTTTCCCAAAGAACTAAGATTGTACGTTGGTACAGTGTAAGTGTGATCTAAACTTCACTTACATCGGTTGAAATTTACTTAAGTTTTTCCAACACACAAAATAAACCTTTGTTTACTGTAGTATAAAATGGAGAAGATATACGAATCGTTAACTTAAGTTGGTAATACAATTGTGGTGCAAGACTTAAAACAAAGGTATGAGGAACGTCAGTTTTAATTAATATTGGTCGAACGGTTTCTTAAAAATCATCGTAGAAAAATGTTTAATTAATTCGATGATTTGCGAATTAATTATTGAATCGTATTATGTTTTTTATTTGCAATTTTGAACACATGTTTGGGTAATTAATTTCACATTTCACACACAAAATTTAAATGTAATCAGTAAAGTCGATTTTGAAAAAATACTTAATTTATAACAACGATGGTCAATTTCATGTTATTATTATTATTTTTTAGGATATTTTAGATGTTATCAGGACAGAATGAACATCTACAAAAGACTCCTTCTTTTCGCCGGAATTATTCCATTCAATAAATTTCCAGAATCCCCAGGTAATATACAATAAAACAAATTTACATCAAACATTTTTGTTGCTGTGAATCTATATTGTGTGAATTATTTTTGTTCATAACAGCTGTGTATTACTTTCTAACCCTTCACTTTGTCCAAAGTATAAATGCGATGTATGTGTTGTTGACTGTATAATTTTATTATTCATTTTCAATTATTTGTAATTGTTATGTAACTAAACATTATAAATATTGTATTATAATATGCATATTATTTTTGAATTATTATATATTTATATTATGTTGCTCTACAAATGTACATTTATCAAAAAGCAAAATAAATATTACTTTATTTTAAATCTCACCTATACATTTTCTTACGGCAGTACACTACATACTACTCGTTTTAAACCCAAGAGTACCATTCTTTGTTCTTTTTTTCATTAGTCAAGACATATTTTACTTCTCTCTTAATTGTTTCTGATAAGTAAGCAGCTGTGGTGAAGTTAAAATTTGTAGTCGTGTATTTGTTTGTATGTACTTAATGATGGCAAACGTCTGAGTAAACCATATTAATAATATGAACAATCCATCATTATCAAATAACTTTAAAATTTTGAAAATGTTACAAAACTAAATTAAATAATTGGGAAACTTTTTACATTAACAAACATTGTAATATAATTGTAAATAATGAATTGGGCCCTATACAAAATTAATATTAATGTGAAATACAATTGTATAACTTGTATATGAATATAGATTTAGTAAAACTGCATTAGTAACATAGATGACGTAGGGCATTTGTTAACACCTTACTATTTAAAAAGTTTAAGCCACGCCCATTATTCCACATTCTGTATAAATATGGGGAGCAACATATTACTAGAAGTTTGCTCCATCTCTCGATAGTTTATGGAGTCACATTAAGTCATCACTGGCGTAAAAGTAAATGAAAATAGAGAAAACAAAATATTAAGAGAGTGAAATTACAAAATTACAAAACACCGTAGCGGGATTTATTAATAAGTTGCCCACAAGGTGTCGCCTAATTGACGCAATGATATAACCTAGTTAGTGTCACTAGGGGGGAATTATGAAGGAGGGAGGGCTGACTTTCCTCAGTTGCTGTTTTGCAAATATAAAGTTTATAAACAAACCTAAACCTAGTGAGTCTTGGAATGTTTTCACTTACTTATTTTCCAGTGCCCCTCAGCGACTCACTAAAGTGAGCACGGGTGTGTTAATCCCCTCGGGATCATAGCTGAACGCACACCTTTTTCATGTAGTCTTGGGTATGACCCCTCTCTTCCATATTTCCTATCATGTCTCTCTTGAAATCTTCCGAATCTGACGCAAATAGAGTAATTGAGGGCATTGTGTATTTATTTTATATTCTGTTTGGGGAATATTATTTTTAGTAAGTATTAAATTTCGTAGATGTGTGTGTGTGTGTGGGGGGGGGGTGAATGTCAAATTGCATATCTTTAAACCGCTTATTTATGTGGGTAAATATATATTAATAAAAGTAGCCTATCGCACAAGGCTTGAACGTAAGCCAACATTTTAGAAAGATTTAATACAAAAGTACGTCTTATATAAACATAGGCTCTGTGATTAAAATTAACAAACACTTTCCCCGAAGTAGTCATATTTCAATTTCAATATTTTCTTTTGTATTGTGTCCTATATAACATCAACGTTTACATAACTTGAGTTGGAGATTACTTTAAAATTAATATAATTATGCTGGAAATTTCATTGTCGTGTTATAAAAGAAACGTTCCCAAATAGAGCGTAACACTGGTACAGGTTGGGCAATCTATTAATGCATCAGATCGTGGCAGCACTGGTACTCCTATTCTCTGATGGCCTGTGACGTCACTGTGTATACACGCCACTTCATTTGAAAAAAAGGTATTCTGAGGATCTTAGGCTTCTTCTTTTTCAACTATGCCACTCAATGATCCTCCTCCAATCGTCAAGAATACAGCATACCCTCTTCCAGTTCATCTCCTTGCTGTGGGTGTCGATTGATACCAGCAATCTCTTTCGTGGCTCTACCATAGGATATTTTCCTTCAACGTGTCGGATTTTTTTGGTATTAGTCCATCTTCTATACGACGTACGTGATCTGCCCATTGTATTATTAAGACTGGGGAGAGTGTTTTATAAAACCTCCTGCACTGCGACCTAGTTAGATCTTTTGTGCCCATTTTAACTATCGAACTTCAATGAGTGTAGAGGTAGATGGCATACAAACCGTAGCTGTATTTTCCACCCAAAGGAGGATTTTTCTTAAAAAATAACCTCTTGAAGGTGTCAAGGAGATTATTTGCCACTTGCGTGAGTGTCCAGTTTTCGCTAGTATATCAGAGAACTGTTCTAATAAGCGTTATGTACAGGCGCATTTTTTTCCCCAGTGGACTAGATTACACTATACTTGAACCTTTCTATAAACCAAAAACCCTCAACTAGAGGGTACCACTGGTACAGACAGCTCAATCTAATAGTGAAGTACTAATCATTGACGATTCACAATGAACACTTTTATTTTTAATGATCGGGATCAGCTAGTGATCCTTGAGCCAAATGAACTTACCAAACCGAATGTTTCTTCGAATCACGTGTTAGTCTTCGTTCATTTGGCTCTTTCATATTAGAGATTGTAATTAAAAAACAGTTTATGGGCGCCATCATGGTGCTTACTCAGCCCGAAAATACAATAGAGTTCCTTTAAACGTTTAAACGTAACTTGGTTACCCCATACATAATATTTCCTATAAATAAATTTTTCAACTCCATATTTTTTGCCCCTTAACTAACACAAGGTCATTTTTTTATTGTGTACCGCTATATTTGTTTTTATATGTGGGACAATAGAAAGAATATAAATGCAAAGTTTGTAATATATAGAACTTATCGTATTGTCTGTCTAGACTGTTTGCGACTTACCGACAAATAGACGGACAGACACGCGCTTGAAATTATAAGCGTCCGTGGTATTACATACAGTAAATTACAGACCCTAACAACTTATATATATGGCTTAAATTACTTTGCTTGAGTCATAAACACGACCTAAGGGTCATTTTTGTTTTTTAGAAATTATTTCTGAACCGTAAGTTTTTACTTGTGATTTGATACACGTGTTTGTGTCAATTGGAACGAAATCGGTAGAACCAATGTTTTGTTTTACCGCTACCGTGCTAAATTTGATTAAATTCTGTCGGTACACCTTAGTTGTAAAGCACTGTACAATCGACAAATAAACAGACAACATTTCAAAAACCACTTTTTTAAATTCAGAGGGACCGTAAAACTAATATATCCTCAAAAAAGTGGACATAAATGTTTTAACCTATGTATATATCAGAAACCAATATCTATTTGTATTAGGGTAGGGAGAGTGGGGGGGAAGGTTACAAGATGATTGTAAATTTACATTTATTCTAAAAACAATTAATTATTTATTGCTATCATACTGGACAATAGAAGTTATGAATATTTCGTTGTTTGAAGGCTGTGGTGAGGTGATATCAAAGGCACCCTTGAATTGCCGATATTAACACATCTTCGGCTCTTTGATCTGCCGTTTACAATTCAGCTTGAAAACCAGGTTATGTAAACAAAACTGGTTTTGTTATCCTAGAGCTAGTGTTGAGTGTTGAGCTTTAGTTAGTACTAACTATTTACTTACTTCAAAATAAATGTATATTTGTTTTCTTGGCGTTGAAAAACTCTCAGTTATCAAAAGAAAAACGAGGCTACATAGAAAAGGTGTAGAGCCGGCTAGGTTAGGTTACATTATTTAGGTTAGGTTAGGTTAGGTTAGGTTAGGTTAGGTCAGGTTAGGTTTGATTTGGTTATATTTGGTTATGAATAAGTATTATACAATTATTAGGGTGCTTGTGATAACAAAAACCATTGAAACAAACAAAACATTGCACAAATTTTCTAATCTCAAAAAACGAAAACAACCCTAATCATTACCAAAAATATCGGTAGTTGTGAGTAAAAAGTGAAAATGAACCGATGACGCTGTCTTTGGTAAAGTACTTATATACCACGTGTCTCACTTAAAGTGAAACAATAGCTAACTTTGAAATATATATCTGACGGCTTACTTCTAACGGGGGACTCTCCATACTTTTAATTGACATTTTTGGTATACTCAAATATTTAAAACTTGCCTTCGCCATTTTCTAATATGGGCGCCCAACTTGAAAATATCTTATAAAAACACCTGTATTTCATGATGACTTCGTATAGAAAGTGTAATTTTAAGACGTTTTTAGTCGTTGTTTTTTTCATAAACGTATCCGTTTAGCCGCAAGAACCACTCATTTATCCTACGTCATTTTTATTTTCATTGCGTTTGGTGTAACATCAATTAGCCATGCATCATATTCTGAATGAATTAAAAAATAAACGTTAAAAGAAGAGCAACATTTTAATGTTTACGCCTTTTTTTTCAGTTTTATATTTATCAAAAAACTAAGGTTTACTATAAAAATTTCTTAATTTTCACTCTATATTTTACTTATTTTTTAAATTTTGCCACCCGAAGTTGGAGTCTGGTCTCTGCTCGGATATTAGAACTACATTTAACTATTTAAACTTTCTAAATAACTTCTTAACAATAAGTAAAACAGAATTCCCAGAATAAACAAAACTAAGACCTTAATAAATCTAGAAGTGTTTGATATACTATGTATTTATACTTATTGTTTGGAGTTGTTAGTAATAGACAACCGCAGTATGTTAGCTATAGGCGTTGTTTCATCAAACACAGTCAGTTTAGTTAGGCACAGTCCTACTAACACATACAAACACGTAACACAAACGTTGAACACTTTAAAATTGTCATTAATAACCACTAAAAGATACATTATAAGAATTTTAAATAAGACAGAATATAGAAATAATTTCCATTCAATATACATAATTTTCCGATATTTTTCATAAAATGTATTTTCCCCCAAATATTTCAAATATACTGCTGTCATTATTTTTGGTGTTTTTCAGTGAACCACTAAAAGATACATTACATGTATTTTAAACAACACAGAATATAGAAATGATTTCCTTTCAATATACAGAATGTTCCGAAATGTTCATAAAATCTATTTTTTCTTGAATAATACAAGTGGACAATCCGGATCAATTCACAGCTAATTTCAGTGAATCGGAAATGAGATTCACTTTAATTTAATTTATTTACTCCTCCCTAACTATCATAGATTGCCTGCGCCCCACGTTTTTCTCTCCAAATATTCCAAATATAACCATAGCCACTAACAATCCTCCCTCAAAATTGTAGAAGGGTCATGAAAAATTATTTTATACTTTTTAGTCCGTTTTAAAAACGTGGTATGTTAAAAAAAATGATTATTTTCTGTATTTTAGTCTTATGTCTGACTAAAAGATTTCAATCGGTTTTGTATATATTGATGAGACTCTGACAGCGACATATATAGGAAATTCCCAATGCATTTCACATCCTGTTTATGCGTCTCGGGAGTTTCGCACGTTCGTTTTTCAGAATGGCGGTGTGCATCACTAGCAAGCCTAGCAGCACGCGCTTTCGGAGCCTCGTTTGCTCTTGCTTGATCATGTCGATGCACGTCATCGACAAGTCGAGATGAATTTGCGTCCCCCGTTTCACGCGACCTCGCTAGAGATTTTCGTTTCTTATCATTTTCAAGTTCGATCTTGCGCTGTTTTTCGGGACGTTCTGTGGCTCGCTTACGGCGTTTGGCTAATCTTGCCAACTTATCTGCTTCAGATTCCTGTTGTAGCCCAACTTGACATGTTTGCTTCTTCTTCTCTAATCGGCGCTTCCGTTGAGTAGCCGTCTCTTTAACCATTGTAACGATTGTCAGAAATGTAATATTCACATATACGCTTAGCACACTATGGTGGTATGTTAAATTTTGTATTTATTTATTTATTATCCAATAACTCTCAAATCTGACGGCGAAAACCCAGCGCACTATTCACTATCACCAAAAGCACGTGACACGGGATGTTTCCATTGGAAAATGCAATTACAATAAAAACTAGGGGGGCGAAACGCGACACGCTCATACAGGTAAATGTACACACTTAGAAATTCTGTTACAGCAACGCGAGAGAGCAGAAACGACAGTGCTGATGCTGTATACTAGCGATGTTGATACTCGGGTGAAATGGATAATCGGCTTCAAATGATTTCAATACTCGTATTATTATTTCGAAATCGAGTATCTGCGCAGAATGATTTTGCGCATCGGATTCGAACTCAGCTTTACCAATCAGATCGTTTTAGATAAACCTACACATATGCGTTCTATCTGTTAGACTGATCCACCAAGTATTTATTTTTTTAAACTACTGTATATGTGATTGACACTTGTAATACGTAATTAAATGTTATCCTGCCTCGACACAAATTCAGTAATTGAACGTAAGTACAATTATTACCAACATTAATAATTTAGTTGTTATTTAAAATAAGTTAATTTACTATATTTTTTATAAAGATGGTAACCTATTAATATTTATTTAAATATAAATAATAACAATTAAATAATAAATAAATTTACTTTTTGTTAATGTGGAAATAAATGAATATTATTGTTATTTTAAATTGAACTTGTTACCCAATCTAAATCATTTTAACTCAAAATCGTAATGTTTAGTGAAAAATCAGCTTAGAAATTAATATAACCAAAGTAGAAACACCGAGCATTTTTATTTCAAATTGACACAACACTAACGAATATCGTTGTCCAAGGATTTTATTTCGAATTCATACTCTCACATTACCCCCTCCTTGTTCCTAGTTACGAGGATTTTGTCCGAAATTTTAATACGAAACCGAGAATTTTAATACTCGGAATGTTCCGAGAATTTTGATACTCATATTCACCGAGTATTTTAATTCGAACTCACACATCACTACTGTATACTACACTGCAGAATATGCAAAGCGCGCAAAGCAGACGCTGCTCTCATCAAATATTGTTTAAACAATCTTGCAGACAAGGAACAGAGTGAATATTGCATTATTATCCATCCTCGACCCATGTTTAAAATTTCAAGTCTATATCTCATTGGCCAATTTTTATTTGTTTAAACAACTATTGTAGAGACAAGAAACCAACTGAATATTGTATTGTGATCCAATTCTGACCTAACTCTCACAAGCCATGAAAAATTTGCCTCACCTACTTCAATATTCCGGTTACCATTCAAAAGCGATAACGCGTTTAAAAAATCTATATCTCTTTGGCCAATTTTTATTTGTTTAAATAACTATTGTTTAAACAAATGTATAGACAAGAAACCAACTGAATATTGTATTGTCATCCAATTCTGACCTATGTTCAAAATTTCAGGTCTTTAGTTTATCGGGATTGACAGATATGACGGAAACCGAACTAATAAAAACGTGGTAAAATTACATTAAAAAAGGTTTTAAGCAATATAGAAAATTAAAATACTTTTGTTTCAATATACAGTCTTCCGAAATTTTCATTTTTTTTTTTTTTTTTTTAAGATTTCAATTGTAATGCTGACATTATTATTTCTGTTATAAGTAATAAATTGAAAAATGCATTCAAAGGATTTAAAAATATAATATTTTGCTTATAAGACTACCAGGGCTCAGAAAATCGGTACGTTAAAGTGGACATTCAAATGACACGAAATGAATGTTAAATTGGTTTTGTATTTTTTTAAATATATTTCTCATAAGGAAAGTAGTGATTCCTTAACTCAGTTTCAAGGTGACATTATAAATTAAATATTCACTATGAAAATATACATGTACAGGGTGTCAAAGAAAGAAGAAACTATACTTAAAATGTTTCTAATTCCAAGGAATATTTGGAACAAGTATTAAGGAATCACAATTTCGTCCCGTTGTACAAGGTTTTATAAATTCATGTTATCTTCACATGATAACAATTAACTTTTGACTATCGAGATTTGCGTTTGTCATATTACTTAACCCCCTTTCCTCATTGTGTCAATATAGCAATAATGTGTGGTAATATCATTGATAATCATTGTTATCAGGTAACAACAGATCCTTTTCCGAATTTTTAGCCATTGTGTTACTTGTTCTTTGGGTGATTATAATGTCTATGGTAGAAACCATTTTTTATTAGTATTGTAATAGCATCGTATTATTTATAAGGTACGAAAGAGGAAAGAGGTTTATAGAAAGAGGAAAAATAAACATATTAATGATGAGTGCATATGGCAACATTTCCAGACAGGAACCCCATAGTGAAATCAACAGTTACAAAATATACAGTTAAAAATACATTATAATATGATAATGATTTCAGTGACTGTATATTAAAACGAAATTATTTCTATTTTCTGAGAAGCATAGAATAAGACCTTTCAAATGAGAGGTCAGACATTTACCTATCTTTTTTAGAAGCATAGAAATCATGCCTTACTTTTTGCACATCCTGTATATGTATTGTGTACATTCCTCGGTAAAGATTCTATTAGCTCTTAGGATCAGTGAGTACCGAAAAAATTACTAATTATTTAGTTGCATACCACTCTGTTAGTCGAAGCTTTTAGTTTCAGGGAACCACACAATTCTTCTTTTAAAATTATTATATAATGATGGTGTGTTCATGTCATTAATATAGTTTAATATGACATTTGCTAACATTTGTGTGTGTAAAAACAAATACACGACGTTTCAAGAGTATAAATCAACTATTTTAGCAAGTGTATTACTTTGATCCATAGGCTTAGACATTTTACATGAATGTTCGTTGTTTTATTAATTTTTTTCTAATTATTCATGAACCGTCATATTGTTTACTTACGAGTTTTGCACACGGGTTTGGGTCATTAATCTTGTCGTTTGACTCTTATTTTAACCAAATAGTTGAAACGATTTTTGATAAATTAACGTTTTATGTAGTTAGTTTTTTTATCGATAAATAAAGAACTGACATTCTGTTAGAAATGTCGACCAATAAGTTTTATAGAGGTTACACTTGAATAAAATTTGATAAAAATAGATAGAGACAGTTTTGAGAAAATGGAAATTTCGTTTTTCCTTATTAGTTACAAATTGTAAGTTTTCAAATTATTGGGAAAAGAAATCCAGTCCCAATAAATTGAGAAAATGTATATACAAATTTCAAACAAAATTTCATACAAAATTAGATTAAAATCGGTCCACGCGTTTAAGCTGCACAGACTACAGTTAACTGTGGATTTACCTATTCCTTAAAGTTAAATGAAGTTTAGAAAACCATTACAACGATTCGTTAAATGATGAACGAATGTTGGTCGACCCGATCTAGACATCTATTTTAAGAATGACGAATTATTTACAACTCCACAAGCGTACTACTTTTGACGTTTTCAAAACGTATAAATATTTATAAGCATTTGTTTAAATTTAGTTATTATTAGTTTGGATGTTCTATACAATTCC
Source organism: Aphrophora alni (assembly GCA_963513935.1). Lineage (NCBI taxonomy): Eukaryota > Metazoa > Arthropoda > Insecta > Hemiptera > Aphrophoridae > Aphrophora > Aphrophora alni. Next base: position 114,235,267 of record OY740765.1, read on the forward strand.
ACATACATCCATTCATAATTTGTTATTGTTTGGGACTCTTTCATAGCCATGTGTCTAATAGATATAAATGTATACAGTCCGTGTACGATCTGCCATCTATAGATAAAAATGAAATTTGGTACACTATATCTGGCATTCTGGAAATAAATACATGGAAATGGAAATGTAAACCTCAGGTGCTCACTATAATGTTTACAGGCTAGGAAATCCTGACGAGGCCTAGCTGGATTTACACCTTTTTCTTGAAGTCTTCTGTTAGATCCCTCTTATTCATCTTTCCTATAAGAAGTGTCTCTTGACCAACCCTTGTTCTTTTCAGACCCTGACGCTTAGTTAAAATTATTTGGTTTTTGAAATTATGTCTGTCTGGCGTCCCATTCTCTACAGCTCAAACGCGTGGACCGATTTTAATCAAATTTTGTATGTAGGTGTATATACACCATATAATGAGATATTTTTTCAACTTTCAAAAACTCATAATTTGGGCGGTAGCTGCCATAAGAAAAAAACCATTATATTGGGATTTTCTCAAAATCTCCTTCAATGACATTCATTAAATTTCGCTCAAGTGTATTAGCCTCTCAGGACCAAACAATACGTATTATATCTTCATCTAAACGTAGAATGCATTGAAGTGAACATGAGTGAATAGTAAAAACTATGTGAAATGACGTAAATCTGCGTGCAAAATCCCAAATAAAAAAAAAAAAAACAGTTACAATTCAGGAACAACTGACAAAAACAAAAAATCAAATTTGACCGCAGTCATTAGAAGTTCGATTTTGATGAAGTACGGTTTACGCTGAAGTACGCGTTTATGACAACGGTGAAAAAAAGGTAAGTTCAAGTTATAAAATGTACGCCATTCATCGTGGTATTTCAGGAAAACCCTGTGTTCAGATATTAAACAACTTAATTTTAACGTACGCAGTTCTTCGTGTATTTTAGGAACATACCTGTATTCACACGTTAAAACAGCTTACTATTTATAAAGGACGTCCTGTTTGTATTTCAATAACACCCTGTATTTACACGTAAAACAACTTAATATTTAAAATGTAGGCTACTCCATTCTCCGTGTATTTCAGGAACACCCTGTATTCACATATTAAACAATTTAATCTTAAAATGTACAAAACGTTCACAGTTCTTCGCGTCTTTTAGAAACAACCTATATTCACACGTTAAACATATTACTATTTACAATGTACGCCACTCTCTGTGTTTCAATATCACTCTGTATTTACATGTAAAACAACTTAATATTTAAAATGTACGCCATTCTCTGTGTTTCAATAACACTCTGTATTTACATGTAAAACAACTTAATATTTAAAATGTACGCCGTTCTCCGTGTATTTCACGGGCACAATGTATTTACATATTAAACAATTTAATCTTTAAATTGTACACCGATCTCTTTAAAGTTCAGGGACACCCTGTATATACATATTAAACAATTTAATAATTAAAATGTACGCCGATCTCTGTATAGTTCAGTGACATCCTGTATTTACATATTAAAAGATTTAATAATTAAAATGTACGCCGGTTTCTGTATAGTTCAGGGACATCCTGTATTTACATATTAAAAATGTTAATATTTAAAATATTTGCCGTTCTCCGTGTAGTTTAGAAACAACATGTATTCATTCATTAAATAACTTGATATTTAAAATGTACACCATTCTCTATTTGCTTGTGGTTGTAGGCCACAAATGAACTGTTACATTTTTAATGATTACAATTTCGTTCGTTAGGTTAATCGGATTTACCTATTCGTTATCGTAACGTAGATTCGAGAAACATAATAAATATTTAATGTCGTAAAATCATTGTTAAGTGCTTAACAAACGTCGGACAATTCGGTGTTAATAAAAACAATATTATGAACACTGCGGTAGTAGCACTTTAAATATATGCTTCCGAAACCTTGAAACGTGATGAGTCATTCTCTGGAGGCATACTGTGTATTTAATTGCGTCACAAACTAAAATATTGATTTAAAATATAGTAAAAATTATTTATGGCATCTTTTAGGTACAAAATTAGTTTAGTCTAACTTCGGAATAAAAAAAAAACTTCCAACATTCCTTCCTTTGAGGATATTTTAACAAATTGACTACCTTTTATTGATACATCAGGGTGATTCAAAATTGCACAGCAATATTTCGAGGATATCTGATTTTGTAATTAGAACATAAGTAAAACAAGTTTAAATAAACATAGGTCCGGAAACGTCTGTCGGCCATTTTGTGTTGTTATAAAACACACACACACACACACACACACACACACACACACACACAAATAAATATATCTTTGGCAGTAAATAAGATATTGAGTGAAGATTTGTTATAAGCATTATTTAACAACCTAACCTAACCTAACCATATGAGGGCTAACTTATAGTGAGTACAAGTTTTTCAATCTCGATGGATCCTTGCTGCGTCTACACTTTTTTTCATGTAGTCTTGTGTTAGATCCTTTTCTTTCATTTTTCCTATCAGGTCTCTCTTGATCAACACTTGTTCTTTTGGGACCCTTACGCTATTTGAGTATTCGAGGGCTAGGGGTCATTATTTTAAATACTTTTCTTCTCTTTTTTATAAGACGATGATGCCTGAAAAGAAACAACAAGAAAATAGTATGTAACCAGTATACCAGAGAAGACTTTATTTTGTACTTTTTCAAAATGCCGGACTTAAACAATTTTAATGTCGAATATCATAAAAACATTTACAAAAGACTGAAGATTTTTTTTTTTTCTCTTTATCAAGTACACCATTTTAATACAGAGGGAAAAGTAAGTAAGGTCTCCCATTTGAGGCTTTTGTAAATCTTATAATTTCAGAGATCCCAATGGCGGCCCAGTTAAAAAAGACACCCAGGAATGGTTTTATTAAGCTGGGAGAGAGAATATTGAGTAGGTTCACTATTATTGTATCTGAACTAATATGTATATTCAAATATTAAATCTACATTTTAGTAGAAATTTCAATAGTTTTTTCGAAGTTTTTGAAGTAATTTTTTAGCCAAGTCTGTATATTCATGTTCGTTTCATTGGTTTTTTTTTCTGAAATCATTGTATTTATTATAATTTTTTGTAAAGTACAATATATTATACTATAGAAAAATTTATAATGATGCATATTACACAAACGTTTCTATACAGCGGAAACATTTCCACACAGGCTTATGTGAGAATAAATTTATGAAATTTATCAATGCAATATGTAAAATATATTCTACAAGGAAATAAATTGACTAAAATTATCAAATAAAATACACTTTTTTGAACGTTCAGTAACTCTATACGCAGACGAAATTATCATTTTACAAATTTCAAACAAATTGGCTGTATTTATCCAGTCTTTAGTACTATTACAGTCCAAATTTGAAACCCCTACTTTGGGCACTTCTGCGTTTGCTAATATCTGAAACAAGAAGGTAACATTATCGGCCTACCGTCACTTTTTGCGATAAATATCGTAATTACCAAATTATCGGATAGTATTACGATACACTTAACAGTTTACCTTATCGATCATGAGATTGGTTCAAAAATTTCGGCCAATTCGTTTAGTACAAAACTCACTTCGAAGAGGAAATATAGTATTTTTAAGCAGAATTCACTCTTCCACTTTACAAATTGAAAATGAAATTAACCAAATTCTTATAATAATACGTTAAGTCTAGGAAATAAAGTCTAGGGAATTGCTCTCATTGAAGATGACGAGCTACTAGCTATGACAAAATAAAGTGCTTATTCACTAGTATTGATTAACTATCCACACTAATTGCACTTGCCTAGTACAACTTTCGGTAACAATTTTACTTTGCCGTAAAATAGGAATGTGAAGGGATGGTTGTTTCCTATTGAATCAATATAAACGATTTTAACCCTAATTTCTCTTTTTCATTACAAGCATATTAGGTTAGGTAAGGGTCTATTATAATAATATAATTCAATTATTATTTACATTAAATACTGTTTACATACGATATTAAATTATAAAATCCTCATATTTTAATAAAACTAATGACGTTCAATGTGCAAGCGTCGCACGTCACATGATTGTCTTTTAGGTATGTTATTTATGTCTATGGATGTTATTTACTTTAATGGTTAAAATATAGTCAAATTTCGTTTTGTTATTTTTTAAATGGTTTTCAAAATTTCAATTGCGATATACGTGAGTTTAACTTTTCATTTTCAATTTACACAGAGAAAAAGTAAATTTCGCTATGAAATATAATTTCCCTTGTCTACATAATGTATGTATCAAATGAATTTGGCATAATTCTAATTGGCATAACTCATAAATTTAATCTCATGATATATTTTGATCTTTTATTCTTAACCAAGTTTAAAGCTTAAAAATCCTCATTCTATGCAGGTTGTTTCTGAAATAAGACTCCAAAGTTTAGGAGCCAGTTCCATAAATAATATTAAATAAACAAGTTCCTGTAAACATGTGTCCTAAGCCGCTTTGTTTTCAAAAAATCCGCCATTTTGTAATTTTACACACAAAAAACATAACTTTGGAAGTAGATAAGGTATTGAGTTCAGATTTGGCATACACATTTTGTATGTAATGTTTAAATTGTGTATTAAACATATATTGTATTTATATTAATTTCAAAATATTTATTGTTGAATATCTCGAAAACAAAATAATTTTATTAAATAATTACAAGAAACAAAAAGTTTCCTCTTTTAACTACAAATAAAACGATTTTTTTTTTTTAAATTTGTTTTTGTAAGTTAAAGGAGTTATTAACAAAACTGAAAACATAATTTCTTGGTAGTTGTCTGCAACGTCTAACATTAAATTAGAAGCTCCTTAAAAAAAACCAAAAAAAAACAGAATTTAAAGAAATAATAATCAAATCCATTTCCCAGATTTCAACAAGTATGGATATCCATAAACCATAAACATTTAAAAATAGCAATTGACTAACACTTTTGAGGCCTAATGTAAACTAAATTATTTGTTGTATCAATTAGGCAGTTTTTTAGGCAACAGTGCATCAATTTTCTTAGTCAGCTGATCTTTTAGTTTTTATCGTTCAAAAATATTGACTGTATTTACATTTAGGTTGTTTGGTAAATTATAGTACGCATGCTGTACGTTTTAACACTTTCTATCCATTGTTTACAAAATAATAATAATTTAAAATGGTACAGTATTCTTACCGTGAGCAAGTGGACATGATTTTTATGTACGGACGAGCAAATGGTAGTGGTCGTGAAGCATTTCCTAACCGATAAAAACCTTACCACCATATGTTTGCTTTAATTTACCAAAAACTTTCTGAGAAAGGCTCATTACACAACAGAGGACCGTGGAAAACACAGGGGGACTAAGATCACCTGATCTGGGAGAAAATATCATAAATCGCGTCGAATAAGTTCCACATGTAAGTACTCGACAGCTAGTAGGTTTGATACAAGTAGGACGTTCAACCGTGTGGCAAGTACTGCACGAGCAGTTGTATCCGTACCTCATACAACGAGTATAAGCACTTGTATTTAACGATTACCCAGCTAGAGTGAATTTTTGCTAGTGGTATCTGCACCAGGATCCTAATCTTATGTTCTCTGCCTCTGTGTTTTATACAAATGAGGCGACCTTTAAAAAAGGTGCCATTACAAACTTCCATTACAGTTATGAATGGTCATATGAATAGCCCTATGCCATAATTCAAGGAAGGCACCAGGAACAGTTCAAAGTAAATGTATGGATCGGTGTCATCGAGGATACGTTGTTGGGGCCTGACACTAACACTGAATGGTAACAATTATAACAGTTCATTGAACATGTCTCCCTCTAATTTTGAAATATTTTCCCTTGAGCAGACGACAAAACTGCTTGTTTATGCACGACGGCGCACCAGCACACTACACACTGTATGTGATGCAACTGACGGACATGGATTGGAAGAGGAGGGCCAGTACCATTAACAGTACCATTAACATTGCCTGCTAAGTCACCTGATTTAAAACCTATACATTTTTATGTTTGGGGACACTTAAAAGCTTTGGTTTATTCACGACCTGTTACTAATGGAGTGACTCTTTGGCAAAGAATTGTTAACTCTTATACCAATCATAATATACCCAACCGGAATTTGAGAATGGGTTAGACAGTCAATGGAAAGGCGTATTTGACATAGAGAATGCATTACCGCAAACGGTGGACATTTTGAAAAAATATTATGAGGTTTTTTTTGTATTGATTAATCATGTCTCCTTTTCTGATTTTTCTCTATTAAACAGTACTGTTTTATTTATGAACAATAAATACGATACTGGACTGTAGTGTGTTATTATTTTCAATTCGGGGTTTTTTTAAGTTGCTTCTAACCTAATCTTTGGTGCTGTATAGGGAATTATCAAAAAAAAATATGTTTTCGGTTTTTTGTCAATAACTCGATTAGTCTATCCTTCGACTTACAGAAAAAATTGTCTGTAAAAGAATAAAATGTTGCCTCTTGTAATTACTTTGTATAATTAATTGTTTTCGAGATATTAAACAATAAAAATTTTGAAAATTATACAAATACAGTCTATAAGTTTATTACACTTTTAAAATATAAATTTTAAAAATTTTATGTTTAATTTTAACTAAATATCTTATCTACTTTCTAAGCTGTAATGCTGTTTTATAAAAATACAAAATGGCGGATTGTTTGAAAACAAAGCAGTTTAGGACACATTTTTAAAGGAACTTTTTTATTTATTTTTATGTAAGAAACTCAATACAGAAGTTTGGCGTCCTATTTCAGAAACACCCTGCATATCCTGCATAACAAGCTCCAGTGTGTTATGGACTCTACCGCCTCCAGACCTTCGCGTTAACCACAAAGTGCTTATCATTCTTCAATACATGTCTTATCATTATCTCTGGTACTTTGATGGTTTTATATCACAGTAATAGTAGGTTAGCTGGTCTAGTCTATCGTCTACAGTTGAAGGTAATACTAACTTAATATCAATAATACTCTAAAAATAATTATACACATAATAACTAAACGGCCTGCACGAGACCCATCTCTTCCGATCTTAGGATCATTGAATTCCTGCCTCTGAAATACTTGTATATTTTTTAAGTTAGTTTTAAAGATGTTTTATTTAAGATCTGGTAGTTATTTAAAAATCTGTTATATACAATTTTCGTAAGATCACAAATTAAAATTATCTTATTTCAAGGTTTACTTTCACATGATTACATGAAGAAAGGTGTAGATCCTTACATGACAGATTATCTATTTATTAGCCATATGGCTTTAAAATAGGCTATTTTTGAGAGATACTGACCAATACGTTTTGTTTGGGGCCTTAAAGGCTACACTTGAGCAAAATTAGATCGAAATCGTAATAGTCACTTTTAATAAAATCGTAACTTTGTATTTAATTTTAATTTTTGGTGTCCCAAAATTTAATTATCGAAAAAAAAACTACCCAAAATATGGTCTATACGTTGGGTTCTTGGGTAACACATATACGACAGCCTCTTTTTTTGGATTCAGAGACCTGAAAACTTATATTTCCTCATGACCCATCACATAAGTTTATTGATGTCAGGGTAGGAGTTGAGGAAATGAGATGAAGATGTAACAATTGGACGATAAACCTTTGAAAACCCGTGAAGTGCTTCAATTACATAGATATGCTGAACAACGAGAACACGGTCACAGTAGAAATTAATAAGCGGATCATCGTTGGGAACAGAGCTTATTTCGCACAATGTTAAGATTCTGATATTAACCCTTCCATCTATAAATTTGAAAGTCAAACAGTAGATCTGTTGTCATAGATCGGAATCCTGCTTGTCAGCTGCTGAAGTGAATACTTCATGTATATTTGAAAGACAAATTATTAGATGGAGAGAAAGAAAGATGGAAAATAAGAACAAACAAAGAAATGAAAGATATACTCCAGGAGGTTACATAGTAAGGTTTGTAAAGTGCCGGCGATTGGCGTCGTTAGGACATGTGGAACGTATGGACGAAGATTGAATCCCAACAAAATATGTTTCACTGGAAAATTGAAGGAAGACGTGGTAGGCCAAGGAGGATGGATACATGAAGACATGAGGCATATACGCAGTGAAGATGACAAGAGAAGCTAGTGTATGTATATAGGAGTCGAGACGAATTCTGAGGGAGCCCATCCAAGGCAGTACCACCAAGAAAATATAAAAAGTAAGATATATATTTATTTCTTTATATATATATATATATATATATATATATATATATATATATATATATATATAAAGAAATAAATTAATATATATATTAAGAAGTTTATTTTTCAAAAACACAAAACATAAACATGTATATTATTCCTTTTCGGTATAAATTAAAAAAATATACAACTTGCTAGTTACTAACACATTAATATTAACATAGAATCATTTATATAGGATTGATTCTGCTATGTGTGTGTTTTTTTTGCAAAATAAGGAAGCTGTTTAGCCTAGCAAGGCGGTTTTGGGTTTATCTTCCCTATTTCTACTTTGATTTATTTCTAAAACTTAAAATATAAATGAAGTCTACACAAGCCGCCACCAGTCAAGTCCGTTGAGGGAGGTCCAGTAGACAGCAGACCTTGATGAAACCAATGTAAGTTTCCCAACTCTTATACCTGTTGTGACAGCGCTTGGCACCTAGATTCTTTTCCAGTTACATTCATTCATTTAAGACGCTCGGAAAAATCGTAGTTGCAAAGAGCATAATTTAACGAACAATTTTATAAAAATACATCCGTACATACATACAACAAATCATCAAAAATTTCTGAGAGAAAATAATAGTTTTTCGACTAAATAAATAAATTTAATAGAAAATTTTCGCCTTAAATTGCAAGAAACTTCAATTAAAAACTAATATTTAATTTTGTTCTGGGTTATTACTATTATTACAGGAGAGATTGTTACCGGTAACAGGAAAATTGTTACCGGCAAAGCAATTTTTTTTTTAAATTAAATTTTTTATTTTAATGTATCAGACAGATTAGATTAGACAGAAAAATTATCGCTTAACTGATAAAAAACTATTCAAACGTACAAAACTACTTATTTCAATAACTTTATTAGCACTGGTACCCAGTTCGGAGGTTATCCTTGTAGAGAGGCCTATTCGAATTGACAACCGATCGCTACTCTTGCTCTCCTTTGGGTATTACCAAACAGACATATTTCGTGGCGCATAGTTTAATCCTCTTCTTCACATGCATAAATATACCTACACGTACATTAATACACACACACACACACACACACACCACACATTTTAATTTTGTTATTATATTTTGTTTATTTTTTATCCATTGTATTTTAAAATCTATTCTGTATCCTCAATTGTTTCTATACACTGTCTTATTGCTTTTAGACTCAATGTAGCAAGATTTAATTTTTCGGGTCAACCAAGTCGAGTTATATAGGATAATTTTCACTGTTTGCCTTCGGTAAATTCTTGTTAGACATTAATCTCAAACATCTAGGACAATCTCTCTCAGCTTTGTATTTAAATTATAAGTGTATATCAAAATAAGTAAATGTATTTCCTAATTGAAAAACGGATATACCCTAATTTGTCAAGCATATGTTAAATATGGTATGATGGAATAAATAATTGTTTTCTATCTCAGAAGTTTAAATAATCTATGAACCAAATTACACGTCATTTATAAATCACGAATATTTAGATCGGTAATTATTGTTAAAAACAGTGTGACCAACCTTTTCATTATTAAACCTATTATTACTTTTAAAATTAAAGTTTTTTTAATGGTATATGTTAGGGGAAACATGTTTATAAGGTCAACTTTATCAATCTACATTTTTGTTTAGCAGAAACTCTTCGAATAGGTTAAGTTAGGTTAGGTCATGTATTCAAATAGACTCATGAAATTGACAAACAAGTTTGTTCTGAAATTGGGTTTGGCATATTTGCACAAAGTACGATTCACGATAACTCAGTTAATACGTTAAGTTAGGTTAGGTTATGTTATATATACAAATAGTCAAGCTTGTTTGTCATAAGCTTCAAGCGGTAAATTGCGGTAAATTAACCTCACTTGCTCGACTTTGTACTCGCGAATTTCCAATTTAAGGGCTCACGAGCGCCCATATTCGTTTCCAAGTTCAGTGAAATGTGCGTTTTAAGACGCAAATTAAAAAAAATTGGTATTATAGTGGTCGCTTAAAATATATTTTAGTGGTACCATAATTTTCATTTGCATTTCAAAATCTACTAGATGCCACTTATAACGCCTTTGGCTATATCCAGCAGTTATTGTTTATTATTTTTTAACAGTTGTGGTATGTAATTTGGAAAGGGGCTATGCAAAGACGTAATTTCTCAAAACTGGCTTAACTAATTACGCTTAATTGTAGTGTAATTTGAAGTTTAATGACCCAAACCCATGTTCAAATTTGCAAGTAAAAAAAGCTATTACAGAACAGGAAAAATTAGCAAATAAACCAAAAAATAGACGGCTGTCTATAATAAAATCACGATTTTGGTAATTGTTAAGAACATCGAGACAACCCATTTCCTCGTTAAAATTAATGATTTTGTTACCATATTTAAGAATTTAAGGATGAGATCCTTAAAAGGTTGATTCTGGAACCAGGTATGGTAACATGCTTGAATGAGAAAATGTAGAATTTCAATTAACCTGCAATTTATTTAACCTTTGATGAAAATTAAGTTAACCATTTACATTAAAAAAAGACATGTGACATAGATTAGTAGTTCTTACTTATTTAATAGATTAATAGAACAATTTCCAAGGTAACAATTGACACACTATATATATCTAGAAATTTTATTATTAATGGGCCCCCAAAAGAAAATTTAGATAATTTTTAAAACAAACCCCCCCCCCCCATACAATTAATTACTAAGTAAATTAAAAAGAAAAAAGACAAATCGTCAAAGTATGAAATGTTACAAAATTTAGTTTTAAAATTATATATTAAGGTTAACAAATTTTAATTTATTAATTACAAATAAAATATATAAGAATTAATTAATTACATCTGGAAATGTAAGTTGGCCAACTGTAAAAGGAAAATTAGTTTTAATTATATATTGTTAACAAAGGTAAATATTTATTTATTTTTGATTATGTATTTTTAAAAAAAGTATATTTACGTCAATATACTAAAAAACATATTTTCCCGTCTATTTTAAAAGTAAAGCGTACCAATGTTTTCCCCCTTAAGTTAATCCTAAAAAGTCCCTTTATTTTGGCGAAAACAGGATCTTTTTATTTTGTAATGAGGAATCAAGTTTCACAGGCTTATTTCTCTTGGCCGTATTACTCTTAGCTCTTAGTGAATATTTTAAACATATTAAACAAGGGATGTTTTACTTGTGTTATGGCAGAGTAATAATGAAATAAGGCTGTAAAATTCGATTCCTCATAATAAAAAAAAGAATTTTTTCACCAAAAAGGGACTTTTTAGGCGTAACTTTGGGGGGGACATTTATATTCTTACATTTAAAAAAGAGCGGAAATTTCAATCCATATTTTTTTCGAAACATCCTGTATATGGGACCTGTTTTAGCAGACCCGGTAGATAGCCCTAATCAAGAGCTTCCCATCGATGTATCTATCACCTTCCTACACCAATTAGAAGCTCAGATACTGCAATTAGGCCAGGAACACTACATGTTGGTATTGTTGTGGGGGGTAGGAGATTAGTTTTTGTGGGATTCGCTCACGAATAATATATATAAATGAAAATATAGACTACCTCCAAGTCAAAAAGTTATGCTAATTGCATGAAAAAACGTAAACGTAAAGTGTATAATAAATAACCTAAAGTTAAGCTTTATTTAGGATATTTTCATACATAACTTTTGAAATATGCAATTTAGGGGTAAAAATCGATACTGAAGAATTTCTTCGCTATAAAATTATCTACAAAAAGCATTTGTTTAAACCTCACAAATTTTATGTTTTCGTTGCTATATGGCAATGAAGTCAAAAAAGTAATGAAAGTGGAAGTAATTTTGAACAGCTCAAGAGACAGGTAAGATATTGTCCACTTCTCACTATAAATGTAGACTTGTGTACGTTAAAGCATACTTTAAAACGAAATCCGAAAACCCATTCTCAGTGTTCACTAGAAATATGTATTAGTTTAAATAATTACGTAGTAAGATCGCTATAATTTAATAAAATTTGTATTTTATGCTTGTTCTGTGTATTATTGAAAATGTATAAATACAAATATATAAATAACGGTTCTGGGCATTCAAACGGCAAAGATAATAAAAGCCTATTACTATGTAATAATTTAAACTAATATATATTTGTAGTGAACACTATATACCTAGTATAGAAATTATTATTAAAATACATTATTATAACCGTTTAAAAATGTTAAAAATCAGGTACTTATAATATATTAATTAGCCATCATAGTTAATCATTGAAATGATAAAAATTGAGTTTCTCTCATTTCGTTATATGGATTTTAAAAAAATCATCAACATCGGTGCCATAGAAGCCGAGATATTGAAGCGCGCCAATTGGTTTTAAACGCGCGATTCCTAGTTCCGCAGTTCATCCCTTCCCGTTGGATTTTGCTGCCCAGATGATCGGTTTGGCGAAAATTCATTACATTTTCCTACACGGGCGATAATATTTATTAAAACGCCTACGAAAAAATCTGGGGAAAATCTACTAATTAATTATTATTATTTTTATTTTTTATTGTTACATTAATACATAGTTTTGCAGCAAAACGCTTGTCAACTTTGCACTCGATATCTCCTAACTTACATGACCGATTCGAACGTTCCTTTTTGTAAATTAGGCGTCTTTACAAGAACATTTTTTCCAGTACTTTAACATATTTTCCAACCCGCAAAACCGCTTCACCAAATTATTTATTTATAATAAAAATATTTCGAACATTTAAAACTACTCAAAAAGTAGTTTAAAAATATAATTGATATTGTAACGATTTTATATGAAAGATAAGGAGTACAAGTATATGTAAATAAATCAGCACCAATTAAAATGCTCAACTATAACCCCAGCATTGACGCAAAAAAAATTATGACATTTCGTGCTGATAATAGTTACCAAATGTCTCATACGAATTTTATCGGACCGATTTGGACCGCGTTTTCGGATTTCGTTTTAGAATTCTTTAAAGTACTCAAGTCTACATTTATAGTAGGAATTGGACAATTTCGTAACTGTCTGTTGAGGGGATCAAAATTACTTCTACTTTCATTACTTCTTCGGCTTCATTGCCATATAGCAACGAAAACGTAACATTTTTTAGGTTTAAACAAATGCTTTTTGTAGATAATTTTATAGCGAAGAAATTCATAAGATTTGACTTTTTTCCTAAATTTGCATATTTCAAAAGTTATATAGGAATATATCTGAAACAAAGTGTAATTTTAGGGTTTTTTTTCAACTTTACTATTTTTCCTGCAGTTAGCATAACTTTTGGACCCGGAGGAAGTCTATATTTTCATTATAGATATTATTTGTGAGAGAATCCCACAAAAAACTAATTTCCTACCCTCCACAACCATATTTTCCAGTTTTTGGGCTTATTTCTTCTATGTTAAACTTCTTCTATATGCGGGACTTTTGCTCAAGCGTATATATTCCATACGCATGAATGATAAATTAAACTGGTTTTATCGAATTTGATTACGCGTATATCCTATTTATGGGCGAGCGCGTTTTACTTTTCTTGTTTTCTTATTCAGTGGATTGTGCTCTTTAAGAATATGTAAAAAATTTAGTGTTACGCTGTTCTTAACAATTACCAATATTTTGTTAAAATGTCATTTACGATGAAAACGTCTCTATGACATGAGTGAAGCAAGTTTATATTCTTATTTTAATAAATTTGTGCAATGTTTTTGAACCTTTTATTCAAAAAATATTTTATATGTGCAAAACTTGAAAAATATAGTTATTTTAAAATGTTCGCTGTAAAAGCTATGTGATATTTATTTGTTTATATACAACCGAAATATTTCATATTATATTTATAGAATCCCTCAGGGGCTTACTATAGTGAGTACGGGGTTGGAAATTGAAAAACCAGCTGGATCTTTATCTTTTTCATGTGGTCTAAGATCTTTTCCCTTTCTTCCATCTTTCCTTTCACTTCTTTCTTGATCAACTCTGGTACTTTCCCGACCCTAACGCTATTAAAGTATTCGTGGGCTAGGAGTCTTTATTTTGTGTTATTTTTTGATATTACTTGTAGTAAGTAATAGCGTGGCATTCCTGAGATACCTAGCTGGATCTACATCATTTTACTTGTAGCGTTGGTTTAGGTTATATTCCACTGTTTGCTCGAAAAATTATCACTATTTTAATCGTTCTCTAACTACAATCCGCTCATATTCTCGCTGTCATAGGTTGATCTATTTTATATAGATTTATTCAAATTGTACGGCAGTTTGAGAACTCATTATAGGGGTAAATATATTTTTTTAAACCTTCGTATAAAGATATGTCTGAGAAAACTTCGATTTCGAGTTTCAGCTAGCGAGATATTTTGCCCTGATTTCAGACTGAAATAAATTCATAATGTAATTCTTGTGACACAAATTTAGTAAAAAATATTGGAAGTCTTATATGTTTTTTATCTGAATAAAAGAACCCAGAATTGTATCTTCAGTCATGCTGTAAAATACAAAACACGAAAGTCGAAAATCGAACTTTTTTAGGTTTGGAGTAAAATAAATTTGTTAAATGGCTAATAAACGCATAAATACTCTAAACAAAACTTGTAGACAATTTAAAGTAGAGAAAATATATGTAAATAAATTCAATAGAAAATAAATAGACGTTACAGTACTTTGACTTTATTAAAAACTAAAAGATTAAAATGTGTAGGAATACTTTACAATTTCAAACAAATCATAAATCTTCGTCCTTATTCTTTCCTTGGTAAACAACAAAACTTCTACACTTGGATTTGATTTATATTTAGATCAATTTTCTCAGAATTTAATACTCTACATGTTTTATTGAAATGTTTTACCCATTTATTCAACATTTAATGAAGTTATTTTGCGCCAAAAACTTAAACGGTGTTTTTCTACTTCAATTTCTCGCATTTTACGCCAGTTTTCTCGGATGTTACTGGAGATACAGATCTGGGACCTATTATTCAATACTACAGATAACAAAAACCTGTATAACCTCCAAATTCCATAGTTATTTCTCAAACATGGCGTTATTTCTTATTTGGAACAGAAATCAGAGCGAAATATGTCACTATCCATAACTCGAAAACAATGCTTTTTAGGACGTATAAATGATATTTCTCGTTGTTAACCCTAGAATTATTTTGGTGCAATTTTTATTATTATCTTCTTTAAGCCAAAAAACCTCAAGGTCATTAACTTGACTTAGGGAGAAAATAAAGATATCTAGTCCTTGAATACTCTAATGGCGCCAGTGTCAGAAGAAAACTGGAGATGACCAAGAAATAATACATAGGAAAGGTGATAGAGAGGGTTCTAATCAAAGAGTATATAAACAAATGTATAGTTCCAGCTATGATCCATCGATATTACCACGCACCTACTCACTATTGTGAGCCTCTAAGGGTAGGCCCTATGTGCGCAATTACGTATTACCCTGTATAAACTAAATGTAAAATAGGAATCCTTATAAAATCATTATTACTTTCAGCGGTCAGTTTTTATTTCAAATATACCTAGCCTAGTACAATACATTTAGCAGGGGAAAAAATTAATATCCTAGTAAAAGTAGTTATTAAAACATAATTTTCAACAAATAAATATAAAATAACTTAATTATTTTCATGTGGGGGATAATGAAATGTTTATTGGTGAACCATAAGTAGGCCTAACTGAATAAATATCTATGTTATCCTTAAAGAAATTGTAGCCTTTACTTGAAAACAGTTCCTATGTAATTCACACGTAATCTAAATTTTACTGAATACTACGCGAGTGAGAAACAATATTAGTTATACCCTCAGGGTACCTAGTAGTGAGTACAGGCATGCTAATACCGAAGATCCTAGCTAGGTCTACACCTTATACCATGTAGTCTTTGGTTAAATCCCTATCTTTCATCTTTACTATCAGGTTTCTCTTGACCAACTCTTGTTTTCTTCTGACTCTGACGATATTAGAATATTCAAAGGGTAGAGTACTTTATGTTCTTTTCTTCCTCTTTTTTATAGTGTTATGATGACCAAATAACAAGAAGAAAAAGTTATTGGTTACTATAACTAACGGATATCGAAGGTTTGGCATGTAGACTAAAAAGTTTATTGTGGTAATATTTTTTACCTATGTATGTATCTTCTTTTTATTTTATGTACATTGTTTGGTATTTTTAATTTATTGTTGCTTAGAATGGGTATTAGTATGAGAAATAATTTTGCTATTATCAAAGACTGAGGGTATGACAATTAGCTTAGAATGAGTGTTAGCGTGATAAATAATTTTACTATTATCATTGACTGAGGGTATGACAATTAGCTTAGAATGAGTGTTAGCGTGATAAATTAGACAATTAGTTTTAATTAATTTAGAAAAAAATATGTAAGTTTACTTTATTATTTGATAATTGAATAGAATTTTCTGTTGCGTTTGTATTTCTTCAGTTTTTGCATTTTTTTTTCCGCTTTGTGAGAAATCCCTAAAATGAATAATTTATTTCACATAGGTGTAAAAAAACATAGTTTATTTGTTTATTGTAAGATTATATATAATAATAAAAATCTAATACTGTTGATTTTCCTTTCAATTTTCTTTTTAAAATTATCACAACCTTCTATTTTTAGTCACAAAAGATCCATTTGGGTCGCAGTGACAAGATGATAAATAACCTCTGACCCTAAAAACTATCTAACCTTCTATTTGATTTATTTCACAATTTAATTGTTCTAATATAATATTAAATTATTTTTTAAATTTTAAAACATATATTCTGCAGTGTCCTGTAGATTATGGTGGGTTTACTGGGCCTTATTGCCTTCTTCTTCATCAAATTGATAATTTTATTATGGAGCAAAACAGGTCACTATACTATCTGTTGTGAACAGCTTTTTCACATCCAACATTGACTATGGAATGCTTATAAAATACTAAAATTCGATTGCGTCATACATATATTTCTTTGATAATATGAATATAAACATTTATTAACAGTTTAAACAAAAACCGTTTTCCTCGTTAGAAAAAATTCTGAAAATACAAAACTACTTCCAAAAACAATAAAAACAACATTACATTTTTAAACCATCTAATTGACACGCATCAAAAACAATACGCATTCATAAATTCCTGCACAATTTAGTAACATTATTATTAATATATATCAGTATCATATTTTCAAATAACTTCCCAAGTATTTCCAAACATAACATTTTAATTAGAGATATCCGCATAGCGATCACAAAGCTTAATTAATTTTAAATCCTATATTAGTGAAGGTTCGCTTCATTCTGAATTGAACTGAAGTTTATTATCAATACTTCCCGAGCCCACAATACCACATTATTCCTATACAGTCATTTAAACACTTGACAAAAGTGAATACAAATAAATATCTTAACTTGATAATCTCTATGTCTAAGAAAATTATATTTATACGATATTGTACGAATATAAAAAAATAAACAGTAAAAATAAAACGTTTTGTGAATAAACAATTATCTATTTTAACTTTTAGATTATATTCTATTTTCAGAAGCATACCAAAGAGTATTAGGCCATATAAATACTATCCTAATTCTCTGACATGACTTCTAAAGATAATTTTGAAAATCCATACAATTTTTTTTATATAATTTGGATTTACAACACTAATTTGTTTACTTAAATGGTAAAATTAGTTTATTTTGCATATATGCTAATTATTTTATGTAAAATAATAATAAAAGTATTATATGCATTAGTTATTGTTTAATTAAACATAAAAAAAGAAGGAAGATTTATTTCCATGAATTAGAATATAGAATTTTTCCATCATCCAATTATGACTGTTATAATTGGATATGAGTATTTTCTATTCATTTTTGTAATTTATTTTAATGAATGCAAACCTAAACAATATCATCAATGAAATAAAACTAATTTACACCAAGTATAACATAAATAACAAACTTAATTCCTTGAACATGAGCTTCGACTTTTTAACATTTATGAGTAACCGGGAAAATATATTAGTGTTTTCTATTCATTTTTCAATTTATTTTAAAGAATTAAATAAACACGTTAAACCTTAAAATTAAACAAAATAATTAATCAAACATAACATAAATCGTGATTTACCTTGTCAAAAATTTGCGATGAGCGTCCAGAAGTATTTTATATAAGAATTCACAACACAACACAATATTATTTTCACATTTAAAAAAAATTTTAAACCACTTATTTCGTAAAAGAACTATCCAAACACCCTGTACAAATGTAATATAATTAAACAGAGAATAATTACAATATCAAAATAGTTTTCACATATAGAATTTTAAAAAGTCGTCTTTATTAAATTCAAGAATAATTAACGCACGTTTAAATTACGCCAAATTGAAGGATTAGAGGTAAATACAATTATTGATATATATAGACATTTTTCCTTCCATTTAATGACATTATTACAGTTATAACTCTGTATTTAACGAGTGATAAGAACTATGTTATACCAACAGACTAGTAACTTGGGACGCGCCGTAACAACTAATAGAGTTAACTGAATTCTGGAAAGATTTGGAGCGCTCCAAGCGGTCGCGCATGGCAATTGAAGAGTCTGAGTCGAAGGGGGGACGAGAAGGGGGGTTCATATTCAGAGGTGTACTCTTTACTCTCTACTCTCTTACATGTTTCATATTCCTGACAGTTTAGAAAAATGTAAATGGGGAAATGAAGGTTTGTAAAAGATTTGAGACATAAAGCCCGATTTTTCATTATGAATATGAGGATTATATGCCGATAATTACACTCCAGACTAAGTGACGCAACTAAGTAAATTGTTTAGTTTTCATAATAACGACTTGAACATCATCACTTTTAAATGAGTTTTATTTTATGATCTAATCTTATAAGGCGATGATGACCGAGAGATTTTTCGTTTTTAAAAAACAAAAATTAAAATTAAAGTTCACCAAACTATGCGAACAGTACCCTAACAGGTATTACGAAGGCGGGAATTTCACCCACTAAACTGTGCGAACAATAAGAGGTCCTACGAAGGCGAGAATTTCACCCACAAAACTGTGCGAACAATAAGAGGTCCTACGAAGGCGAGAATTTCACCCATAAAACTGTGCGAACAATAAGAGGTCCTACGAAGGCGAGAATTTCACCCATAAAACTGTGCGAACAATAAGAGGTCCTACGAAGGCGAGAATTTCACCCACAAAACTGTGCGAACAATAAGAGGTCCTACGAAGGCAAGAATTTCACCCATAAAACTGTGCGAACAAAATCAGGTCCTACTAAGGCGAGAATTTAATCCACAAAAACAAATAACTATGTTAACAATAACAGATCCTACGAAGGTGAAAATTTCACGCACAAAACTGTGTGAACAATAAGAGGTCCTATGAAAGCGAGAATTTCACCCACAAAAACACAAAACTGTGCGAACAATAACAGGTCCTACGATGGTGAGAATTTCACCCACAGAAACCCCCCCACCCGTATAAGATATAACCTGTTATTGGAATCCATTGCTAGCCATTAAAAAAATTATATTTTTTGAGCAAGGAGTTCGGAACGGTTATTTGTACTCTTAGTGCAATTTTAAGATCTACAAAAATAATCAGGTGCGCAGCAGAAATACGCGAGTAGGTGGCACGTTTTCTAAACACTACTTATAGAACAATTTTATATTAGTTATTTTTAATTGTTTTATACAATTCTACTGATTTTAGCTTGAAGGGGGTAAAAAATTTGTGTTAAAAAAAATAGATTTTTACTATCAAATATATGTAAAAGAGGGTATTTTTGATGATTATATATATACATTTAACATATATAGGCCTACATATGTTATATGTATATAACAGAAATTATATGTAAATGTTATATTTATATATATGAATAGAATGAAATTTTTAACCTAAAGTTAGGTGTGGTGTTTTTTTTACTCCCATTTTACTTTAAAGACCTACAAAATCCGTGCCTTAGAAATAAGAATAGGCGGCCAATTTTTGAAATAGATAATTTAAGTCTAATTTTTTCTTTCGCTTGTTTCATTAACTTGTTACGTATACAGCTTAGTAAATTAAAATAAATGTTGAGTAAACATGGCAGAAACATTCTTCATACCAACCCTCAAAACCAGATAAAATCCAACCAAAACTAATCACTAAAAATGTTAGTTCATAGTTGACAATCAAATAGTTAAAATGAACATTGATTGTCTGTCGTCTTTGAAATAATATTTAAATAAAGGTCTAAACTTGTTTCGTTTGTGGCATAAACGTTTTCTCTACGTAACTCGTATTTGATTAAAATCTAGCTTTTAATGGCGGTAGTAAACGTTCATTTTATTTTTTTGTCAATTATTCCTGAACCATAATATTGTTTTACTTGCGATTTTCCACACGGGTTTGGGTTATTTCATATTTAAATAAAATTTGAACGATATCGTTATGAACGATATTTAGAAATTTTGTTTTTTGTAACAATAGCATGGTCGACTTTGTTTTTGTTTTTTAGGAATAACACACGAAACGTCATTTTACATTAAAATGGTGTTAAAATACGATTTGTTTGGGTTGTTCTTTTGAGCTAAAAATAATCAATATCATTAAATATGTTTTGGCCATAATTTTTTAAGGAAATCAATTGAACCGATTTTGAGAAAATCTTTTTTTTTTCTTTTTTTTTTTTTACTTGTGGCAGTTACACAATTTTAATTTTGAGTAATGTATAAAAGTCGATAGATATCTTTAAAATATGCCCACATAGTAAATTATATTAAAATCTGTCTACGAGTTTGGGCTGTAAAGCACTTAATTCATAAAACCACTTTTTTCGACCTCAAAAAGAATAAAACTCAACATAGATATTTGTCTCCAATTCAATTCAATTCAATTGTTATTGGTTTGATGCGAATTCTATATTTCGCCACCCCTGCCCTATAGATTTCTAATTTAACATCGTTGCGGGTTGCCTCCCTTGCCCCCGAGTCCAATAGGAAACCATATGACTCTAAATAACCTAGGTCCGAGAACATCGGCGCTAAGGAAGCACAGTTCGTATCGATAAATCGAAGTGGCAGGACGTGTTACAGCAAGTGCCTCTTTAATTTTGTAATTGTGTAATATTTTAAGATATGTTCTGCTAAGTACTTCCAAAGATCGGGTCTAAGACCCCGGATGAATTATTTTGAAAGCGCACTCTCGAATTGTCTGTTTAAATCCATGTAAGAGACCTATTAACGGCGTACTAGGTATGTGATAAGTTCAACTGAACCGATTTCCATCCATCTCATAAAATTAAGTGTCAAGCCTCTTAGCTGTGATTTACCGACGTGGCGAAATGATCCACGATTCTAGGTAGGCCTCCACTAACATCACGGGGTAACTATTACAATTAAAACCGATGAGTCATACTTCCGATTAACAGTACTTTTACCGTTACTTCCGCATTCCGTACATACCAGGAAAGATCATTTCCTCATTCCAGACATAGCGGACAAGGTAGTTTCCGCATTCCGGAGCTACGTTAGCGTTTTATTTATGGATAATGGTACTTTTACACTCCGGAGAAGTTGATGACTACAGTCCGGAGGCTCGAGAACGTTACGATACTCTTCCCTAACCGGGACTATGTCTCGGAGTTTAAGGCATCGGGCTGTTGTAGGAGGGTCTATGCACTCTCCGGGACGTTGTTTATGTTTTGATTCGAGGTTTGTAGTTGAAACCTCGCCTCTTTATGTTTGTTTTGACTTGTAGGAGGTCGACAGCCTCTCTGGAATGTTGTAACGATTATATCATCATCATTATTATGATTGTGAAAGAGAGCGCTTTTGGGGTTTTTCGTAGTAGTCATCACGTGTTTATGATTGCGAAAGAATATTGTAGGGTTATGTCCATAATGTAATATCGGATACAGTTATGAGTGCGATTATTGAAGGTTGTACGGTCCCGGATACACGGCTATTATGAATGATAGGAAGTCTACGTGTTTTTTTTTGTTTTTTTTTTTTAAGAAAAGTTATGGTTGACGTCGATTCTTTTTAGTATTTATCTACTCCCGGTAGAATAGATTTTCCCTCTCTTCCCTACATCTTTTTCATTTTAGGCTAGATAGTGATTTTTTTTAATATATCGTTAAGGAAGGTGTGTTAGTACATATATAGAATGTATTTAATTAATTATATATCGTGTTTGTTATCCGATACTAATTGTTAAATTAGGCATGAATTTTTTTAAATGATTACTGATATTTATCCCCTCCATTAAATGGTTCTTTATAAAATGTAGAATGGCAAAATTTATCGAACGCAATATGGTTGTTTTAGGAATATTATAATTTTTTAACTTTAAACGGTCAAATATATAATGAAACATAGAATTTTATATAAAAAAAAAAAAACCGATGTGGTGTGACGGATATTTTTAATAATTTTCTTACTATAAATTCGTTACAAAAGAGGAACTTAAAATGGCATTATGCTGCTGTTGGAAATAATTATGTAAATTTAGCAATTACCCTTTTAATGTTTGGGAGAAATATGCAGATATCACTTTCGAGCATGATTGAATTAACCCAGATTATATTAATTTCAAGTAAAAGAGGAAACCATTATTACCAAAAAGAAAATTATAAGCTATGTCATAATCCGTTAGATGGTAAAGGTCATATTGTGTGTCATGCATTTTATCCTTCGGTAATAGATTAAATTAGAGAAATACATATGGATTTAAATGAAAATTGGTGTCTTGAAATGGATATGGAAAATTGTAATGATCGTCAAAAAACAAGTTTAGTTTCGGATTTGATGTATGGCATAGGACAGGTTTTAAGAATTTGTTATACTAATGTGCGGAAATCGGTTATGTACCCTTTTTTAATGATAATAAAAATGATTTGGAAGGAGATGATATTTTAGCAATTCAAAGCTTATACGGATCTAAAAGAACAACTGAAACGTCCACTTCAATAATGACAACTTTAATGGCGTAATCTTCCAACGGAACAACTATGAGAACGGCTGAAGATAAAGAACCGGAATTAAGCGATTTACAACGATTAAATACATATTTAATTGTAAATCAACAAATGTACCTTTTTCATTGAAATAATAAAGTTTTATTTCATTTTATTTTTCTTAACTAAGAGTGGGGGGTAGCTAGAGTATGGAAAGGAAGGGAAAATCTGTGAATTATAGATGTGCGGTTAAAGAAGAAAGAAAAGAAATATCCGGTTGGGAGTGCATCGTATCCAAGAAATGAGGGTGACGTCGATCAAAAAAAGTGATTTTTTAAAAATTTAAGAACAACTACGTTACATATGTCGAAAAAGACTACAACCAAATTACAAGCTGTACCTGTTCATATTGGCGCAGAAGCCAAGGAAAAGAACGAGATCAAAGTACCAATTCCGAACAATAGCAAATTTGGGATAAGGTTTGGGTAAGGGTTTATATATATATTTTATCATTCACTTCATTTTTTATGAGACTATATTGGCTATATAATTATGCTAATACGTAAAATAACACACAAATGAGGCTGCGGAATTATTCTCCCCAGCATTGTGCCTAAAGAGCGTAACATCTAGGGAGAACAGACATCCGTATGCCTTGGGTTATGGAACCATTTGAGTGTGAGGGGTAATATGTAGTGAATTGAAATATTAGTAATCGTCATTGGTTTTATGATATTGGGACTTATTATTACAGTAGCTAGAACTATATCTACTAAATTAAGTAACACCTAGATTAAATAGACCAAGATTGGTTAAATAGGAGAGAAAGGCAATGATAATGGTATAGTGTAAGAGTGATATGATGGAATAAGGGGAAGGGGCTAGTGCTGACCCGAGGCCTCAGGGCCAACTGTGTAAGGCATAAAAGGCGGGGCTCGAAAATGAACCCGGCGACCAGTTACTCGCACACCAAGAAAAAGAGCCAGGGTAAATAGTAAAAATAAAGAATAAACAAAGAAACTATTATCCTGAGCGAAAACAAATATGGTGTACAAGGCTGGGAGTATGTCAAGGCTTACTTCCAAGCCGCACAAATACGTCAAGGTCGAAACTGGGGGATAAAGTAAATTTTGTAATGGTGGTGGGTAACCACACCGCCGTAACAACTCGTAATGCCGCTTGTAGAGGTGCGCCCTCATAGATCGCACCTTAGCCATACTGGGCCCGAGAGTGCTGAAGACATCAGTAATGCGGGAAGGTTAGAGGGAAGTAATAAGGGAATTAGATGATTCATGACATTTGTGAAGTATGAAGAAGAAGGGTATACAGTAAAGAGAGGAAAAAGAGAACAAAAACTTAAACTTAATATCACTTCGTCCGATTTGAGATATGCGCAGTCGAAGGTATAGGGTTGCCTGACCAGTTGAAATTGTTAAATGTCAAAGGATTGGTGAGGTGTTGGGATTATATCTATGTGGTTGAAAAATCCTTTTTAAATGAGATATATGGGCATTTCTTATATGCCGAGCGGAGCTCGGGTCGACCAGTGTCACAGTGACAGGTCTAACGAACGCACCTATAACCAGGGGTTTTGACCACAAAATCAAATGGGGATCGATTTGTTTCAGCTAAAGAAGACGCTATTCAAATTATTGCTTAAGGGATAGATATAAATAAAAATCAATTTCCATTCTGAAAATTAAAAAAAATCCAAAAAAGAATATATATTAATCATAAAAATAAAAGAAAGAAAAATTAGTCGTTGATCCTCTTGACACCCTGATTTAAATAGTGTTCCCGGTGCATAACCCAATCACCCACCTTAAAAGGGTTTGACTGGGAATTATAACTCGTCTGACGAGAAGCATAGGCCTCAGCCAATCTCCCAAGGGCAGACGACCAAACCTCGTCGTTAGAAAGTTTTAGGGAAGGTGGAATTAAGCTACCCAGATTCCAAACCAATTGTAATGGGTCTCGGATTTGGTGTCTTAGGGATAGTTTTCCGTGGGAAATGGCCAGTGCTCTCCTGGGTTGCTATATTAAAGGCAAACTGGAACCAGGGAATATTACTATCCCAGTTGGTCTGATTCCTGGCTTGATAAACGAGCAAGGTTACTTTAAAACTTTTATTTAACCTTTTAGCGTGAGACAGGTTTGGATAGTAAGGGAAAGTACAAATATGGGTGATATCATAATTCAGGCACATTTGGGCCAATAATACAGATTTAAAAATTGGAACGTTGTCTGTAAATCAATATTTGGGGAATCCAAAATACGAAAAAAACATTTTTTGTTAAAATATTATTTGTAGTTTGGAATTTCGTGTTTTTGAATGGGAAGAGGAAAGTGAATTTTGAAAATGCATTCACCTCACTGAGGAGGTATCTGTTCCTTTGGGAACTTAGAGGGAAGGGCAATATGGTCAATAAAAAATCTTCTGAAAAGGAGAAGTAGGAATTTCTGAGGCTAAGTGCCCAACGTGGGTATTTTGGGGCTGTTTGTCCTGTTGAAACAAGACACATGCTTTGACTCTCTGGGCCAAAGAGAGACCTTTGAGATCCTCAGCTCAGACATTTTTCGAAATTCGAGCAAAATTATTGGCGATTCCCATATGTGCGGAGATGGGTAATTCGTGGTAGTATTTAAAAACCAGATCAAATAAATTAAGGGGTAAAACTACTTTCCCAATGCGCTTCCCTGGGGCCAGATGACGAAGGGTGTGTCTGTAATGATGTAATAAGGTGGGAGGGGGCGTGATTTTAAAATTTTCGAAATATATGTGTCTTTTTTCTGGTGTATATAAATATCCTTAAAAATATCCGGCATTATGGACAAGAAAGATATAATATGAATTTGGGGAGTGGGTGTGCTTAAAGGGATTGAAAAAGGCGCGGTGGGAACGAAGAGATAAGAAAAAGAACCGGCAACGATGCTGTGAGATCTTTTTATATGCTGGACAGAAAACTTTAAAGAATTTATAAATTCGATCCATCTCGTGAGTTGTTCCAACTTGGCGGGGATGGTTCAATAGCCATGAAAAGGCCGAATTATCAGTATAAAGTTGGAAATTCCGGTGTTTCAAATATTGTTGGAACTTTTGTAGGGCAAAAACAACAGCGAGACATTCCAACTGCATTGTGAAGTAGTTAAGCTCGTGTTTGTTTACGGTCTGGAAGCGAAAGCCACTGGCATTAAGTTATAATCTTGGGACAAGTAAATGCCCAAAGCGGAACCAGAAGCGTCGGAGTGTACAACAAATGGTTTAGAAAAATTTGGCAGTCTTAATATAATGTTGCTGGACAACTTACTCTTAAGAGTACGAAATGTCTGGTCCTGCTCCGGTCCCCACACGAATTGGATTTCCTTGCGCTTTAATTTATTCAACTCGTGAGAAATAGTTGCGACATTTATAATGAATTTAGAATAAAAAGCTGCCAAACTAAAAACATTGGCGGTTTGTTTAAAATTTTTTGGGGTGGGGGTAATCAGAAATAGGTTGGACACGGTCTGGATGCAGGGAAACGGACTGGTTTTGAAAAAAATATGTCCTAAAAACTGGATGGAATCGAAAGCGAGAGTCAACTTCTCGGGGTTAACGGTCAGGCTGGCCTGCCGAAGCCTAGTCAAAACAGTTTCAAATTTAAATAGAACCATTTGAATAAATACAAATGTCGTCGAAAAAACAAAAAAAAAGTAGTCATATTTTATATCGTCGAAACATTTTTCAATTAAACAGGTCAAACTAGTCGGCCGCTGGCTAGCCCGAAAGGGAGGAAATTATACTGAAATCGTCCAGAAGGACATACGAAGGAAATATATTACTTTGATTCCTCGTCTAGAGGTAATTGAAGATACGCCTGGTTTAGGTCCAATAGGGAAGACCATTTGGATTTGCCCAGGGATTGGAAGGCTGACTCCAGAGTTTTGATAGTGGTAACCTCAAGATCTGTAAGCTCGTTTATGGGTTTGTAGTTAACGACTATTCTGGTTTTCCCCTCTTTTTTTGGGTACCAAAAATGAGTCGCATGCGTAAGGAGAATTGGAAGGGGAAATAACACATTTGGAGAAAAGGTCGTCAACATGGTCTATTAAAGCCTGAAGCTTTGGGGGAGCATATTGGTTTGGTCTTGAACGGAATTTGTTGGTAGTATTATTGACATTAATGTAATAGGAGGTTGATTTTTTCTTATTTTTTTGGTGACTGTATCCCTGAATTTAGATATTAATTGAGATAGCTTGACTCGTTGAGAAGCGGAAATTATGGTACCATTGTGTAATGGGGTAAGATTTAGATCGATGGGGGGGGATCACCGAACAAATAAGTGGAAAGGCATAAGGGAAAAGGACCCGAAGACTCTTGAAATCGATTGTGGCCTTGGTTTTTTGAAAAAAAATTACAACCAAGTAACATTTCACAGGGGAGGTCCGGAGCAATCAAAAACCAGTAATCCCAGGACAAAATTTCAATTATAATATGTATAATAACCTTATGTTGAAATCTAAGTGTTTGTTTATTAACTGTAACTGCATTTACTGTGATGGGGGATATATTCTTAAATATAAGTTCTCTGGAGATTGGAAAAACTTGTTTTGTGAAATGGGGGAAAAACAGGATCCCGTATTAATCAGGGCTGTAACTGTAAGAAGAGCGACGACAACGCTCAACGAGACCATTTTTGATATCAGAATACTTAATCTTCTAAACCTCTCTCCCTGGTTACCTGCCGGATAGTCTAAGACCCGAGTCTTTGAAGGTTCTCGATGACGCTGATCGTCTCCATGAGCGCCCCATATTTAAATTTATTGAAAAATGAGTTTCAGTTTAAATTTATTTTTGTGAAATGTGGGGAAGGGTTATCATTACAACGGAAGGCATGAGACTAACGGTGTTACTGTGGATTGTAGGTGTTGGAGGCTGGAGTGGGTTGATTATGTAGAAAATATAGGGGTGCTGACATGAGGGGTGGAGGATATCCGAATGGTTTAGTTGAGTTATAAGTAGGTTGATGAGACCGTTGTCCTCGTCGAGTAAAAGTGTCTGACACGGCATTATCAGGGCTATAGTTGATAGATGATGTTGAATAAACCCTATTGTTTTGAATACCCATATATATATATATATATATATATATATATATATTGTGGGTATTAGTGACAATAATTAATTAATTGTGTTGGGTCTGTGCACTGTGGCGAAACGGGATGTGCCCTCTGAGGACCTGCCTGAAAATATAGCTTGAAGTGTATCGGTCTCCGTCAATTCGGGTTGTAGTAAGCCGGCAATATCGCGTATATTACAAACAAAATCCATAATAATTTAATCCCGCCTCTGTGGACGATAAAACCATTGAGTTAGAGACTGATGGTAGGTCTGTTGTGGTAATATTGTTTTTATTACTTCCGTCATAATAATAGAAAAAGAACATTGAGCTTGTATTGCTTGTTCGATTAGTCCTGACAATATTCCTGAGGAGGATACTTGCAGGTCCATTAGCATAAATTATTTTGGAAACCTCACAAGTTTTGAGAGTTTAGGTAGGTAAAAAAAGATCTATTGGTTGCCACTTAAAAGGTCAGACGGAATTCATGGCTTGGCTAACATGCGGTGGTAGAACAGGGGTCCTTATATCTAGCCTTGAGGGCTGTGGAACTAGGTGGGTTTTGAGGGTTATAAGTTCAGGTATCAACGGTTCGGTAATTGATATTGTGGTTGAGTTTTCCTACACTGATTGGTTCAGTGAATGATGGTTTATCCTTTGTATGGTCCGCTCGAGAATCAGCTTTAAGGTCCAGCTCAGAGCGATTGAGAACCCTATTCAATTCCAATATATCGGCGGGAGCGAGGTTCCACTTAATCATTAATGACTTTAGCTTATTGAACCACTTACGGTGGGGAACGATTATATCAATTGAAAAAAAGAAAAGGAACGGGTATATCACCTGAAAAGTCAGCGGTATCCATAACCAAAATTACAGAAAAAAATACAGTCAATTAAAAGGAAAAATACTTGCTTGAGTCTAACAACTAATATTTAATGTAAATATAATTATATTAAGGGGAAGGAGGAAAAATATCTTATTACGATGTGAAAGACCACTTCTGATTATAAATTTGGAAGAAGGATAAGAAGAGAGAAAAAATATCTGGAAATAATTATTAAATTTTCAGGTAGGGGAAATTTAATTTTAAAACAATGTATACATAATATTAATGAAGTATTTAAAGTAAATTTAGCTATACAATTTAGAAATATAACTAGAAAATAATTTAGCGAGACCGGAAATGAAATTTAAAGCAATGTTGCCTGACTATCGAGCCTGACGAAGATTGCTTAAGCGTATTGAAAACGCGAAATTATTAATTACAAGCCGACAACGCCACTCCAAAATCAATATTCACACTCTACCCTTCTACCGTTTGCGGCGTGCAGTGAAGGTTTTGGGGGCTTACTAACGACACATGAAGTATTTTTAAGGTTTGGTTGGGTGCGTGAGGGTAGGTCGTGGATCTTTTTGGATGGGGATTGGAAACAGTGAGTGTCAGTCTGTACCGGGAACTAGACAATTCCACCCAATCAGTCGGCCAGCATTGATGCGCATTTACATACTAATCTATTATTATTATACTAAACTATAATAAACTAAACATTATTTTTTATAATAATTATTGGTAGAGGGGGGGAGTTGACTCTAATAATTCAGTGGTCCTTACGTAACTAACTGGGCTAAAATGACCGACTATCCACGTATCACATTATGTACGGGTTATCACAGTTTTTAGCGTAGCGTAAGACTCCAGGGTCAAATACCCAGCCCAATCTGGCCTAGTGTGAGGGAAGAGGCTAAACAGACTAGGGTTATAGGTACGGTAATCTGTAACTTGTATGCGGCAACCCGCAATAGCACGGAACCCCAAGATCTACTGCACCTGGGATTGAAGGGGCAAGCGTTGGTGTAGGTTAACACCACATAGTACTTTTGTAGTGTAAATGTAAATTTTTGGAGGAAATCTTATATTTTTAATCATTAGTGTTGTATAAACAATAAAACCTTATTTGGAAAGTTCAGAATGTTGTAAATAGTACAGACATTTATGTTATTTAAGAATCATACTTGAAGTGTAAAATATAAAGGGAAAAGATATATTTTTAAACGTAGGTGTTGAATAAACAATACAACATCACTTATAAAGTGAAGAATGATGTAAATAGTATACATACTTATGTTATTTAACAATTAGAGTGTAAATATAAAATTTTATGAAAAAAGATATATTTTAAGACTTAGATGTTGAATAAACAATAACACTTTACTTGGAAATTTCAAAATGATGTAAATACTACAGACATGTATGTATTTTTATAATCATAGTGTAAATGTAAAATATTGGGAAGAAAGTTATATTTTAAATCATAATACAGTATAACAAACATACAGAACACAATTCTGTGGTTCTTGTGTGGTTTGGTTGGTGTAGCTGGTGTATCACTGAGGAGGACGACCTTGTCGTTGAAACGCGTCTGATACTTAGGCGTATTTTTTTTATGAGAATTGTGTTCTGTGTGTTTGTTATACTGTATAGTTTTTCTCATAAGTCAAGCTCAACATTTAATATTAAATCATAATATTAAAATATTGGGAAAAGATTTATATTTCTAAACATCGGTTTTGAATTAACAGTAAAACCTTACTTGGAAAGTGCAGAATGATGTAAATATTACAGAAGTTTATATTATTTATAAATGATAGTGTAAATGTAAAATTTTGGGAATTTTTTTTTTTTTTTTTAATGTAGGCGTTGAATAAACAATAAAACTTTACTTGGAAAGTGCAGAATGGTGTAAATGTTAAAGACAATTATGTTATATAAAAGTCATGGAGTATATTTCAGATTTTGAGGGGGAAAGTGATCATTTTAAACAATAGGTGATGTAAAAACAATAAAACCTTACTTGGAATGTACAGAATGGTGTAAATAGTACAAACATTTAGGGTATTTTTGTATCATAGTGTAAATGTAAAATTTTGGGGAAATGTTACATTTTTATTCGTAGGTGTGCAATAAACAAAAAACATTACTTGGAAAGTGCAAAATAATGTAATGAATACAGACAATTATGATATTTAGGAATCATAGTGATAATGTAAAATTTTGGGGGAAGAGTTATATTTTTAAACTTAGGTGTTGAATAAACAATAACTCCTTACTTGGAAAGTTCAGAGAGATGTAAATACTACAGACATTTGTGGTATTTATGAATCATAGTGTAATAAATAGAAAATTTTGAAAAAAAAGTAATACTTTTATAAACATAAGTTTTGAATAAACAATTAAACCATATTAGGAAAGTACAGATAGATGTAAATAGTACAGACAGTAATGTTATTCAAGACTCATAGTGTCAATGTAAAATTTTATGAAAAAAGATATATTTTAAGACTTAGATGTCGAATAAACAATAACACTTTACTTGGAAAATGCAAAATGATGTAAATAGTACAGACATTATTTATGTTATTTAAACATTTTTGAGTAAATGTAATATTTTGTAAAAAAGTTATAGTTTTAAACATAGGTGATGAAGAAACATGGAAACCTTACTTGTAAAGTGCAGAATGATGAAAATACTACAGACGTCTATGTTATTTTATAAGTATAACGCAAATATTATATTGGGGGGGAATATATTACATTTACATTACTACAATGAAGGAAATCATCCCAACATGGACATGTACGTGGGAATGGTTCCGCTAAATATATGCAGAAAAGTTTGTATAATCATCATGAGTTTTCCAGTAACTTATATACAGTACAGTTCATCAAAAAAAGTATACACAGTATCAAAAAAATAAAATAAATAGAATGATTTCACAAGAACTCAATCGAACAAACATGAATATATCAACTTAGTTCAACACAAATCCCAAGTAGTTTAGCCGCTCATTCATTCTTATCCGGTTAAATTTTGGTACACAAACTATTCGTGAGCAGAGAGGATCTAGGTGCACAGTTCCTAGATTTTATAACTATCGAATTTGTCCATTTAGATTTATTACGAATTTTAATAAAGCATAAAATATAATAACAGTTTTAAACATGTACACTGTTTATCAAAACGTAGTCTAATGTCTGGACAATGCCTGCAGTAGTTATATTTCTAATCTAAGAAATTACCTTGTAATTTGAATTTTCGTAGTAATGCAGAGATCGTAGGCGTAATGTCCGTCCTTTGATACAGTCGCGAAGCACAATTCTACTCATATTAATTTATAATTCCACGCATACAGCAACCACAGACCTCCCCCTTGCAGTACCCCGCCTATATCAAAACAAGTTGTAGCTGTTGGTGATGAACAAACATAAATCCTTTGACAGCTTTATGTAATACCTTTAGCTGAAAGTAATCCTTTAGGCTTCAGGCAGTGGATTACAATGGCACATGTCATAATAGCTTGGCCACCGAAGGGATTAATTGACTGTTTTAAAAAATAAGAGGGAATTTGGGAATAAGCCGGGAGGAAATTGGTTACTGTAAATTTACATTAAACAGATAACATTCTAAATAAGGAAACACTCATATAGTCTTGTACTTAATAATGATTATTTATTTGTAAAATAGCTATTTCCCACGAAAGGATCGCTTCCCACAGACTACTATTTCTAACGAGTAACCGTTTAATCTGTGAACTGAGATGAATCAGTCATGACTGGTTCTGTCTGTGCGCCTAGGTTATTGATGTTTTGGTATTGTGCATCTAGATCCTCTGGTTCCTGAGGTACTTTACACCCAGATTCCTGATCCCTGAGGTACTGTCCACCTAGATCCCCTGGTCTCTGAGGTACTGTGCTCCCAGATCCATACAACCTGAGGTAATGTGTACCTAGATCCCCTGGTTCCTGAGGTACTGTACATCTAGATCCCCTGATACCTGAAGTACTGTGTACCTAAATCCCTTGGTCCCTAAGGTATTGTGTACCTAGATTCTCCTGGTTTTTAAAAAACTGTGTACATAGATCCCTGATCCCTGAAGGAATTTGCAAATAAATCTCCCAAACCTTGAAGAAAATCCCCTAAATCCTTGCACCTAAATCCCCTTATTTCCGAGGGACTGGATACCTAAATCCCCTGGTCCCTGAGGTGGTGTGCACTAGGATCCCTGGTCCCTAATTTACTGTGCACATACATCCTCTAGTCCCTGATATATTGTACATCCTAATCCCCTGATCCCTGAGGTATTGTGCACCTATTGCCACGCCGCCTCTTTCCGTCGCTAGTGTGTTCGAGTAGGGTTCTTCTCGCCCCACTTTGGAACGCCACTTACCACGCCGAAAGTCTTGTCTGACTTCACGCGAATTTAAGATTCTTGTTCCCTTTTTTGGAACACTATTATCACGAACTCTTAAACTCGCTGTACGATCACCACCGACTGGGCGAACCACCTTTCTTTTCAGAGCAGGCGCGGGCAAGGCCAAGATGCTCACTTTTACTTTTTTAAATCAAAGATTTTGCAACTCTTGGCTCTAATAAGTATGAGCTTGTCCTCATAAACTTACTAAATTTTAATTAACGCAAAATTCCCTGAATTTTATCTCAATGCTCGATTATTTAACTTTTTTAAGATTAACTCTCTCTCTCTCCAAGGTCGTGCCTTTTGGGAGAAATCGGCTCTTAAGTTCTGATGATAACTTTTTAAAATTTTCAAATTATATTACCAGAGCACATATATATAAAATTTATGTTAAAACAAAGTTAATAGCATACACAGAATGGATTTATATTAAAAACACAACAAAATTTAGAAATGAATTATTTGTATATTATCTCCTCTTTTCCACAGAAAAATTTTATATTCAAAACTTTTTTAACCACACAAAACAATTTAATTGAACAATAACACAACTATTTATTTATTTAACAACATTAATTAATGTAAGATTATCTATATATTAAACAAACATAAAAGCGCTTGACTTTCCAGACAGAACCACAAACAGTTTTTCCTGTACTGAAAAAGTCGTATTTAAATTATTAATTATTATCAACACCAAAGCAGAGGTTTAAAAAATGAATTTAATTTTTAATAATTCCCCTAATGACGTTATATTTGAAAAGAAGTTAATATTCTCGAATTATTCCTTAAGTATAAGATACCTTCACACTTTAATAGAAGTTCTAGTTGGATTTGGAATTTGTTGTATTACTAAGATGATAGTGATGTGATGTTTTCTATCCAGAGTCTGTAAGCTGCTATGTAGTTGAATGCTGGTCTCGAATTCTTCTAAGTCGCCTTGAAGATCGATTAAAGTTGAAATTATTCTAAGTCCAATTAGTAGAGTGACAGTTGAATCTTCCTCTCAGCTCAGAGTCGGTTGCAGAAGAAACGTCCTTTAAGCGTCGATTCCAAATCAAAAGTAATCGTCTTTCGACGATTAAAACTCGGTCTCCCTGTCAGTGGGAATTAATCCACTTTTCTGGAGCCAATTTTCCTCCCTTTTTGGGAAAAAGGTATTTTCCATATATTATGTGTTTTCAGGCCCTTTTGGTCTGAAATATTTACACTATATGTTTTATTAGTCCTATTTTTTGACTAATGAATATTTTTCTTCCTTAATTATTAATTAAAACACCTTTTAATTAATAATTTATAATATTTTTTCTTTAACGTTATCTTTGATCCATGTTGGCAACATGATGATTCTGACTTTAGACTCTGCTTGAAGATGCGCGCGCAACTGTTCATGTTTTGGCATGAAAATCTCTACTTTTGACGTTTTTTCGTTCAACTCGCTATAACTTTCGAACGCTCGAACCGATTTTAAAGTTCCTTTCGGATTCTTCTTCCTTTCCATCTTGTGGGTCTTGTGGAACTTGATTCATCGCTCTACTACGCTTCGTTCGCGAGTTATCGCCCTTTTCCTGAAATTTGATTTTTCCCCTTTTCAAATTTTGAGATAAGTCCTTTCTCAAAATTCTTTTGACGAAATCTTGTTCCTCTTCTACTACGACGAAAAACTATGTTTGTACTTTTCCCATAACTCGTTTGGTTGTCGAGTTATTCGCCTTTGAAGTCCTTAAGTTTGTGTCGTATGAGTTTATGTTCATAAAAACCCCCCCATTATATATTATTACTTCTGCTTTGGTGTTTTACCATTTTACATACTAAATACATATAATTATCATGTTACTTTACCCCTTTAACGTTTATTTTACCCGCTTTTGGGCTTTGAAGTTTTACGTTTTGTAATTATTATATCTCCCTTATTTTATTTTCAAATTTGATTCTAAGTACCTATTATTGTGCCCTATTGTGGTCTCTACAATAGTACTTATTATTATTTTTTAAATGATCCCCCCTTCAACTCAAAAATTCCAAAAAACTCCCCAAGAATGACTTTCTAAGTCCATTCTCACCTGTTAATTATTATTAATTCATATTTTTTATTTGTGATCATTGTTATTTCCCCACTTGGTTATGACTCTACGATTTTTGAATTTTGACTTTATTCTTTTTCCAAATTTTAGGTTTTTGAGCCCTTCTAAAAACTTGAATAACTTTTTTGTTTTATGTGATTTTAAATTTATTCTTCGATATTATTGGTCGGTTGACTCTACTGAATATTTATTTATATTAATAATTTAGTTTCTTAATAAAATAGGAACTAAGGCAGTTTGACTTTTCACGTTCGAACAAGCAAGTTTGCTCTCGAGCTGGCGTGACGTCATCGCTCCCCCTCGTCCCCACTCTACAAGGTTTAGCGCGGCAATTTAACTTGTTTTAAATGGACTTGAGACGTTTGGCTTTTTCCAAACCGCCTCAAAATCCCCCCTTTGAACTAAAATTTTCGGTTAAAATGAAAATATCCTATTTTTCATTTTTTAAAAAAAAACTAAAATTTTAGTATTAAACCCCTTTTTCGACATATCACATTTCATATTAACTATTTATTTATCATCTCTATTAATCATCAACATAAAGTTTGACATATTAACCTAACAACTTATATAAACACATTTATTTATATCTAAAAAACATCTCCTCCATCATTTCATATATTGATATACTCAAAACACATTTTATTCATGATAGTATAATATTTATATATTCAAAACACATGTTATTCATGATAGTATAATATTTATATATTCAAAACACATGTTATTTATGATAGTATAATATTTATATATTCAAAACACATTTTATTCATGATAGTATAATATTTATATATTCAAAACACATGTTATTTATTATAGTATACATACAAATTTGCTTAAGCGTTCTTATAGTCCATTACAGCCGTTTCATCTAAACGTCCTTGCTGTAAATAAACACATTATCACACACAAAACATATTACATTTATATAAGGAATAATTCGTCTTATATGATTCTATTTATTTGCTTTGGTTGAATTTAAAACTATGCCTACATATATATAAAGTACTTGGTAACTACAACGATTATTATCCTAATTGTAGTTAAAAAGAAAAACTATTTATTTTATTCGGAATCTCTCATTAATAAAAAACAAAACAGTACACATTTAAACATCCATTCATTCATTTCCATCACCCCTCTGCTAATTTGCTTGACAGGTTGTCGTTCAATATTTGTTTATCAATATCCTGTCTTCCCCTTCACCTCCTCGTCTATGCTTTGTTTATTCAGGTGCGGCTTGCAGATGCGTGTTACTGCTATGCTCCTGACCTTGTACACTTAGGAATTTATTCGGGACTTTTCCGGTTAATCACTGACCTAGGCTACCTTCTTTTAATCAGCTGAGAGTCCGTTATTTCCCTTTTACCTCACTCGCTTCTACACTTTACATATTACAACTTTTAAACATTACAACTTATACATTTTATTCATGAAATTTCTTCAAATCTTTGATGTCATAACGACCTTTAACTTTTTGAGTGTCGATATTTATTACCTCATATGTTTTTCTCCCCATGACTTTGCTCACGACATATGGTCCACCATATACGAGCATTAATTTTTCGGTCTCGCTTTTATCCAAATTCGCTCTATTTGCATTCAATACGAGAACACGATCTCCTACCTGAAATTTTGTTTCTCGTATTCTTTGGTTAATTCTCTCCGCTCGCCTTGTGCCGATTTGCGTCATCCTTTGAAGACATTTTTGCTTCTTTTCTGCCCAAGTTTCACTCTGTCGTAGCTCTCTGTCTCGTGGGAAATATGACTCCCATACATAATTTGGATCCCTATTCAACTGTATTTGTATTGGTGCATACCCGGTAGTTTCATTTGGTGTGTTGTTGATCAACTCTTCTATAAAAGGTAATTGCTTCCGCCAAGTGGTTTGAGTATCGTGACAATAAGTGCGTAATAGTCTCCCCACTTCTTTGTTGACTCTCTCTGCCAAATTTACCTGAGGATGTCTTACCGGGATCAACACATGTTCTACTTTTTGTTCAGCAATCCACTTCTTCCAATTTCTAGATGTAAATGCTGCTCCAAAATCAGTTAAAATTTTCTGAGGTTTCCCAAAATTGTTCATATAATCTGTCATATGTTTGATGCTGTTATTTGTGGTTGGATTTCTTACTGGATATAGTTTTATAAATTTTGAAAAGGTATCTATTATAACTAAAATATGTTGTATATTTCCAAGTCCTTTTGGCAATGGACCTAAGTAGTCTATGGCTATCATCTCGTTGATGTCCCTAGGAACAATAGCCTTAGACATTCCTTGCAAATATTTATTCGTTTTTTTCGCATATTGGCAAATTCTACATTTTTTGATTACCTGTAATATTCTATACCCAGCATTTTTTATATAAAAACATTTATTTATCATCGCTAACAATTTGTTCCTTCCTAAATGGCCATATATTCTGTGAACTTCGCTTATGAAATCATTTTTGTTTATTTCAGGGATAATTATTTTCCATTTATTATTAATCTCCTGATATACAATATCATTAATTATTCTAAAATTATCTCTTTCCTGCAAGTTTATTCCTTTCATTGTTAATTCCTGTAATTGATTATTTCTAAAATTTTGCATTATATCCTGAAATTTTCTTGTTGTGACTAATTTTGACTGACTTAATTTTAACCTAATTTTATTTCCACTTGGACAATTCTCGTTTTGACCATCATACATCCTGCTTATGATGTCACAAGGAACGTTTATTTTTCCTGCACAGTGTTCAATTTTGGCATCATACTCTTGGATTGCCAGTATCCATCGAGTTAGACGAGCTGTAGTTAATTTGCAGCTTCTTAGGAACTTTAAAGCTTTGTTATCAGTTATCACCGTCAGTGGTGCCCCTACAATCAATGGCCTAAACTTCTCCAGACCATGAACTATGGCTAACAACTCCTTCTCACAGATGGTATAAGCTAACTCCGCTTTCTTTAAAGTTCTGCTCACAAATCCTATAACCTGTAACTCGCCCAACTCATTTTTCTGGTACAACTGGCTAGCAATTGCACCATCACTCGCGTCGGTTTGCAAAAACGTTTCCTTGCCTTCCACAGGATGCATGATTGTTACAGATTTCTTAAATAATGATTTAGTTTTCTCAAAAGCGTTTTGCATTACATGGTCCCACTTAAATGGTTCATTTTTTCTTAATAATTTTAACAATGGTTTAATTTCATGGGAATATCTTGAAGTAAACCTAGAATAGTAATTCACAAACCCTAAGAACGATTGCAGTTTTTTCTTATTAGTCGGTCTCGGAAAATCACTGATAGCTTGCAATTTTTCCGGATCCGTACTTATGCCTTGTTGCGAAATTACATATCCTAAAAATTTTACCTCCTTTTGACAAAAATAAGTTTTGGTGGGATTTATCGTTAGATTTCCTTCTTTAAATTTTTCAAAAATCGTTTTTAAATGTTCCAGGTGTTCTTCAAAAGTCTCAGACATGCATAACAAGTCATCGACATAGCCTAACGTGTAGTCGTCGACTTCAGTACCTAATGTTAGGTCTATTGTCCTTATCAGCGCTGCCAAAGAATTTTGAAGTCCAAACGGTATCACTGTATAGTTATACACTTTATTGTTATATAAAAATCCCGTGTATTTTTTAGACTCCTCCGATAGTGGGACTTGCCAGAAACTAGAGGTTAGATCAAACTTGGTTATGAATTTCTTGTTACGACCCTTCCTTAGAATTTCTTCTATAGGCGGCGCACTTTCATAATCCGGCTGTATTATTTGATTCAGTCTTCTAGCATCCATACATAGCCTAACGGTTTTATTCGGCTTTAACACTACCACCATCGGATTAATATACGGTGTTCGGGATCTCTCTATAACTTTATACTTTAGCATTTTATCTATTTCCTCCTGTACTTGTTTCCTATAATTTATTGGAATGGGGTAATTTCTATTAACATAAGTTTTATTATCAGTGATTTTTAGTTCATGAATGTATTTATTAGATTTTCCTGGAATTTCGCTAAACACAGTATTATATTTTTCCACCAAAACTTTTATTTTTTCTTCTTGATCGATTGTTAAAACACTATTTCCTAAACCTAAAATTTTGCCGTTTTCTTCAAACATTAATTCTTTTACATGAAACTCTTCTTTCCTTTTATATTTCACCTTGGGCCGTCCTCCTTTTATTTTATACTTCGTAGAATTTTTGAATTTAACTTTCTTCTTTCGATACCTTAAATTTCGTCCATTTTGTCTCTCCGGATCCGCCATTGTTATTGTAGCTCTCCTTTCTCTCTCGTCTCTGGCGTCGAATCTGTTTTTGTGTAAGTTCCGAATCGTTTTCAGAGTTATTTTGCAAATTTTCGTCGTATTTTATTATTTTATTATTTTCGTCGATTGTTGCCTTTGGCACATTTTTATTTCCTTTATTCTCCGCTCCTTTCAGCCCTTCATCTTTATTACTTAATTGGTTACCTTTATCCCACGCTTTTAACAGCACTTCATCATTATTAAAATTTGCATTTTTCCTCTTCGCCGATTCCTTCCTTGCACTTAACTTGCTTCCTCGCTTTTGACCACTTTCTGATTTGTCACTACTCGGTCTAGACACGTCCTTTGCTTTTTGTTTTAGGTCCGTAGGCATTTTAACGGCCAACACACAAGCCCCTTTTGCTCGCTTGTGCGAATTTGAGCCTCCATTATTCGCTGCTGACGACTCTACCATTTTACCGGTTTCGCCGCCATTTTGATGTTCGGTCAGCGCGTCTCTACTGCTCAATCTTGATATCTTATTCTCCTTAAGAAAATCTACAACAATAAATTCATTTTCCTTTACCAGTTGTAGGAAACCCTTTTCCATATTAATGCGACTTCGATATTTGCACATCAAATCACAACCCATTATAATTTGGCTTTCCAGCTTTGGTACCACCATAAATACCCCTCTTATTGCTTGGTTATTTATTCTAATTTCCAATAATGCCTGTAATTTAATCTTCTGTCGTTGGCTTTTTATCGCTGTCACCATTTCCGTATTTACAACTGGTAATTCCATGATTTTATCGTTCCTATTTTTAAGCACATTTTTATAAAAATCCTCTTGAACACAGGACATTTGAGCTCCGGTGTCAATGGACATATTTACTTTTATATTTTCGATTTCTATCCCTATTTCTGGACATTTTTCGTAAACTTCACTATTTAAAATTTTATTATCTCTTTCCTCCATCAAATCTTCCTTAATTTCTGTGTTTAAAATCCCCAATTTAATTTTATTTATTTTCTGATCCCCCCTTTTAAGTTTGCTAAATTTGGTTTTATCGTCGATCTCAATTCCGTTTGTATTATCCTTTTTCTGCCAAAAATTTTGCCTTGAGATCTCGTATTTTAGTTTTTTGTGACCTTGGGCGGGAATTTTTGATTTGAAGGACCAGGGTTTTGAGGTATTTGTGGTTGAGGTTTATTCTGGGTTTGACCATAGGATCGAGGGTTAGGGTTTTGGGATGGTTTTGAGTAGTCTTGATTCCTTTGCCTGAAATTTTGATCTCTTTGTGGTCCGTCCCTCCTTTCGAAACTATCTGGTCGGCGAACTTCTCTCGTCATTCCGTCTACGTTT
This sequence comes from Aphrophora alni, assembly GCA_963513935.1. Classification (NCBI taxonomy): domain Eukaryota; kingdom Metazoa; phylum Arthropoda; class Insecta; order Hemiptera; family Aphrophoridae; genus Aphrophora; species Aphrophora alni. The sequence continues at coordinate 114,276,461 of OY740765.1, forward strand.
TCAATGGTCCTCAAAAACTTGATAGCGTCCTCCAAATGCTCACTAGCCCTACCAATACACGCTAATTGAACTTTTTGGTCGAAATGCCTCATTAGTTGGTATATAAGGAACTCTTCCGGAATTTTGGGTTCCAAATATTCGGCCTTTCGCACCATTTTACAAAAATAATCGACCCTACTCATATTTCCGTTAGGATTATATCTATGGTTTTCTATCTGATTCCTAACTACTTGTTGCGTTTGATAACCCCAATAATGCTCTAAAAATAACAATTTAAACTGGCTATATTCTTCTGTATCTCGCTTGATTATTTCCCACCATTCAATGGCAGCTCCTCTCAATTTTTTCTCCACTACTTTTAGTTTATCACTTTCTTCCATCACGGGATTTATTTCTTGGAATACCTCCTCAATTTGTTTCAAAAATTGCACAGGATTTTCTCTTGAATTTCCCCAAAATTCTATAGTTTTTGACTCTAAATTTGCCCTATCCAAATAAATTATATTTTTAGCATTACCACCGGTTTCTTTAATTTTGGCAACTTCCCTAATTTTAACTTCTAATTTTTTAACTTTCTCCCCAATTTCTATAGTCGACTTTCCCTGTTCCTTTAAACTGTCCGTCATTTTTTTAATTTCCCCTACGCACTCTTCCACTTTTTCTTCACAAGTTTCTATTCGCCTCGTATTTTCGGCCATATTACTATCTATAGATTCCTTAATTTCCTCCATATATTTCCCTATTTCCTGTTTTCGGGCGTCCTCCCTTTGGATGCGTTTCGTTTCCATTTCTTCCTCTCTCTTCATTCTCTTGGCTTCTGCTTCTTCTCTTTCTTGCTTCCATTTGGCTTCCATTTCTTCTCTCTCCTGCTTCCGCTTGTTTTCTGATTCCTCATCTCTTTTGATCCATTTGGCTTCCATCTCCTCCTTTTCTTGCTTCCTTTTGGCTTCCATCTCTTCTTCTCTTTTCAACTGCTTGGCCTCCATCTCTTCTTTCTCTTGTCTTCTCTTGGCCTCCATCTCTTCTTTCTCCTTCTTTCGCAATGATTCCATTTCTTCCTTCTCCTGGTTTCTCTCGATTCTTTCTTCTAATCTTCTTAATTTGTCCTCGTCTTCCTTCTCCTTTTCTTTTCTTTGTTGTTCCGCTTTGTCCTGTTCTCTTTCTTGCTTTCTTCTATCCTCCATTTGGTTCAGGTACCTCACCATTTTCTGCATTTCTGTCTCCTGTTCCTTTGAACCCTCCTGTTTTGCTGGATCTTTCGCTGGTCCCATTTTCACTTCACTTATTCACTTGGTTTATTTAATTAATTAAAAAATTTAAATTTCGGTTTAATTTGGACTCTACTTTTAATTATTATTATGTTTGCAATTTAGTATATTTGTCGTTGTAATTACCAGCACAACTTATTACTAACACACATGTACATATAAATTATATCAGAACTTAAGATATTCTCGTTCGTATGAAACACTAAAAAATTCAAAATTTTGAAAATTTGTTCCAAAACTTTGCTTTTTCGTGCTCCACGCTATTGGGCGCCACTTGCCACGCCGCCTCTTTCCGTCGCTAGTGTGTTCGAGTAGGGTTCTTCTCGCCCCACTTTGGAACGCCACTTACCACGCCGAAAGTCTTGTCTGACTTCACGCGAATTTAAGATTCTTGTTCCCTTTTTTGGAACACTATTATCACGAACTCTTAAACTCGCTGTACGATCACCACCGACTGGGCGAACCACCTTTCTTTTCAGAGCAGGCGCGGGCAAGGCCAAGATGCTCACTTTTACTTTTTTAAATCAAAGATTTTGCAACTCTTGGCTCTAATAAGTATGAGCTTGTCCTCATAAACTTACTAAATTTTAATTAACGCAAAATTCCCTGAATTTTATCTCAATGCTCGATTATTTAACTTTTTTAAGATTAACTCTCTCTCTCTCCAAGGTCGTGCCTTTTGGGAGAAATCGGCTCTTAAGTTCTGATGATAACTTTTTAAAATTTTCAAATTATATTACCAGAGCACATATATATAAAATTTATGTTAAAACAAAGTTAATAGCATACACAGAATGGATTTATATTAAAAACACAACAAAATTTAGAAATGAATTATTTGTATATTATCTCCTCTTTTCCACAGAAAAATTTTATATTAAAAACTTTTTTAACCACACAAAACAATTTAATTGAACAATAACACAACTATTTATTTATTTAACAACATTAATTAATGTAAGATTATCTATATATTAAACAAACATAAAAGCGCTTGACTTTCCGGACAGAACCACAAACAGTTTTTCCTGTACTGAAAAAGTCGTATTTAAATTATTAATTATTATCAACACCAAAGCAGAGGTTTAAAAAATGAATTTAATTTTTAATAATTCCCCTAATGACGTTATATTTGAAAAGAAGTTAATATTCTCGAATTATTCCTTAAGTATAAGATACCTTCACACTTTAATAGAAGTTCTAGTTGGATTTGGAATTTGTTGTATTACTAAGATGATAGTGATGTGATGTTTTCTATCCAGAGTCTGTAAGCTGCTATGTAGTTGAATGCTGGTCTCGAATTCTTCTAAGTCGCCTTGAAGATCGATTAAAGTTGAAATTATTCTAAGTCCAATTAGTAGAGTGACAGTTGAATCTTCCTCTCAGCTCAGAGTCGGTTGCAGAAGAAACGTCCTTTAAGCGTCGATTCCAAATCAAAAGTAATCGTCTTTCGACGATTAAAACTCGGTCTCCCTGTCAGTGGGAATTAATCCACTTTTCTGGAGCCAATTTTCCTCCCTTTTTGGGAAAAAGGTATTTTCCATATATTATGTGTTTTCAGGCCCTTTTGGTCTGAAATATTTACACTATATGTTTTATTAGTCCTATTTTTTGACTAATGAATATTTTTCTTCCTTAATTATTAATTAAAACACCTTTTAATTAATAATTTATAATATTTTTTCTTTAACGTTATCTTTGATCCATGTTGGCAACATGATGATTCTGACTTTAGACTCTGCTTGAAGATGCGCGCGCAACTGTTCATGTTTTGGCATGAAAATCTCTACTTTTGACGTTTTTTCGTTCAACTCGCTATAACTTTCGAACGCTCGAACCGATTTTAAAGTTCCTTTCGGATTCTTCTTTCTTTCCATCTTGTGGGTCTTGTGGAACTTGATTCATCGCTCTACTACGCTTCGTTCGCGAGTTATCGCCCTTTTCCTGAAATTTGATTTTTCCCCTTTTCAAATTTTGAGATAAGTCCTTTCTCAAAATTCTTTTGACGAAATCTTGTTCCTCTTCTACTACGACGAAAAACTATGTTTGTACTTTTCCCATAACTCGTTTGGTTGTCGAGTTATTCGCCTTTGAAGTCCTTAAGTTTGTGTCGTATGAGTTTATGTTCATAAAAACCCCCCCATTATATATTATTACTTCTGCTTTGGTGTTTTACCATTTTACATACTAAATACATATAATTATCATGTTACTTTACCCCTTTAACGTTTATTTTACCCGCTTTTGGGCTTTGAAGTTTTACGTTTTGTAATTATTATATCTCCCTTATTTTATTTTCAAATTTGATTCTAAGTACCTATTATTGTGCCCTATTGTGGTCTCTACAATAGTACTTATTATTATTTTTTAAATGATCCCCCCTTCAACTCAAAAATTCCAAAAAACTCCCCAAGAATGACTTTCTAAGTCCATTCTCACCTGTTAATTATTATTAATTCATATTTTTTATTTGTGATCATTGTTATTTCCCCACTTGGTTATGACTCTACGATTTTTGAATTTTGACTTTATTCTTTTTCCAAATTTTAGGTTTTTGAGCCCTTCTAAAAACTTGAATAACTTTTTTGTTTTATGTGATTTTAAATTTATTCTTCGATATTATTGGTCGGTTGACTCTACTGAATATTTATTTATATTAATAATTTAGTTTCTTAATAAAATAGGAACTAAGGCAGTTTGACTTTTCACGTTCGAACAAGCAAGTTTGCTCTCGAGCTGGCGTGACGTCATCGCTCCCCCTCGTCCCCACTCTACAAGGTTTAGCGCGGCAATTTAACTTGTTTTAAATGGACTTGAGACGTTTGGCTTTTTCCAAACCGCCTCACTATATCTCCTGATTCCCTAATACGCACCAAGATCCCGAAAGTACTGTCCATTTAGATCCCCTGGTCCTGAAATACTGTGCACCTATATGCCCTCGTCCCTGAGGTACTGTGCAACAAGATCCCCTAGGATATGAGGTACTGTCTATCTAAATCCCGTAAAGTATTTTGTACCTAAATTTTCCTGATTCCTAAAAACCTGTGCACCTAGGTACCGGATCCATAAAGGATTATGCACATAAATCCCCCGATCCTTGAAGAATTGTGCACCTAACTCCCCTGATTCCTGAGGGACTGGATACCTAGATCGTCTGGTTCCTGAGATAATCTGCACCTAAATTCCCTAATACCTGAAGGACTTTGTACCTATATCCTTTGATCCCTGTAGGATTGTTCACTCATATTCCCTAATTTCTAAAGGACCGTGCACCTTTATCCCCTGATCCACGGGGTATCTTGCACCTATATCCCCTGATTCCTGAACAACTGAGTACCTATAACACCTGATCTCTGAGGTACTGTACACATATCCCCTGCTCCCTGTGGTACTGTGTATCTAGATCCCCTGCTCCCTGAATGACTATGCATCTATATCCATTAATTCCTGGAGGATTGTGTATCTATTTCCTGCTGGTCCCTGATGTACTGTGTACCTATATCCCTGGTCACTGAGGTACTGTACACCTTAGATCCCCCGGTCCCTGAGATACTGTAATGAGTGAATGAGAAAGTTTTTGAAATGTTTTTGCCCCATTTATTTCCTTTATGTCTCAAATTCAGAACCAAATTTACTCTACTAAATTGTTAATGCTTTGTTAAACTTATTTGTAGCCACTATTATATTCCTGTTCCAGCTACAGTGTTATAGATAACATTAGACAAGCTACACCATATTTTATGTTTTAAAAAAAGCTTAGATACAGCGTCACCTTAGGTCTTTGTGCATTAACACCGTGCGTGAATGTTTAAAGTTAAAAGCCATTCGAGTTTAAAAGGGTTACATTAGACTCAATGGATGTCAACAACCAACATATTGCATTCTGCTACTCTCCACTAAACTTACTTCAAAAAGGGAATATTTTTCTCCTTTTATATTTTACATTTTACGTATACTAAAATAAAATAATATTCTCATTATAATTTACATAATGTAGAGAGAGTTATGTAATAGGTCATAAAATCAATGTTGAGTTTTTTGCAAATTTACACGGTTTGAGCACCGCTTATTCCAAAAAAATTGTTTTTTTAAGAATGATGTCTGTCGACCGATATTAATCAAATTTGTTAAGTGTGTATATTTCCGCCATATCTCGGGACATTTTTAATTTTTTTTCCTGTTACCCAAAATAACAACAACAAATTCAAAATCGGGTACATTACTACTTCCCCTAAAATTTTGGTACGTTAATTGTCGGTAAAAATCGAAAAATCAGCCGTGTTGTAAAATACTTAATATCTCAAAACCGGCCATACCGATTTCGTTCAAAATTTTAATGAAATGTGAACATTAATGATGCAATGCCGTGTGCAAAATCGCAAATATAAACATTTTACTTTTCAGAAATAAATGGAGAAAAACAAAATTAATCACATCGTCATTATAAGTTCAATTTTGACTGAGGACGTGTTTATTTCCTCAAGTGAAGCACGTTTAGACCCTTATTTAAATATATATATATATATATATATATATATATATATATATATATATATTATCAAAGACCGTGGATATGTTATTTCACTTTTTGCCGAAATAAAATTAGTTTTATGACCTAAGTTTTGATCCGTTTTTATTTGGTTTTGGAATGGGTGAGTGAGAAAGATTATGCAATATCTGTACACCATTAATTTATATACAAACAAAGAGTACTCAAATAAAAGATAATAAAACACAATTTTTTATTTTGTAAAATCCACTTTTTATTAGTTTAGCCGACTAATGGTTTCGCCTAGATAGAAGTTTACTTGTTAACTTGTTAAGAAGATAATTTTAGCCAAAAAGTTTGAAATATTTTAAATAAGGAAAGAGGGTGTAGGCCGGCATTTTATTGCAGTAATAGTTCAGGTAAGATTTTAAATAATTCTAAAGATAAAATTAACAAAATGTTAAGAAGTGGTGTACATAAGATAACTTGCAAATCTGTAATTCATGTTATGTAGGTCAAATAGGACGTAATTTTAAATCTAGATTAAGTGAACATGAAAGAAGTTGGCGGTTAGGATATGAAGATCCCAGTTTTTCAAATAATGAATAAATCAAGTGTCTGATTTTAATTCGAGTGTAGATTTTAAAATATTACATTTTGATAATAAAGGTAGGAAATTGAATACTTTGGAGAGCTTAGTAGTTAAAAGAATAAGATACTGTAATCCTAATTTAGTTTTAAATGACTAGTTAGATTTGTATAATTCTCCCTTAGGAAAACCTTTAAAAGTTATTTGTATCTAGACCAATTAAATGGTTTTCCCAGTATGTAATGGTCATTGCCCAGGACAGGTACTTCCCCACCCCTCCATTCATTTTATCCTAACTCCCACCATCTAGTTTTTAAGGTTCTCTGTTTTTTCATTTTTCTTCAGTCTGTAGACTAATACAGCCTCGTCAATGCCTTAGCAGGCGAAACCATTGGTCGGCTAGACTAATAAAAAGTGGATGTTACAAAATAAAAAATTGTGTTTTATTATCTTTAAACATGGAATTCCACCAAGAACCTTCGGTCTCAACTCAACAGTAATGAAAGGAAAAAAAAGTACTCAAATAATGATTGTTTGGGAATTTTCATTACTTGTAACTTAAGTTTTCGATTTTTTGGATAAGAATAAGCTTATGCAGAAACAAACTAAAAAGTCTGTTCATAATAAATCATGATTGGTTTCATAGTTATTTCTCGCAAAGAAAACAGCTGATTTCATGTATACATAAACAGCAGTTCATGAAGATAAATTTTCATTTTTAGTCTAAATTTATTTTATGTCTAAAATAAAAAAGAGTCAACCATGTGCCAAGACAAATTTTTTTTAGGGAGGTAAAAATGCATTTACTCAGATTTCGCTTCTGAGTAGATACTGTGAGGCTAACCCCTCGATAAACGAGAGGTATTACCAACTAAACAACCTCCCCCTTCTCCCACGGACATGGACTGGGGAGAGCGGTAGCAGCATCTAAAGAACTCCCTAATGGCTGCAAGATGCAAACTGGTACTTCACTAGAACAGAAAAAATTGTTAGAGGTATGCATGTTGGAGTCACCTACTGTCTTTAAAAGCGCAGCAAGTAACTCCCTACTGGCGGCTGGCCGAGGCCTAACGTCGTCAGTGCTGGCGTGTCTCCTGCAGATGTCTGCAACTCCTTGGAATCTCGAATCTAAAACAACACGACTATATCCGTAGGTATATAGGGACAACTACATATAAGGTCGAAGTCTTTTAAGCGCCAACATATTAATCTCTTCCTCAAAAAACATACATATTCGTAATCACTATAACTTCTAGCTTTGTTTGATACCCACACATAATATTTTTAAAAAGTTACAACTCGATAGTTTTTGCACTTTAACTTCCTTTTTATATTACCCCTATATTTTTCCCTATATGGGTTAATATAACGAATAGTTAATACAAAGTTTGAAATATATAGGATTTATCGTCTTGTCTGTGTAGACTGGTTGCCACTTACAGACGGACACGCACGTGAAAATATAAGGATCCTTAGTTTTACCTACATATTCTAAAAATTAATATTCATTGGGAAATGTTGCTTTTTGCTGATGAAGTTGCTTTATATCTAGAAGGTGAGAATGGTTTTGACAGTCTTGCGATATATCAAAATTTATAAAAGTGGTATAATACTCTCTTCACTAAGATAGGAGTATAGAACAAGAATATGGTCCAAGGTTTCCTCCTCTCTTTCACAGGCTCCAGAGATAGGATTAAAGCTTAAGTTGAAACAATGAAGGTAATTCCGTGTTATAATATGGGCTTTTCGAGTCCTAGCAGCAAAAGTAGCAACAGCTCGCAATACCCCTCTGTAGAGTATTCATATTAAAAAAGTACTTTGCTGTGACATTTAATAATATAATTGGTCAGAGCATATTATATCTACTACAGATAAAATTAGAAAATGTATTTGCGTTTTCTGTACAATTGGCTATTCTTAATTATTTAGATGTAGTCATGTTTGTTTATTTTGCTTATATTCTGTCTTTATTAGAAGTAGTTATAATTACGTAGGGTGGGTCTTACATGTCTATAATGAAACCTTCAACAACGACACAGAAGACTGTCATTAAAGAACGTTCAATGCCCTATTGCAAAATGCATACGAATAACGCAAAATGCATACCTAATGCTATTTTTTTTATTATTATTATTATTTTTTTTTTTTTACGTTTTAACTTACCCTATGGCGAAGTAAATCTAGAAACAGCAGTAAAAAGTCTTCTCTGTCATTAAAATAGCAGCTATGCACTACATTCTGTGAAAAGTACAACAAATCTGCGTGATAGCTAACTTCATACTGACGATATAAAAATAGCCAATCGGAGACAGACGCATTCGAACAGAGATAGGCATGCCTCCGATCGGAGGCCTCAGCAGTCAATGTGTTTTAAGTAAAACACGGTACAATCTACATTTTAAGTCAATTCTATATTAGAGAACTTGTATTATTTATTTATCACACTCGACTAGACAACTGAGCCTGATGCAGGATGGAACTAAATATAAATAAAACATATTCAAGTACTAACTATTGTTAACAAAAACCTGCAATGTAAACCTGTTGTTGGACCTGAGATATAATGGTATTAGTGGGAATGTGAAGACAGGCATAGCAGAATCTGCGTGTCCACTATCTTAAACTTTAGCACGTAGGTGTTTCTAAGGAACATCAAAAGATATGCAAAGTACAGTTTAAAATTATCCTTATAGGAAGCCAATAAAGTTGATCAGGTCACACCTATGGGAAGTGGTCGGATTGTTGACTGGTCACTGGAGGTTCCGTAGTCATCTACACAGGATGTCCAGACCTTCTGTGTAGGAAATGTGGTGAAGGTGTGGAGACAGCTCAGCACATAATATTTGACTGCCCATAATAAGCTTTGTGAAAGAAACAGATTGTCCTTACCCTCTGTGAAGTGGAAGACACATAGGTGAACAGGACATCATCATCTTAAGTGTGTCAGGTTTTCTAAAAACCTAACATTGGATTAAAAAGAAATGACCCCTGAATGAGTGTCCACAATAAGACTCATAGCTGAGAGTTAAAACCGGACTGGAATTCTGTCCCTTCTTGCATTTACAAAAACCTTCTTATATTGTAAATAAAAACATACCAGAGCTGTTAAAAGTTATCCGTTCTAATCTGTCATTTGACCCTTAGTGGCTGACTTATAACGATTACTGTTGAAACAATTAATTACAAGGTAACCTAGCAGGATCTACACTAACTAACTTCATGTAGTCTTGGGTTCATAAGAGGTCTATCTTGGCCAACTCTTTTCTTCTCTGACTCGCTATTACAGTGTTCGATGGTTTAGGGCCTTTATAGAATGTTATATTCTTTGTTTTACATTCCCAGTACTTTACCGTAAGTTTGGTAATCGCAAAAAAATCGACCTCTGTTTTTTGACTGATTTTCACGTTTCATGGCCTCAATAAAACGAAAAAGTGATTTACCGTCCTTCGTCTTGCCTATGCAGGCTGTACGTAAGTTAGATAACAATAATTAAAATTTTGCTTAGAGGGACTGTAGTGTGTGTAGAACCCTATTGAAATTCAAAAAACTCAAATTGAAAATGTCAAAATGCCATTTTTAACAGGTTTTTTTTTGTTTTTTTTTTCATTTATCTAATGTTATTGAACTTTAAATTTAAATATTTCAATAATAGATGTCAAATTATTGTTAAAATGTAATTTCGAACACTGACCTCTCAAGAAAATGTGATATTCGTATAGTTACGAAATTCCGCAATGTCAAGTAAGGAAAACGATCATAGCTTCGACGTCTGTCTGAGCTGAGACAATGACATGAGCGAAGCGATTAGAGATTTTTTAATATAGACATATCTATGAGCCCCATTAGGACAAAACCGACGTCAAGTGATATACACAATTCTGAGATTCAGGAAACCTTTGTGTAACAACTCTTTTAACAGATTGAATTCCGTACAAGAACATTCTATTGTAATTAACAGTAACAAATCTTCATAAAATGTCTTAAACAGATAAGACTCCAAAAATATTTTCAAAAAATAACATGTGTCTCCTGACGCGTTCGGAGAAAACTTGGTTGCGACCTGCGATCATCTTGGTTAGGATTTTAGTTGCGGTTTGCGTTCCGATAGGATCCTCAGTCTCCACGGTGTGTCACCGAGGTCCCAACCGGATCCAAAAGTGGAGTCGGATGTAGGAACTCAAGGCGGACGTGGAGTAACTGCCTTCCAGTTTTTTTGTTCGTGTGTTTAAATATTACAATCGCGTTCTATGAATTCCCAATAGACAGTTACATTATTATATTGAATTCTAATTATTCCCTACTTCTAGGGTGTTACAGTGAAAAGGCATAAAATGCCGAATGAAATAGGTCTAGGTATATGTAGTAAGATAATATGTAAGCCTCTTTATTGCTAATGTTTACAAAGCTGGTTCCCTGGTACGCGGGTTGGTTTTACAGGTTAAAGCTGCTAACTTATTATATTTAAGTGTTGAGAGATCCACTAGTGTAAAACGTAGTAAGATAGACTTACCCATTCGTCCACCATTGCCGCCTTTACCCTTGTTAATCACCAACAACCTGTTACAGTACCTTGAATAAAAATATTTCAATGATATTCAAAACTGTAGAGCAATTTCATTCTATAATGTTTTAAGCAAATTATCTACACAGTTGCTGTGAACAATACGCATAACTTCCAGAAAGGAAGTTTAGAATTTTAAATTTATTGGTTCGGTTGGCTATTGTACGTTTCTATTATTCACACAAGGCTACTTAAGGCGATTCACATGAGATTCTACATTATTCAAATGAGAGGTGTGCTTTGAACTCATTTCCAGTTTTAAAGATATGCCTTCATATTACAGTGCGTTCGAAATTATTCCCTTTGCAGTTTAGAGTCTATTGAAATAAAACATGTGTTTTTTTCCTTTAAGTTTAAAAGCGAAACCTTCCGGTCATCTTGTCCTGATAAAAAAAATGAAGGTATTAATGAATTTTAAATAAAGACTTGTAGCCTTCGAGAATAGACTAATAGTGTCAAGGTCGGAAAAGAAAAAGAAGTGCTCAAGACGGACCTGATTGGAAAGATGAAAGAGAGTGGAAAAGTTGTAGCCGAGTCCCTCAGGATTTTCAAACCCATACTGACTGTTTGAAAACAAATGTATCATGACACATTCATGTAACGTATTTGCTATTTAGAACGCTGCTCACTGCCACTATACTTAGTATAGGGTAAGTTTGGTAATCGCACACAATTTTCACCTCTGTTTATTGACTGATCTTCCTTTTTCGTTGCTTCAGGAAATATAAGAAATTCTTTTTGACATGTTCATTGTTGTTTTCGTCTGTAGATAAGCACGATAGTGACCAGAAAAAATAAAAGAGCGACATGAAATTTCCCGCACGAAGTTATTTTATTTTTCTATTCTAAGACCGGCTAAAAACTACAACGATACGAAAATTACGATTTTCTCTAAATCAGTTAAAACGATGTTGATCAGTTTTTTCTCAAGTGTAGTTCATTAAGTCCTAAACAAAAGTTATTGGTATCCATCTGTCTATTAGTTATCCGTAAAAAAAAAAAAAAATCCCAAATTCGACATGTCGATTTCGGATTTAGTTATAATTTTAATAAAGTGTAAATATTATTGATGCAAACTTTTGTGCAAATTGCATGTGAAAAACCAAATGGTTCAGGAAAAAATATTTTTAAACAAATCTTGACCGGCATTATTATAAGCTTGATTTTAATTAAATACGATTTGCACTGTGGACGTGTTTATGACACAACAAAGTAGATTTATACCATTATTTATATACGTTATTATTTTTTCCTCTATTTTTACGTTTCAACTGACAAGTTTGGTGACGATTACCTTTTGTTCGTTTTTATTTTTTCATTTTGTTTACAAAAAATGGAAAAGGAATGAACATACATTAAATAAACCTAGCCCTCAAATACTCCAAAATCGTCAGGGTCGGATAAGAAGAATAAATGGTCAAGAGAGACTTGATAGAAAAAATTAAAAAGAAACTTATCCTAACCTAATGTAACCTAATCCAGGGCTACATGAAAAAGCGTAGATCTAGTTAGGAATCCTCGAGATTTCCAATCCGTACTAACTATAGTGTCCCCTGAGAGTTTTATTTAGTTTGGAGACTAAGTGAGTGTCAATTTGTGTACAATTTTTTTTTAAAGTCTTCTTCAAGCTACACCGGTAATTTAATTTCTTTCCTTATGACAGGATTATGGAGGTTAATTTTGTCCCTTTAATAATTAAATCATATTTAAGTTTGAAAGACACAAAATCTCTACTGAAATTAAATGTCTTAATATGTAACAAAATATGCAAAATTTAATTTGTATGCAAATCCTTGTTAAGGGAAGAGTAAGAAGAGAAGTGGCGGGGCAGCGGAGAGGAGGTATTAGTCTCCATAGAGTCAAGTAAATAACTCCTTGTGATTAGAAAAGATGGAAAGTAAAATAAGTTGATTTCTTGTCTGAAACGCTTCTCAAAATTAAACCGTCTTGTTTTTACAACCACAGCAGTTTACCTTGTTTGGCTGGTAGGTTGAAGACCCCCCCCCCCCCCCAACAACACCACCAAAACCGCTATTCACAAACCTCTTGTTTTTTTGGAGCCAGATTTTAGGAGACCTTGATCCATTGAATACATTGGGTGATCACGTTTGAACCCATTTACTGAAACAAAGTGTATTTATTTTTTAAATATAATAAAGTTGGTTGATAAAAAATAATTTTCATACTCCAAAAAACCAAAAATAAAATTAATTTTGAAAAATAACCTAAAACTAAATAATCAGTAAGGTCAAATAAAGGGAAAAATATTTTATTGGTAGCAATAAAATGTGTAGAAATAAAATAGTATATAGAAGAGAATAAGTGTTAAAACTCAGAAATTTTAATTAAATAATCTAAAAAATCGCGAGTGTAAAGATGACAAGAGTGCAGGAGGGAATATCGTCCATGTGTGTTGCGTAGGAGTTTCTAGGTGTGGACATAAACTTTGTTAAAGACAATAGCCAAAATGAAGTGACGTTCAAAACCAAAACTATCAACGTGTAAAAATAGAATTACTAGAACAATGGATTGTGACGAGAAGTAAAATATCTCGGGAACAAGAAGTCTCACGGAATCAATCGAAGTTCCAAAGATGCACCAAAACTCCAGAAATAGGAAGAACGTTGTCTGGAGGAAATCCGATAATCCTGAAGAAAAATATAGGAGTTTCCAGAAAAAAACAATAGTTAAAAAATATAGGAATAATCAAAGGGCAACGCTACCACGCAGCGGATTCAGGCAGCTAAAAAATGGCGGCCTTACAGTAGAGCCAACGATAACCAAAACACACTAATATAACTAATAACTGAATTAATTAAAAAAGAGAAACAATCCAGAATAAATAATATAGAAACAGATATATTAAATTAATAATTAATATTGAAGCAATTCCAGACCAAAAATAGAGAAAAACGAAGGAATGGAAATAATATTAGATACCATATGAAGCAGGGGAAAACAGAAATTAATTGTTAGTACCAGAGTATGGTACTAAGAGGACGAAATATTCAATAAAAATGGAGGCACTAAAATAAATCATCATCTTTTTACTTCCTAAAATTTGAAAAATTGTAAGCTGTTTCGCTGTCCGTCGATTTCTTGAAAAAAAATTTAAAAACCCAATTAGAAGGTTTTACAGGATAGAATTTTAATAATTCAAGTCATCGAACAAAACCATTTGTCTTCATGAACTAAAAAACTGCCGGAACGAAAATAAATAATAAAAAAAATTAATTTAAAAGTTAAAATTAAAATCGAAAAAGCATAAAGAAAGGCAGTCGAAAATATCTAAGAGTCGTAGTCGTTTCAAGTAAAGAAAACTGAGACAGTAAAACAGGAAACCGAAGTATGAGCCGTGGAGACGAGATACTCGCTGCCGAAATCATCTATAAAGCAGATAACTAGGAACCTGAACTCCGCCTAAGTCACCACAGGAACTTGAGCCATTCAATGAGACACTAGTCACCCGGATCCATCTTCTATCAGGACTCCTTATAACCACAATTCACAGATGAGCCATAAACTAAAATATCTGTTAAAATTATCTTAGAATTTCTGAGTTGGGTTGACTTTGTTAATTTTAAATTAATCTTCTTTTTATGTATATGATTTGTTATTTCTTAAACTAATTTTCTTTCTATGAATACCATTTGTCAATTTTAAAGTAATATCATTTTTGAGAAAAAAGTTGCAAATTTAAAAATAATATTTTTTTTTCAATATTCCTTAATTTGAAAGAAATTGTTTTGTTTTTTATTTAATGTCTGTTTTTCTCTGCATCTAAGTTTAAGAAATCTTAATTTTGTTCATTCAAGAAAAGTTATCAAATGTGATTAATTTTATTACTCGATTGTTATAAGATGTATGTTTTCTGTTTGCAAGATGTTTTATATATTTAGTTAGTTATAAGTTTTTGAGTTCAAATAAAATTATTATTTTTTAAATCAGACTTGTGTCAACTTCAATAATTTAACCTAAAAGCAGAGAAAGTAGAAGTTTTGCATAAATAACAAAGTCTCAAATTTCATAATAAATAAATTTTCATTAAAATCATTAGATCTGTTTTTGAAATAAAATTTCATTTTTAATTCTCATTTAAGTAAACTGCAGATAAGTTGGGTATAAGACCCTTCGCTCCGGAGGTTACCGTAGTAGTAGAAAATTAATAGTAATTTAAAGTTGGAGCTAGTCGGTTACTTGTAAAGTAAATATGATTACTGAAAGGTATTTGAATAAGTACTGGAGATTCCATCAAGTTCGGGCTGCTGAACTTGGTGAAGGGAACGCTCAGACCAGGCTAGACTATTTAGCCTAGACTTCCAGTGGTCCGAGTTGTTCTTTCCGCAACGCATAAGCTCCGCGAACAGGTTGAAAAAGCGAATTAAAGTTTACACAGCGAATTAAATTGAAAAAAATTATACGAGTAACAAAGTATTCTAAATTCAATTCCAAAAAAGCTGAACTTAACATAAACGGGAAATACTCGACTCGACTTAACAAGAGCGAAGCGAGCGAGAGTAGGCTACAACGAGAAAATAAACTACAAGGTGAGGTTGTGTGTTGTAGTAGTATAGAGAAAGTTATGTGATAGGTCAAAAATCGACGTCAAGATTTTTGCAGATATATCCGTTTTGAAGTACCTTGGACGCTATTTCTTCAAAACAATTATGTTAGTGAACTATCCGTAAAAATCAAAAAATAGGTAATTTTTAAAATTGACTCTACCGATTTCGTTCGAATTTTAGTAAACATGAAGATTAACCTAAACCGGTGAGGAAAATCTAGAGTAAAAACATTGCAAAAACAAAAATGAACATTGACTGCTCAATTTTCATTTAATACTATTTACACCGAGGGTGTGTTTATGACACAAGCGGCTCTCAGGGGCTTATACTATTGTAAGTACAGTCTTTGCAATCCCCAGGGATCCTACTTGGATCTACACATTTCATTGTATTCTTGAGTTACATCATTTTCTTTCGTATGAGAACTCTCTTAACCAAATCTTATTCTCTTCCGACCATGACGATGTGCTTCTAATACATTGTATAATGGGTCGGGTAAGTACCAAGATGACACACTTCGGTTTGTTTGAATAGGAGCAGTACATATCAAAATACAAAATAAAATTTTAATCACATCACGACGAGTAGAATTTGACATCATTTTTTAAATACTTGACTCACTTCTAAGCTCTACTGGAAGTAAGGCCAGTCAGAATTTGTATTTTGTCATTTAGGATTTCGTTTTGCAACGTCGCCTTTTTCAAGTTGGTTTAAAAATTTTAAAATGGAGTTTAAAATATGTTTACTCTTTATATTTGTATAATTATTTGGATAGTTTATACAGCAGTTACCAGGTTTCTAATTTACAACAAGCTCTGTTTTTTTTTTTAACTAAGTTAAAGTTAAAGCCTACTCAATTCAAAACAGGCAAATTACACAAATCTTCTCACACACTATACAAATAAATTATTAATTCATTTTAGACTACTTAAAAGAAAGGTCTGTCCAAAGTTTAAATAACATTTTTAGTTAAATTATAAAATGTCTTGCCGCCGTGTATGATGCTCTCAGTGAGAACTGCTAGTCGAGATATTCACAGACACAAGGAACAGAGGGGTGGCTGTCTTTTGTGTTTTATGAGTATTCTAAAAATAATTAGATTTTTTTTTTTTTTAATCCGTTTACAAAGACAATATCGTGATATAGAATCCGTTAGAAAAGAAAAAGAACCCTATATGTTATTTTCTGGAGAGTTATTTGAAAATGAAATTTTATGAGAACCTACAAATCTGAATGACCTGAAAAAAGTTTGCTATACATGCGTCTTTTCGGAAATTGTCAAGTAGCTTTTATGAACATGATAAAGACGAACTTTCCAGCTTATAGCTTTTTCTTATAATTTTATATTGTACACGAAAACAAATTAAAACAATATTATTATTTTTGAAACACCCTGTATATAAAAATAATGTTTAGTTACATTATCAGATATAAAATGTAAACAACTTTCCATAGAGTTGTCACATAAATGTTTTTCTTGTGTTATAGCAGAGTAAAAATTAAGTAAGGATGTGAATATTAATTCCTAAAAATTTAGTATCTAAATAAAATAAAAAGATTCTATTATCACCAAAATATAGGGACATTTTCTTTTTAAGGGTAACTTAGAAGGAATAACATTGATATGGTTACACTTAAAAAATAGAGAAAAAATACCTTTTTATATTTTTACGAAACACTCTCTAATGAAACCACAGTTTGGCACACCTTGTAAATAGCCCCCAAACAAGAGATTTCCATTGATGTGTATCACCTTCCTATTAGAAGCTGAGATATTCCAATATATGAGGGATTTTCTGCCCAACCCCGTATATCCGAATTTGAGAAATTTTCCTCAGAGAAAAAAAAAATTTATTTAATTCCTTTGCCTTTGTTTTTAGTTCGTGAATTCGTTAACGACATGGGTAGATGGTTTAAAAAAGTTTGCACAAACTGTCTCATCGGATACTGAGGGGTTTAGATGGTGTAAAAAAGTTGCAAAAACTGTCTCGTCGGATACAGAGGGGGGTAAATAGTGTAAAACCTTGCACCAAACTGTTTAATCGGATACAGAGGGGGGTAGATGGTGTAAAAAAGTTGCAAAAACTGTCTCGTCGGATACATGGGGGGGTAAATAGTGTAAAACCTTGCACAAACTGTTGCATCGGATACAGAGGGGGGTAGATGGTGTAAAAAAGTTGCAAAAACCGTCTCGTCGGATACAGAGGGGGGTAAATTGTGTAAAACCTTGCACCAAACTGTTTAATCGGATACAGAGGGCGGTAGATGGTGTAAAAAAGTTGCAAAAACTGTCTCGTCGGATACAGAGGGGGGTAAATAGTGTAAAACCTTGCACAAACTGTTGCATCGGATACAGAGGGGGGTAGATGGTGTAAAAAAGTTGCAAAAACTGTCTCGTCGGATACAGAGGGGGGTAAATAGTGTAAAACCTTGCACAAACTGTTTAATCGGATACAGAGGGGGTAGATGGTGTAAAAAAGTTCCACGAACTGTCTCACTCACCCATTCGAAATCCGTTACCAAAATGTCATTTCGGCAGTTGGTAAAGACATAAACTTGCTTTGTTTGTGCCATAAACACGTCCTCAGAGTAAATCGTATTTTATTTAAATCGAGCATTATAACGCTCTCAAGGTTCATATTTGATTTTTAGGGTCCTTAAATGAAACCTAGGGTCCTTATAATTCCATGCGCGTGTTTGTCTGTAAGTCGCAACCAGTCTGCACTGACAAAACGATAATGCTATATATTTCAAACATTGCATTTATATTCTTTTTATTGTCCCACCTATAGCAAAAATATAGAGGGAAAAAAGAAACCACTTTAAGGTAGTTAAATGGGATAAACTATCGAAATATTTTTAGAAATATTATGTGTGGAGTATCAAATTAAATTATAAGTTATTCTAATTTCGATTAAGTAAGTTTATTTGACGAAGAAATTATTATGTCGGCGTTAGGCCAAATTGAAAGTTTCAGATATTTTATTCCCCATACTCTAACTTGAACATTGCGTGACCTACAAATCTCAAAAAAAAATATATTTGTATTTGAAATTAAATTGCAGAGGGAATCATATTATAGTTTTTGTATGACGAACACAATTTATTTTAACAACACAATGAGAAATGAGTAGCGTATAAGTTTTGAAAGTAGTTTTTGTGAGATGAGAGGCAAAACATTTGCAACAAAAGATAGCACGGTGAAGTTATTAATATTAAATATTTTAAAACTAATATTTTGATAGATTTAGTATCCAAGCCACAGATATCAAGTTTGGTTCAATAATATTATATTAAATATTTAGTTATAATGGTTACACCGACATGTCGTTGGGGCCCCCCCCCCCGGGAGGCTACCCAGAGACGTAGATCACTTTGCCAAACCAGTAAATCACAGCTAAAAGTCTCGACAATTGATTATTCTACTACACTGGGCACATTTGATGAACATAAAATTAAATAAATCAAACTTACTATATTACACTTATTTTAATGAGATAAGTGGAACTCGATTCAGTTGATTTTATCCCATGCTTAGTACGACATTAATAGGCCTGGTGCATGGATTTAAACTCTATAAAACAAATTCGCGAGTGCGCTTTACCTTCGGGGTCCTAGACATGACCTTTTGAGGGGCTTATGCAAACATTTTTCAATAAATTAGCACAATTAAAAACTAAAAGAACACAATGCAGAAACACATCCTGGCACTTCGACTTGCAGATACACTTTATGCTTCTACTGCGTTCCGCATACGCGCACTATTGCTCTTCTGTCCAATATGAAACTCGGGTCGCACACATTGATGTACAATTATAAATATATTAACCAACAGTGCGAAATATCCAATTTGCTATAAATTCAATAGCCATTAACCTTAATATATTTTAGTTGTGATTTTGCACATGGGTTTGGATTATTAATTTTTACATTTCGTTATAATTTTAACGTAATCGGAAGAGCTGAATTTGAGAAATTAAGAGAGTGGCGCAGTATTTGAAGACGTAAGTTAAATAACTACATCTTAAGTGTCGTGAAATCCCCAAATCACGCCGGTATATTTAAATAAAATCGAAACATTGCAGCAACTCTATTATAAGTTGAAGATCAAATGACAATAACGTTTCTTGCTTCAAACTACGCCAGCTCTATCTAGCTGTACCCAAGAAGGATTTGCATACTAATTCCATTTACAAATTTGGTCCCAACAATAAGAAATGTAAATTTAGAGGATTTCCATATTTCAAAGTTTTAATACTGGCGTAATTATTTAGTAGAATAAAAGTGGAAAAAAGTCTGTGACGAGTTAAGGAAATGCCTAATGATTTTTTGTCCTTGTTTAAGGGCGGAAAACCTTGCGCCTTAATTAAAAAAAGGAAGAAATGAACATAAAATAAAGACCCCCTAGCCTTCGAAAACTCTAGTAATGTCAAGGCCAGAAGAGAACAATAATTTGTAAAGAAATATTTTAATGAAAGGATGAAGATCTAACCTATGAATACATGTAAAAAGTGTAGATCCAGGTAGGGCCGTCGGGATTGCCAAGCCATACTCACTATAGTGAGCCCCTGAGGGTTAATATTACATTAAGTAGTGTAATAGTTTTTCATGTGTTCAAATCCTCATAAATATTATTAATATCTCTGAAATATGACCACTAAGAAATGATTTTTGATTTTTTTTTTTTTTTTTTTTTTTACTGGTCATTTGAATAGGACGAAAGACTATTACAATATAATGTAATTTTTGGCCTCAGGACTTCATTATGGTGATTAAGTGCTTGGCAATCTTGAGGTAAAATAACTGGATCTACACCTTTTTCTATCTTGGGTCTTGGATTTCTGTACACTTGTAAATTATAACATAAAAAAGGCATGTATCAAATATGAATAC
Source organism: Aphrophora alni (assembly GCA_963513935.1). Lineage (NCBI taxonomy): Eukaryota > Metazoa > Arthropoda > Insecta > Hemiptera > Aphrophoridae > Aphrophora > Aphrophora alni. The sequence continues at coordinate 114,296,826 of OY740765.1, forward strand.
AACATCTTTCATATTTCCAAAGTTACAATGTTTATTTGTAAAAAACCAAAATGGCGGATAGGTGGGAAAGTAAGCATTTTTGGACCTATATTTATATTAATATTTTTCTTTATTTTTAACAGTACAACACGTTCTAAAAGTTTCTCTGTTTCTTTGTGAAACACCCTGTATAATTGTACTTATAACCTTATAAAGCGTCCTATGATATACATGTTTTACTCACCACCTTTAAGCTATACTTTTTCCGCTGTCAGTGACAGCTTCTTAAGGCTATTATTCACAATATACGTATTGATCAGTAGTTGTCAGTCAAAACGTGAAAATTAATCAAGAATGCGTTTGAAAATATTATCTAAATAGGGTATGAATTTGCTTGCCAGTGTCAATAATATGTCTTTAGCGAAAAGCGTTTATTTAAAATATAGCGTTTTATGACGGAAAAGCCATCGAGAGTCTCGAGAAGACTGGAGTAGTAGGATTAAATGGGCTTTGTAATTATTTCTGCCCTTTAAATTTCATTGCGTCGATGGAATCTTTCCTGCTCATTTACAGGAAGGTCCAGATCCGGTTATCCCAAAGCTGTTACACCTGTTTGTATCGAGTTTAGCTTGCTAGGTTGATTCCAAATCTTCTGAAAACTTCTAAAAGTTGTGTTTATTCCCAAACCAGGAAGACCATCTTTAAAAAGCGGCAAAGGCCTATCCACCGATACGTCTTAAATAGTTTCTCATTAAGGCAATGATGAATATTCAAGATAGACATAGAAGATAAAAGGATTTGGAAGTTCTACCGCTGAATCCAAATCAACATTCTTATAGAAGAGGGAAATCTTGTGAACCAGCGTTACACGCTTTGGTTAGCAAGATTAAACAAGCAATTTCTTTTTCTTTTGTTTTTAAACCCTTGACAATTACATCAAGAGATGCTGAGCGAACTATTATTTAATGGATAAATAAATGCTAAGCAGACAGCACTAACCATTGTAAAGAATGATGTAAGAAGGAAGGACTTTCTGTCAATCCTTTAAAGACCGTCACGGTGCCGTTTATCAAACGTAGGACTATGTTGTGTACTTAAGGACCGGTCCTCTTCGACAGGTGGACCCAGGTGACCAGAGAATGCAAGTACCTAGGAATGACGTTGGATGATAGGTTGACCTGGAATATCCATACGACAAGTATTAATAATCACTCACAAATTTCATTGATGATGATGAGGAGAGCTTTATGCTGCACTTGGGGATTAATCTCTCCGATGGTTTACTGGATAAACACCAGCACTTATTATGATGTATGATTATGACCAATTATGATGTATGGATATGTTGTATGGTGGCCAAAATGCTCTTACTGTACTGCTCTTAAAAACCTGTCTTAAAATATCAGCATCCGGCATGCCTGTGTACTTTGGGTGCTATGAAAGGAAATCAGACTGATGCCATGGAGTTGTGGTTAAGTCTGTTTCCAAAAAATATTGTTAAAATGAATGCACTGACTTGGTAAACGGATGAGTCTCAAATATCCAAAGGTGATTGACCTTACAGAATGTGGAAGAAGACATATAGAAAGGGCCTATCATGATACGACCATATACAATAATGCAGACAGTATGACATCACTTCTATCTTGGGCAAAACACAAGTATACTTCTGGGAGAGTGTGGGAGTGTTATGTCGCCCTGAAAACGCTAGCGAAAACCAACAGAGTGAATCTGTTGTGGATCCCAGGTCATCATGGTAATAAAGGGAATGAAGAGGAAGAAAGGTGTGTGAAAAAAGGAACTGAATAATCCTTCATTGGTCCAGAACGTGCCCGCGTAATATCATATAACGTAGCAGACAGGTTTGTCTCCAATGGGTTTAGAAGGAACACTAGAAGTTTTTGGAGAGAACAATGGTAATAAGCAGTCTAAGAGAATCCTCAAGGGTCCGTTAAGACTCCACACAGGGCTTTCTTAGTCTTAACAGGACTGATCTGCGAAGATTGACCGTATTCATGAGTGGTGATTGGAATTTGCGTAGCCCTCTGCACAAAATGGCGTTACGCACACCAGACCTTCTGTGTAGGATATGTTTTGCAACTGTAGAAACAACTCAACATGTAGTTTTTGACTGTTCACTTATGGACACGAAACGATTTGAATCTCTAGGAACTCTGTGGAGTCCCAGGGACAGAACAATATCATCCAAGGCATCTTACGGATTTCCAAAAACCTGAGACTGGCTTGATAAAGAAGGTCCTTTGAATGAGATGCAAAATAAGCTATATAGCTGAAATGGATAATCATAACAGTGAATCCTGCCCTTCCTATTAATAAAAAAGCCAATTGTAAGTTAGAATCTAAACACTACCATTAATAATAATAAATATATCATATGTCATACATTCTAATATATACAACTAACCACCGAAAACGTCATACATATAAACACACACAAAATACAATTAATAAAATTGTAATTAAAACCAATTTAAATGTAGTATTTCAAATGTAATAATGGTGTAGGCCTACAATTGAAAAGCTCCTCCACACAGAGTGACTCAAAAAAGACTTTACAACTTTAAAAGTATGTAAAAATTTATTCACATAACTTACATAATCTGCTGAGGTATCATAACAGTAATTTTGTCGAAGATTTGTCAATTTATTGCCTATTTGTTCTCACGTCTATTGAATTTCAGAAAAATCGAATTAAAAATTTCAAAATAGTAGCGATTTAAAAATTCTTTTGTATTGATATCTCTTGTTCTATTCAACTTATAACTTACTAAGTTAAATAATTTTTTTTTAATTTTAGCTCAACATGTATTAGTACCGACGCCACTGCTCTGCGATGGCAAATAGCGAAGTTATTATCAAAAATGCAATTTCAAACCCTGACTACCGAAGAAAATGTGATATTTGTTACGATACCCGGAAGCTTAACGACTGACACAAGGTTAGCTCCTTCACATCCTTTGAGGCCAGTCAAGGCCGTGACAGTGAAAGGAGATAAGCGAGTGGAGATAATTTAATATATACACAATGTGGACGTGAAGAAAGTATACACAATTACAAAGTTCAGAAAATCTATGAAACAACAATTTTAACAAACTTATCAATAAGACTTATTTATCCACCGATACAATTTAACATTTCCTACAAGGGCCAAGAAACTAACTTCTTGTATTAGATTATATGATTAGGCTGGGTAAGTTCCACGATAGCGCCTATCAATTTGTTTTTATTTCGGCAGTAGTCTACAACCTATGCTTTTTAAACTCCGCGAGTCGTCACTAAGATCAGTCGTGACAATTCCCCGCCCACGATATTTACATTTATTGTTGATTTTTAATTTGAAGTGTTGGAAAACTTTTTGATTGGTAACTAGCACGGAACACCAATTCTAGGAAAATTTGTCAGTTTTCATACTTGCCACTTTAATTTGGTTATGCTGTTGATATTTCTGATTTAATGGGAACGAGTCACGCAAAACACAAATAAGAGCGACTTGTAATAATTTAATGTGTAGGTTTAACTAAATAATAGGAAAGATAATTTTGTTCTATTTGTGTACTCTTGAAAGAAAATATAAGTTCAGATTTTATCACCGATTGTGAAGGTGGTGATTGGTATCGACGAATCACAGTGATTTTAAAAAGTGATGTGATTGTCCACAGTTACAAGCGTAAACACATAAACTATTTTCAATAAGTGGTTATATTTTCGTGCTAAAAATTTCATTCTCTGAAAAACAGTTAATCAGATGATCCATTAGTGATATCTGTCTTCTACGGTATCATTGTCGACTACTAATTTTAATGTTATATATATTCAAATAGTGTATAATAATAGGTAAATCACTTCCTCAAATTATATGAACTCTACATGATTCTTTGCTTTAGATGTGCGAGGAAAGTAATTTTGTAGAATAGTACAATGTATGATGTGTGAATGTTTGTATTGTATATCAATTTAAATTATTGATTTGTTATTAATATGAAACATTTCATAATATAGAAATCAACTGAAGGCACAAGATAATTTATTATTATAATATTTAATTGTGACTTGTTAACACAAAATGCATCTCAAATGTTTAACAATTTCAAAATGAATATATATATTTTTTTTTATTATTTTTTTTACTTTAAAATTGTGATTTTATTTTATTTTTCAAGTTTATTTGTAATTATTAATTATTTCTTGTTTGTTTTGTTTTTTTCTCCTAAATTTTATATAATCTTTTGTCTTTAATTTATAAAGTTTTCATTGTTTATTATTTAAAAGGACCAGATGGATTATTCAAAATTCCACGCCGATACTTTTGAAGAAATTTTATGTAAACATAGGTCCTGAAAGACTACGTATCTCGTGCATCGTCTGTAAGATTGTGTTTTTACAAAAATACATTATATCTTTGGAAGTAGATAAGCCATTGAGAGAAGATTTTTTATACGCAACCTTTTATCAGTATATCAGAAAACCAGGACTTTATTTTGTAAATTTTCAAAATGGCGAACATTTAATTGTTTAATGTCGAATATTTAAATAACCATTTACAAGAAACAAAAGATTTTCCCCGTTTCAAGAAAAACATATCTATTTTTTTATTTTTTTTTTCTGTAGGTTAAAGGATAACAGAGTTATCGACAAACCAATTAAAACATAATTTATTGGTAAATGTCAAACAATACCCAAAATTAACCTAAAATAAATATAATGCTATTATTATATTTTTTAATAATACTATTATAATTCTTAGCTCAGAAATTAACCAAAATTGTAATTGTTTCCATAAACAATTTAAAAATGGCGACTGGTGTTTTAATACTAACTAAAATATTATAATTTTTCCCCATTAATTTGTGGAATTACGTCTGTCTTATTGGAATTTAACTTTTACAAATTTGTTTTCAAATGTAACTATTATCTTAATATTTTAGTTTAACCTAATCTTGGGTGTTGTAGAAAATTACCAAGAAATTATATATTTAGTTTGTTATCGATAAGTATGTTATTCTTTGACCTACAGGAAAAAAATAAAACATTTTATTTTTAGTTAAAATAGGACACTAATAAACAAAATCTTTCAATATCTTATCTACTTCCAAAGATATAACGTTTTTTACTAAAAAATCAAAATGGCCGACAGACGAGATACAAAGCGTTTACGAACCTGTGTTTACTTAACTTTTGTTTCTTATGTTTAGCTCTAGAATCGGTTCCCGAAATATTTCCGTACTTAACCTCCCCCCCCCCTACAAAATAGCCAACAGACGCAATACAAAACGTTTCAGGACCTATATTTATTTAAACTTTTGAATCACCCATCTGGTCCTTTCTTCCACTTAACCCCTTCTCAGTGTATTATTTGCAATAAAGTTCATCCAATTAAAATTTGAAAAACACAATTTATCTAAGTGTGAATATTCAGGATTCAAAATAATCAATAACTGAAATGACTTGTGGTGATTTACATATAGAATCATAACAACATGACGGATTGAAAAGATAGATAGCTCATCTGAAGAAATATATTTTCTTTTTTTTCTAAAGTTTATCACAAAATGTATTGGTCGACATGTCTCCAAAATTACTGCTTTGAGAGTTATCGGTATATAAATAGACATCGGTCAAAATGGTTTGCAATTTCCCAAAATCGACTTTAACAGTTTTGATCAAATTTCCTCAAGTTTAGTCTCTAAAGACCCAAATAAAATGTATTGGTCGACATGTCTCAAAAATGCCGGTGGGTCTGAAAAACTGGTCACAAAATTAATTATTACAACTTGCCGACATTTAGTTTCATTATTATTTACAAGTATATGAACTCTATAATGTGCGTAATTAAAACTAAATTAATTACAAGGCACACTCTATTTAATATGATAATATGAATAATTAAATTTGTCTGGCAGAAGCTTGTTTTGTCATCAAATCGATAAATTATGAATATTAAACAGTTTGAAATGTAAAATTATTGACTTAATTATTCAGACATGTACTTTGCGTATTTTAAATAAACTAATCACTCAAATTGACTACCAGATTAATAATTGGGAACATTTTGGGATCCTTGAATATAAAAATTCGCCGATATATCGGAGTGGGCAGTGAGAATCGTCCACCGCCATGCGCCAATATATCGGCGCGCGACACTTTCCGTAATGATTTTTTACAAATTCTTATGAAATTAGCATTATTTGACGCAGAAATAAATACGCTTCGAGTATGTTTACTTTCGATTTGAACCAAGCTAAAGATTTGACAAAGTTGTATTTATTAGTAACTATAGAAATATTATTTTACCAGGTTTCATAGAAAAAATTAGAAACAAAATCATAAATTTGTTGTTTATGGTACGAAATTACTTCAATTGTCACATATTACCCTTAAAATAGTATATTTTTAATATACAATATCTTTCTTACTATTGCGTATTATATGGCAAATTTTTTTTTTTTTTTTAATTCTTATTTCTTCAAAAAATTAATCTTTTTTGCCAATTTTTATGTTGTCTTCATAACGAAACAACATTAAAAAAATGTAACGTAATATTAAAAACAAAAAAAAAATAATGTCGATTTTGCTAAATGACTAATTTTTCATTTTAGTCTTTTAAACACTCCCACTTCATCATAGCAGTTTAGTGAAGGTTGGCTGTCTACAACTACAACACACACAGCCAGATAAGTGCCTAGTGTTCAAGTGTTACTAGGTAAATTTAATGCGCCGGTCAATAGATTTAACTCAATATTAAAAAGAGAACCTAAATTGGTATCCTACATTCAATAAGTTTGGTAAACATGTTTTAAATGTAAGAGACATATAGATTAATTAATTGATAATGGTAATGTAGTTTTAAAATTATACAAAGCGCCAAGAGTCAAGTACTTTGAGGGAGGAACTATTAGACAGACTGACCTTGAAGTAACCAATAGGGATCGTGCGGGTTTACCAAATCGTTTCCTCGCTGTGACAGCGTTGACACCGCGATTCTTCTTCTTCTGCAGTTACGTTCATTTAAAGCGCTTGGAAAAATCATAGATACAGCATCTCATTTTGTATTACAGTTGCAAAGGGCATAATTTAACAAACAATAAAACAAAACTAAAAATACATCTGCAGCTGCTTTCGTCCGTTGTAAACAAATCATCACAACTTTCACAACAAAAACCATATTTTTCCCAATAAATACAATTGAAATCTTCCCCTTTAATTAAATTGGAAGAAACTTCAATTAAAAACTGATATTTATTTTTGTACTGGATTATTACTGTTGTTACAGAGGAAGTAATTATTGACGTTAATGCAAAAATATTTAAAAAATAAATAAGTCAGTATCAGTGACATAATGTTAATATATCAGTTAGACTAAACAAGTTTAAAATATTAAAAAGAAAAAACTATTGTTTAAATAATAAAAAAAAACTACCCAAACAAAATAAAACTTTGTACTTATTTACACAACTCTATTACCATTACAAGACGTCAAGATCTAACCCAACCTAACCTTGCTCAGAGAGCTGATCGAATTGACAACCGCATGCTACTCTCTTATTGGTCATGATTAACCCAACGGACATGATTCGTGACGGATACTATAATTACATTTGGCCATTCACTCCAACAAAGACACCAGTTTCCAACTCAGTTTCTGACACAAATTTTGTTCCTATATCACCACCTGTTTGTAGTAAACAAAATTATGGTGAACTTGTAACTGCCAGTAAAGTCCTAATAAACGGAAATCATTCGGGTTTAGTAGCAATGAATGTAGATTGTTTTCTTGTTTTTTTTAAAGGCGAGGCCGTCATCGCTTTTTATATTTAAAAAAAAAGATATAATCAACATAGAATAAAGACTGCTAGCCCTCGAATTTAATAGGGTCAGAGTCGGAAATAAGAGAGATAGGAAATACGGAAAAGTGGGATTATACTCAAGACTACTTGAAAAACTTATAGAAATTAAATTAGGATTTTTTCTAATTCTTGTAGGATACATTGGTTCATTATCATAGTCCTCTGCTTGTATCTCTACATTCATTGACGTTCAGAGGCTCACTATCGTGTCAACCCTGAGGGACTCTAACTGGATGCACACATTTTAAAATTAGACTTGCGTAAGATCCCTCTCTGTCATCATTCTTATTAGGTCTCTACGACCAACTCCTATTATCTTCCGATCCCGACACTATTAGAACAGTCGATGGCTTTAATGTATGCTCTTTTCTGCCTTTATATATAAAGCGATGATGATCGGGAGGTGTTACGCCTTCGAACAAAATATTTGATATGTTGAAAACTTTGGAGATGTTAGTACAATCTGTATTGTATTGGACAGATGTAAACTGTATAGACTTGAATGCTTAAATACAATTGGTGGTTTGGTCGCCACCTCAAAACCGAAGCCAACTCTGTTCCTAATCCTCAAACACTCTTGATCCAGTTTCCCCGCTAACGCTCCTGTTTCACTTTGAATTGACTCAGATTATTCCACGCTCAATTGCCATTGTAGAGTTGGAAGTAAACTCTGTCAATGATAAAATGACACTATGAGGCTCACTATAGTAATTCCAAGGGATCCCAGATGGATCTACAATTTTGTGTGTGTAATCTTGGGTTAGATACCTTTCTTTCACCTTTCCTAATGGGTCTCTCTTGACCAACTGTATTCTTCAGACCTCTATGATATTAGAGTGTTCGAGAGTATTTATTTTACGTTCTTTTCTACCTTTTTTTATTAGGCCTGGTTTTTCTCCTTAAAAAAAAAAAATTTTGACTTCTCTTACAAACATAAACAAGGACAAATCATATTAAACACAAACTTTTTTTATATATTTTTTTTAACAGGCATATTTACAAATAAAACTAAAAATGCATAATAACAAGAAACTAATACATATAAAATAATGTAAAAACCTGTTTTGAAACAGAAAATTACATTTACAAAAAATATTTTAAACACTTTCAATTACTAATACGACGGAGCCAAACAATAAAATAATAATAACTAAAAAATATATATATTTCTACCTTTATGCTTTACATTTGTACATTATTCATACTAGAAAAATAAACCCTCAGGGGAGGTGGAAAACTCGAGGGATGTACACGTTTTTTTATAGTAGTCGTGGGTTAGATCCCTATCTTTCATCTTCCCTATCAGGTCTCTTTTAACCAACTTGTTCTTTTCCGATCGCGACGCTATTAGAGTATTCTGAGACAGAGTATTTTTTCTCTTTTCTTATTTTTTTTTAAACAATGATGAGTGTCTATTATTAAAATAATGTTACGTCCAAATGGTCCCTTGTTCTACGTAACTTACTATACATTGTGAAATCGAATGATCGCAACAAATGCTACGTTCCCTACGGGATGTGGCACTACATTAAGCCCAAACAAGCCACGGAATCACATTCCAGTAATTACGGGTACAGCTGATGAAGATGAGCGTTAGACCTAATTGAACACAATCACAGTAATTGATAGTGATTTGCTTCAATTTTGACATTTAATACTTTTCCTGCTAAAAAACAATCTCGTACATTTCGAATTAATTCAATTAACAATTTTAGAAAACGGTAGGGTAAAAATGAAATGTTTGACGAAAACTAATGAATGCTTTAAAAATGAATTGATCAGGAGTTTTTTTACAAAACTTTACCCTATGAAAATTTTTTTAAATGATTTATTTTTACATTTTGTTAAAATTACAAATATTATTTTTAAGTAGCCTATATTTTTTGTACTTTTTACTTACTCAGTAGACCTATAAGGGTAAGTTTGATAATCATCAAAATCTATGTCTATTTTTTGACTCATTTACACGTTTCATAACCTCAGGAAACCGAAACGTGATTTTCGACATGCCGTCCGTCCGTTGTCTTTGTCATCTTTACGTAACACGATAGCGGCCACAAAAAAATTAAGATAGAAACATGACATTTGTTAGGGGACTATAGTATGATCATATTTAATTCTTTTTAAATTCAGAACAATCTACTTTAAAATGTCAAAATGGAGACCAATTTATTTATATTTTTCTTATCTCTTGTGTTGTTCAACTTTTAATGCACTAAACTAGACTACAATTGGCATATTTCAACTCTGTATGTAATGGAACCAATTCTAGCCCTCTACGATGACAAATAGCAAAACAAAGTTATTATCAAAAAATGTAATTTCAAACCCTCCTCTTCCAAAGAAAAATGATATTCGTATAATTACAAAATCCAGCAGTAATACAACCTAACCTAACCGAAACTAGCGTAGCGAATGGAGGCTCTGGCTGAGATATTGACATGAGCGAATAGAATGGATACGGTTTACACGGATATACACATCCATAGTAGCTGACGTCATGAAAACATTGATATAATATACACAATTGCTAGGCTTAGTAAACCTGTGTAACAATCGTTTTAAACAAACTTACACTATTAGATAGGACCTCTTGATCGACCAATACAATTTAACCATTCCTACAAGCTACAAGAAACTAACTTTTGAGCAGTTCATTTAGAGAATCTGCTTGTATTACATTGTATGATTTTGTATTAAAGGCGAAAAAACCTTTCAGTCATTATCGCCTTATATAAAAAATAATAATAATAATAAAAGAGCATAAAACAATAACCCCTAGCCTTCGAGTACTCTAATAGCGTCAGAGTCGGTAAAGAATAAGAGTTGGTCAAGAGTGAGAGAGACAAAAATATTTTAAATGAGGATGTAACCCAAGACTACATGAAGAAAGGTGTGGATCCAGTAGCCTATATGGCTCTCGGGTCCGCACACCCGCACTCACTATGAGTAAGCTTCTTAAGGTGGCTGGTTAGCATCATGATGATCCCCATCTGGATTACTACCTTGATAATCCCCATCAACTTGTTTTGTAACGTGTTACATAAATATTCATATTAAGTGTTTTATTAGTTCATGGTGTAATTTATACAAAATGGATTTATTATCATTTCTTAGAATATGATGAACATTCGTTAGTGTAGTAGAAAACATAAATAATGAAATGTTTAAATACCTTTAGCATTTACAAATAGTTTAACTCAATTTAAAAATATCTTGATACAGTTAAATTGAATTGTGCAGTATTGGAGTGTTTCATTAAATACCGGTAGCGTATTTATTTTTAATTATAAAATAATTCACACAAAATACAAAATATTCAATTTTTTATTATTATATCTTTGAAAAGGAAGTGTTCTATTTATTTCATATTAAAAGTTCCTACAACATTATACTATTTATCTCACTTTATTTACATACCATTAGCCTGGTTATAATCATGAGTTACTTTTAACAGATCTAGTTGGATATACGTTTCTCTCTCTCTCTCTCTCTCTCTCTCTCTCTCTCTCTCTCTTTCATCTTTCCTCTCTTGACCAACTCTTGTTCTCTTCCCATTTTGACGCTATTAGAGGATAGGAAGTCTTGATACTTTATAATCACAATGAATATAATATTTTTTAACTATTAAGGAGGTTAACCGTGTCCCTATTCGTTACATATTAAAATTCCTAGATTTGTGGTCCATTTTCAAACAAATACACAAAAATAAAACTCGCAAGGTGTTTTCTGTGCAGTTTTGTTTCAAACCAAACTCATCAACTTCCACTTAAGCCAACTACCTTTTTCTCGGGCCCTCGCTCCGTTATACCACAGGTTGCAGTGCACCAAACTGCGCAGACCTTGTATCTTAGGTGGGATTTGATCCCACAACCTTCGGCACCAATCACTGATCAAGAATTAAGCCTTTCGACCACTTAGACACATAAGTATAATCAGTCAAGTAACATTACTTGCTTACTCTACTTTCGTAGTTTCACTAACAACCCATAAATTTCTCTGCTAGGTACCACTAAAAACTGCCTGAGCACTTCTATACGTCATAATATGCCAAATAGTTACTTTCTCGTGACTTCTTAAAAAAAATAATAATTAATTTAACAAAAATACAAGGCCTAGAACAATTCTGTCTGTTAGATTTCGTACATAATTATACTTTATTTTATAAAGGCCATAAATCAAATTTTATATTTTGAGCCTTAAAGTCCCCTTTTAATGTACAGGGTGTTTCTGTAAGGCGCGGACATAATTCATAGGGTGGTTATATGGGTTTAAATTTTTAAAAAGTTCATATAATATATATCCGGAAACGCTTGTTTTACCACCTACCCGCCATTTTGTTTTTTTTACAAAATAATTTATATCTTTAGATTGGCCGATTGAATTAGAATTACCGATAGAGTTGAAATTTCGCACTTTAGTCATCAATGTAAAGACCTAGTTTCAACAAAATAATCAACCTGTTTCAATAATTCATTTCCAAATGGCGGTTATTTAAATATTTTATATGAAAACAAAACTCATTTAAAGTAATTTACATTTAAACTTTTTAAATGGCCGCCATATGAAACAAATTATTGGAACAAGTTGATTTTTTTTTTTTAACTAGATCTTTACATTGATGAGTATCATTCAAAATTTCAACTCAATCGGATAAGTCGTTTTAGAGATATAAATTATTTTATGGGAAAAATGGCAGATAGCTGGTAAAAGAGTGCTTCCGGAATTATGTTTATAGGAACCACCAACCTGAATTATCTCAGCACATTTCAGAAACACCCTGCAGACTATATGATTATACAGAGTGTCCCGAAAAAGGTAGACTGAATATTAATTTTCGGATTACATACATCAAAACGAACAAAAAATGTCAAATGACATATAGTAGATTTCCGGTTCGTTATCCGATTATCCGCCATTTTGTTCTTTTAAAAAACCATTATAACTCCAAAAATAAATTTGATATCGAGTTCATATTTGGTACATGGTTTTTGTATGTTACGTTTTACAAGTATACCAAACAAATAGTGGCCACTTAACTTTTTTTTTTATGTTAACGGTTTTGGAGATATATTCGACATTAAGAGTTTTAAAAGGCCACCATTTTGACAATTATAAATATAAGGTCTCTGTAGTTGGTACACTTGTAAAACATAACATACAAAATGCTTATTCCAAATATGATCTCAATACCTAATTTATTTCTGGAGTTATAATGTTTTTTTGTAAAAGAACAAAATGGCGGATAGACGGATAATGAAGCGGAGTTCTACCATATGTTACTAGCCTTTTTATGTTCGTTTTAATGTAAATAATCAAAAAATGAATACCCAGTCCACCTTTTTACGGGACACTCTGTATAAGTAGTATTATCTTCAGTAAACAAAATAAACTCGACAATCTTGGTACTTTAGTAGAGAAAGTTGTGGAATTTCAAGAAATATTTTTATTTTAGACTCAAGAGTTTTAGAAAAATGTTGTTTTCCTATTAAATATTCTACTGTTGTTTACACACAAAGACGTCTGAAGCGATTTCAATGAAACTATCACTACTAATTTATTTAAATGATCTAGCTACTCTACAAACTTCGATTTTTTTATTTTTTATATATATATTCGTTTTTGTTTGACTTTTCTCTGATACTCTTTAAATTTCTATTAAATCACGCTTGCAACCTCCAAACTATTACTTTTTATGAACACATAGAATTTTTATTATGCTATAAAAAAACATTCCCCAAATTGAGAGCTTTCTCTTGAGGTATACGACCCTATTTTATCTATAAATCCACCCCTGATTCTTCTTGTTCTAAAGGTTTTGAGCTTACCGACTAGAAACCCTTTTAAATCTTCGTTGAAGCTCTGAAAATCTTATAATTAATCATTTATACTAATAAATTAAACACGTATAAATTAAGTTTTGTTGGTTTTGGTTTTAAATATGGTAAAATCTATCATATTTCACTTTAAAAATAAGAATTAAAATCTCGTCAAACCTAACCTAACCTAACCTAAACAGGTTCACGAGCTCCATCATGGTACTTACCCAGCCCAGTCGTACTAGAAGTTGGGTTCTCTAAAGGTAATGTCTAAAAGTTGGTTTCTTCGGTCATGTAGGAAATGTTAAATGGTTAAAAAAACAGTTGTTACACAGTTTTATTGAACCTCGTAATTGTGTAGGCTATATCACTACTTTCTTCACAGGCCGCTTATATGTGTATATCTTAAACAGTGTCCACTCGCTTCGCTTGTGTCAACCTAATCTAACCTAAACTAACGGGCCTCACAGCTGTATATAAATGTGAAGTAGACTCCATTCGTAATACCTTAATTATACAATTTATGAATATCAGATTTTCTTGTGAGGTCAGAGTTAAAAATTACATTTTTCACAATAACTTCGGTATTTGTAATTGTAGAGCTGTCGGTTTGGTAGCCTACCATGCGGAATTTAAATCCCGAGATATGAACAAAGAGCTGTTAAAAATAGGCTCTTTTCAATTGGTCTTTTCGTAACTATGCCAAATTTCATGTCCAATCTTCATTGTGTTGGCGGTGCGACGACGGAGAGCATGATGTAGCCTAAATGACGTTTTCGGTTTCTTAAAACCCATGAATTGTGAAGATCAGTCTAAAAACGCGTCGAAACTTTTGACAAATACCAAACTTAACCTACTTTGTATACTGACAACATGGACATTAAAAATAACTGAGTTTACATTATTAAATGCGAATGTAACAAGTAAATTTCGAGATAAAAATACATCTAAACGTAAGAATCGGTGAACACAAATAGAACAAGTGATTTGGTTTATTAGACGAATCGAAAATAGCAGAACGTATTTGGTCGTAATAAAACGACAAAATTTATTGGGAAAAGGCAAAGATGATACTCCAGATATTATCGTTGATAAACTAAAATTAAATTCTAGATATAAAGCTATGGGAAAATCCTATCAGCAAACCAGTGTAGAAATAAGGCGCCAATAATGCTTCCATTAATAAAAAAAGTTTAATTGAAATTTTACTTAAGTAAAGGAATAAGATTGAAAATTAATTAATTAGATTTCGAGTGGTAGTTATGAGTTTCCATATAGGCATTAAGCTACAAGACTATATTGGTGTTTTTCTATTTTTTTCATGTTCTAAATTTATCACTTGATAACTGTAGTTGAAGTATACTCTCGAAAGGTTGTGTATTAGTTTTTATGCATGCCCTAGGTTACTAGGCTATGTTGGTATTTTTAACAATTTTAATGTTCTAAATTTATCACTTGATAACTGGAGTTGATTTATACCCTCGAAAGGTTGTGTATTAGTTTTTATGCATGCCCTCGGTTACTAGACTATGTTGGTATTTTTAACATTTTTCATGTTCTAAATTTATCACTTGATAACTGGAGTTGATTTATACCCTCGAAAGGTTGTGTATTAGTTTTTATGCATGCCCTAGGTTACTAGACTATGTTGGTATTTTTAATATTTTTCATGTTCTAAATTTATCACTTGATAACTGGAGTTGATTTATACCCTCGAAAGGTTTTGTATTAGTTTTTATGCATGCCCTAGGTTACTAGACTATGTTGGTATTTTTAACATTTTTCATGTTCTAAATTTATCACTTGATAACTGGAGTTGATTTATACCCTCGAAAGGTTGTGTATTAGTTTTTATGCATGCCCTAGGTTACTAGACTATGTTGGTATTTTTAATATTTTTCATGTTCTAAATTTATCACTTGATAACTGGATTTGATTTATACCCTCGAAAGGTTGTCTATTAGTTTTTATGCATGCCCTAGGTTACTAGACTATGTTGGTATTTTTAACATTTTTCATGTTCTAAATTTATCACTTGATAACTGGATTTGATTTATACCCTCGAAAGGTTGTCTATTAGTTTTTATGCATGCCCTAGGTTACTAGACTATGTTGGTATTTTTAACATTTTTTTTCATGTTCTAAATTTATCACTTGATAACTGGAGTTGATTTATTCTCTCGAAAGGTCGTGTTATAGCTTTTATGAATGCCCTAGATTAGGAAAAGTGGTGTATTAGTTTTCGTATCACTAATGATGGCAAATGTCCTATTAAACCAAATTAATATGAAAATAAAATTTAACTAATAAAATTCACTTACCAGTTTAACAAACACATGCTATATCTGGGCTAGTGAATTCATTTAGATTCACACAGTTCGTTAATATTCGACAGTTTGCACAACAAAATAATCACTAATTTATTAACTATCACAGTCAGTAGCTGATGCATCACTCACGATGGCGGCATTCTCGTTGAATGAATGAACATGTTATTTTATGGGAAATTGTATTGAATTTTAATTTTACTAATTTACCATTTCGAATAGGCTACAGTCCGCTTATTTTTTTCCGATATTTCACATTACCTGTGTTTTGGATTATTTCTTCACCTTTAATTGGCAATAATTTTGGTTTTCATTCAAATTAATTTTGTTTTTTCCACATTTAATTTCGATTTATTTGTGTAGGTAAATATTTATTGTATATCATTATAATTCATGTACTGTAGTTAAGTCATTTACTGAATTTGTTTAAGTTTATTCGTGTTTGATAATTTTTGAAATCCCTAACCTCTCTCTCTCTCTCTCTCTCTCCGCCCCCCCTTTTGGATAATGACAATTTGCTAGATATGTGAATATATATACCAAAACATACCAGTTGTCAAAAACGTACCAGGACGATAAAGAAAGACTCCTGGCCAATAAACGAATAGCGTGTCAGAAGAGAAGAAGAGTTGGTTAAGAGAAACCTGATGGAAATGATGAATGTGAGGGATCTTACCCAAGACTAATTTTAAAAAGATGGAGAGCCAGTTATGATGTTCGGGATTCCTCGTAATCACTATAAGTGAGCTCCTGAGATTTCCGAAACTTTATTTGTCCTGTCCTTGCTCTAGATATAATAGTCTCCATACTATGCATTTTGTAGCCTTAGGTTAGATCCTTCTCTTTCATTTTTCCTCTCATGTCTCTCTTGACCAAATCTTGTTCTCTTCCGACCCTAGCACTATTAGAATATTCGATGCCTAAGGGTCTTTATTATATGTTCACAGTTTATGGATTCATGACTGAAAAACATAAAAAGACAATAATTCTTTTAATCCGCGAGACAGGACCTATAATATAATAAAATTATAATTTGACTTCAATAGGAAGTAATTTGGTCAAAAATTCCTAACACTTGAAAAACAGGTAACTGTTCATATTGATTTCCGACACAAGGTCCGATTAATTGGCAATTAGTTAAATACACAAACACATGTTCTATTGAGCTATAAATTAATTACAAATTCTATTGTGAACACATAAACTCAGAGCAGGATTAATCAGGAATGCAATACAGTACTAGTACGAGGGTTAGAACTGATTGTAAATTATGTGTGATTGTTGTATTTAAACGATGAATGTTCGAAACTTTAAGCCTATTACTCCTAAACGAGTTGGTTTATCAAACAATAATCAAGAATAAAAACGTCTTACAATTTTGTACAGAATCTGAAAACATCATAAAAAATAGGGATCCCAATAAGAAATTAAAAAGCTGACAGCCATTTTAGAGGATGACGGAACTTTTCAGTTTTTTTATCAGATTAAAAGTTTACTATATAACAATAGCACCCTAGTTTTCCATCTAGACGCAATTTTATGTTTTTAACAAAAACAAATCATATATTTTTAACGGTTAATGATATGGAGTTGAAATTTTCCATGCCAATTAGTGTTACAAAGATCCAATTTGATATACATATAGGCCCTAAACCGATTTCCTTTACTCAATTCAAAATGACGACTATTTAAACTTATTAACGTCGAATATCTCAAAAACCATTAGGTTTACAAACTATTAACAAGAGAGCTTTTTCCTTTTTTAACGGCAAACAAAATGGATATTTTAATCTTTCTATATCTTGAAGGATAATTGAGTTATCGGAGAAAAAACTAAAAACATTAATTCTTGGTAATTAATTGCCTACAACACCGAAAAATAGACTAGAATAAAAATTGTGCAGGGGAAAAAATGAATCAATTTGTTTCAATGGATATGTATTTTACAAAAAAAAAAAAATGGAAAACAAGATCTGTATGGAAAAAATAAAGGAGCTCTTCAAAGTGTCGGCCCTCAATAAATATACATGAATTACATATCACAGAAATGTACGATATTAGTTATCGCATATTATTATTTAGTGTGCCGATAACTCAGTTGTCTTTTAAATTACAGAAAATTTTTGAGTTTTTGCGTACCTAAGACATCTCATAGCGCAAGAAGATCAAGACATTCCTCGTGAATAGGCTACCTACAAAATGCAGTGGCCGACTTTTACAACAGATTAGCACATCAGACGACGAAAGGGGGTCATGTTGAACACTTAATTTGATCACAGGTAGTTAAAAATTGCTTTTAACTTGTAATACTTAATGTTTAACATTTTTAAACCCTAGAACTGGCGCATGTTAAAGATTTTGTTTTCTTAAAAAATTCATAAAAAATAATAATTTTATGCAAATCCTAACTTGTAGGATATCATTTTTCTCAGAAAGATGCCTAAAATGTATCTATATAATATATATATATATATATATATATATATATGAAATGGTTTTGGAGTAAGTATGTTAGATGTCAAAAAATGAAGTTAACATTTTTCAGAAAAACCTGTATCATCCAAAATCAATAGCTTACCACTTTTTTTCAAGATATACAAAAGTTTTGTATAATATTTTTGAATATATTTACAATAAAAAAAATTAATTTGTTACATTTTCAAAAAAATTATTTTACGAAATAAGGGAAAATGTTAGGCTTGATTTGAAAAAATCACCAAAAATAGTAATATTATGCAAAACATAACTACAAAGTATCATTTCCTTCAGAAAGGTGCATAAAATTTAGTTGTGTAGTGAAAAAAAAATATATCTAAAACATTTTGAGTTATATTACGTCAGGAATCAAAAAATCGTCCAGGCAAAAATTCCACAGAAAAGGTAATCTACACCATACAAAAAATGTTTTGAATTTTTTCAAGTATTACTAGAGATTTGTAATATATTTGTGGATAAAAGTTGCTAAAAATAAAAATCAATTTATAAAATTTTCATTAGTTAGTATCTTAGAAATCAAAAATTCTTACAAAAACCAAAGGCAAAATGCCAAATGAATGTCTATATTTACTATATGTATTAGCATTTTATCAAAGAATTTATAGATAGGCCTATATAAATTTATTTACATTTTGCATATATTTTGGTAAAAACATAATCAATTTATAAAATTTTCATTAGACAAAATTATTTTATATGTAAATAAATAGAAATTTGCTAAAAAGGTTAGACCAGGATAACATAACCTATCTCTAGACAGCCTCAGTATTAGATATATCTGACAATAACATTCACTCAAAGCAATAAATTCTACAAACAATAATACAGATATTATAATTTGTATACACAAATTATAATAAATTGTAACGATATCATGATCCCAATTAAATAAAAAACATCAATCATGAAATCTAAAAATAAATTAATTAAAATAACTTGAATAAAATAATAAATATAGAACCATGTTAAACAAGTGAGGAGAGACGGCAGATGCCGCCTGCAATTAAAAAATGTACGTGCTAGGTTACAATAGCACTAGGATTTCAAGAACCTTGAAGCCAACACGTGTGTACAATAACGGAATTCTTGGGGTAGCAGAGTTTTTACTAAAAAAAAAGAGAAATCAAAGGAAAGCAGCATCATAACGGTATTTTAGAAAAACACAAAAACGCAAGGTGAAAGTAGGTCGGCCAATTGGAGACGTTTCAAACTTAAAAAACACAACGGCAAAATTCAAAAACAACCAGTAGGAATCGCGAAAGTTCATATGTAGAGAAAGTTGGTAAAAATCCACAAATCAGCGAACAGGGCGCGAAAACCAGTGTTTTAGAGAAGGAGTATTAGAAAATAGTTTGTTAGGGGGAGTCTTACAAGGATCGCCGAGACGTAAGGTCGTGTACACAGCTAGATTGCGCTGTGTACAAAAGAATAGTTTTTTTGCAGGGAATAAGGGACAAGAAGTCTCTTTATATTGAAAAGTTTTGATAAGTTTAAATTAAAGTAGAATTAAAGTAAAGGAAGTTTTAAATTAGAATAGGAAGTTAGATTTGGAGTTTGTGGAGTTTAAAGACAAATCAGGAAATAGAGTTTAAATTCACCAGAGGTAAAGGAGACAAGTCATCGTAGAAAAGGCGCTGTAATTTTGGAACGACATCAGGGAAGGAGAGACCTATATTGGAACAATTTCAGGGAAGGAGAGACCTATTTTGGAACGACATCAGGGAAGGAGAGACAGCGTTAATTACCAACGAATAAAGTGTTTAAGCAGTGTGGTGTTTTGTTTTGTTAATAAAAAAGTAAATTAAAGCCATGTGTAGTGTATAGTGCTAACCAACCGAGCAAGAAGGACCAGCAGATTTGATAAGTACAAACCAATTAATTGTTAATTATTAAATTCACTTAGAATTGATTTCACTTTCAATTGAGCCATTCAAAAAACCCAAGACCCGAGATAAAGAGATTTTGTTGCTTTTAAATTAATTGTAAAAAACTGAGCTAGCCGAGATTAATAAAAAAAAAAGATGATCAATGTTAATAATAAATTAAAGTAATAAATAAAATTTGTAAAGAAACATAATAAATTAAAAGGAACTGATAATTTGAAGATACAGATTTTAACAAGAGTTAAATAAAGTAAATTTTGTAATTTTAAAATATCTATGATACATAAATTTAACTATAAGGAATGAATGAAGAGTAAATGGTTTCTTTAGATAAGTAAGTATTAATTTCATGTACTGTATATGTTTATTGCTGTAGTAATTTTATTCTTTTAAAAAATTAAAAGAAAGAGTTTGTTTTATCCAAATAATCGTTGTTTGTCTATGAGTATAATAACTATAGATAGTTCCTTTAGTAGAAGTAGAGCAGTAATAAATAATTATATAACATCTTAAATGTTATATTTGGCACTCCAACGTGTGGCTTATAATAATTAAAGGTAAAATTAGAATAAAATAATTGGCAAAGCAAGAGTTGCTTATGTTATATTTGGTCGCACAACGTGTGGCAAGATTAAATTATATTAACTCAAATAAATTATATATAACAGTTAATTGTTATAAAATAAATAAACATACCTTCACAATAACAGAAATATAATCCCAAGTCACGTACACACCTACCACAATATGTCATTTTAGTACACAAACCATCCTGAGTAAAACGGTAATTTGCAAGTAAGAAATAATAACCTAAAAAAAGTAATGAGTGATACCAACAGAAAGATCTAAATCTCATCTTCCAAATACTGTAAAGATCGGTTACAAAATTTCGATGTAAGTAATTGATATATCCTATTTAGTAAACTGCACCGAAAGAAAAATGAGTCTGGTTCGGTTTGGTTACTATTTCTTAGAATGGATATATCTCGTGATCTATAAAACTTACGATAATTTCTAAATCGTAGTTCGAAAGAGAAAGAAAAATACTATACAATATTGTCAACTTGTGGCATTTAGACAAGTACTACCATTTCAAAAAATCATATGAACACAGAGTACAGATTTTTCTATATAAACCCCGTCGCGTCAAGTGAGGCAATCTAGCGGAATTATCGTCAACTTTATCGAATTTTTATGAAAGATTATGATTATGATATGAATCGTGATTACGAAAGATTGAAACATCACCTTTAAAGTGATATATAATTCATTTCGATAAAATAATATTTAGTAGGATAAAAGTTGAATTGAAAAAAATGTAATTTTTAGCGTGTAAAAATGAGTTAAAATTCTTGATTTAGTTTAATTTTCATATAATAAAAACTATAACAGATAGAAAGATTTGGAAAGCACAGATCGAAAGAGAAAGATGTGATCTACAGAACGGTGTTATGGTCGATCTGTTTGACAGAAATTTGGAATTGGGAATATTAGACAAAAATGACGTCAGTTTTGTTTACAACTTGTCAGCACAAATCTTTAACGTTACGTATCAAAAAAATGCAAACTTTAGTAATTTTTGGAATATTATTTATAACGTTTTGTGGTATTTTTTACAATTTTATTTATTTATTTTTATTTTTGCGTGATTATGCATCTACCGAACATTAGCTTTTCAACGGTATTTTATTTATTGCGATGGGACGATTGTAAGTGGGCGAAATACGTGTTTTTGAGTTGATCAAGCGTCATGGATCGACCCAGCTGGGTCGATCGCCAGATAGAGGGTTAAAAATTCATTTTGAAAAATACAGATGAATTTTATTTGAAAAGATTTAACAGTATAACTCTGCGTTATATAAATTGCGATTATGTTATAAGTTTGTCCTAAAATATTATATGTAATTTGAATCGTATCTGCAGTTTTTATAGGTAGGTAACTGTAAAAACCAAATAATTACAATACAGTTTTTAACATAAATAGCTACATTAGGTATATTAAATAGTCCTTAGTATTAATTTAACTTTACGAAAAAATAAGATTTGAAATTTGATTTATGATGAAATGTATACATTAACCTAATACATACACAATTATATATTTCTCTAAATTTTATTCATTTTGTTAAGTTTCTGAAAGTTGGCGATACTACTGATGACGCAGGTAACAGTCGGGTACTCCATCTCTTTTAGGCCAACCCTCGTAGAAAATGGACGTTTCTTCAACACACATTTCTAAAATTATATTTTAAAATTAAAACTACAGATATAAATTACAAAAACAAAGTTTAAGGTAAGTTAACTGAATAATTGTCATATATAACAATCGTCTGTTTAACAGTTCTTTTCATAGTAATATATTGTATACTGTATTGGTCCATATCAACAGTAAAATAGGTTTACTATTAGTTATTTAAAATTATTGCCTTTTGAAGGAAGTTTTCTCAAGAAAAAGATTACTAGATTTTCCTCCAATTGAACCATAGTTTTGGTGTATATCTACTTGTATTATTTTTTAAAATTAATAAATGGTTAGCACTGCGAAATCTCGGCATTTAGTCTTCAAAATAGCGTTTATTCGATAATACATTCTTCGCAATGCTAGTGTTTTTTTATCTCACAATTCATTATTTACTTCACAATCTTAGAAATTGTCAAATTTGTTACATATTCTATCATGTAGCCATACTGAAATCACTCTTGGGAACCTTGTGCATTTCATTCAGTATACAGGTTGATATTACTATGCCTCTTATGATAAAAGATTTATGATGACTAGGTCTCTGAAACCCAGACCTAATATAAGAACTATAGTTAAAGTAAGATATATATACCAAAAAAGATATATATATAACTTTCCTTGACCTGTAGTTCTTTAATTAGGTGTGGTTAGGTAACCATATATATATATAGTCCTCTGACCTGGTTAAACTGAATTTTCTCTGATATCGAAGAAGAGTTAGTCGCACTTATTACATGACATGATTGATACTATATGATAAATAGTTTGACAATTTGGTAAATATGCAGGAGAACTGTTCGATTGATTTAAGTACGAAATCTCAGCAGTTCATCTTCAAAATTGCATTTTTTTCCTTTCGATACTTTGGATCACTCTGAACGAAACTAGTCACTTTTATATTTCCCAGTTCATTATTTCTGTCGTAAAAAAGCGATTTAAATGACTGTTTTATAGTATTTTGTAGTTATTTCGACACATATTTCATCATTATAAGTAGATTCTATCAAAGTTTTTTTTTATTCTGCATGGAAAATAGTTATATTTTGAACTGTCATACTACGTATCATTTACTACATATCATTTAGTATGAATCATGTCATATATGGTTACCAAACAAGACTTTTTTAAAGAGCTACAAGTCAAGGAAGGTAAGTATATACATTTTTTTACCTTACTTGACCTATAGTTCTTGTACTAGGTCTGGGTCTCAAAGACCTAGTCATCATGAATCTTAGATCATAGGGGCATTACCGCTTAGATCTAGTGTTTGCTAACACAAGATGGTTTCAATATATTCACTTGGAATCAATTTGAACAGGGTGATGCCTATGATTGGACATCTTTAAGGTTAAGTATAAAGTTAATGTTTCTGGAAATTTTTATTGATAGATTGTTGATTTTGTTTGGTTGTTGATTGAATTTGTTGATAATGTTCTTTCAACAGTTACTGTATTTCATGTAAATATTTTAATTAGTGAATATATAGAGCCAACCTTACCTAACCTGTCCTAGAAGTATTATATGTATGCCTTGAAATTAATTGCTGTAATTATACTTTATGGAGTAAAGTATAACTCTTCCCTCATTTCAGGAATTGTCAAGCGATTATATATTTTACATCTGTTAGGTTAGGTAAGGTTGCCAGTTTTATTTACAAATTAAAACTAATATTTAAATAAAATACCATTTATAAAATAGTTTTCAATTATCCAAATATTAATTCTTCAATGTCGTGAGCACTTGTGTATTTGTTTGATCTTGGCAATATTAGGTTTTCTTGCCAGATACCCCATTTGTAACAAGTTTTTTTCTCTTCCCAAATTTCACAGTTAACGTATGGTTGCACAGTAATGTATTATGTTTCCTATTGTAAATATGCTTGAATATGACTGTTCATTAAATGAAAATTAATTGTTCATTATTTATATGGTATTTCATTTTTTTAAAAAGGATTTTGCCATTTAAAAAAAAAAATTACTGTTATTTGTAAGTCCTACTTATTACACTTATATTTTTCCTGACATAAGTGGAAAGTACTATTTCATAACTAATGAACATCAAATTACCACCATTAACTGCTCAGCTAACGGGAAAAAAATAAGAATTAGTGTCTGTTCTGACTAAATCATTGTCCTTTTTTAAAATTCAGAATAAAAGTAATAGAGGCAAGGACAGTATACCAATGGTTGGTTGTAACTACCAGTTGTTGATGTTGCTATAGAGTTTGACCTTGAAACTTCCAAAATTGGAACTAAAATTAAACCATATGATGGTATTCCAAGCCAGGCAGATAGAAAGAATAATACAGGTCTAAGCCCTTTTTAATTATTAATTGTTAAAGAACCCATTATTTATATTTTAATCATAAAATATGGCTAGAAACTTGAACTTGAATAGTATGATACAATGGAACGTTAACAGCATGAGAAGTCACATCAAAGATCTTATGGTTCTTGTACGTGATACATCCCCTTTAGTCATTTTCCTGCAATTGACTCACCTCCATCAGCCCACTCCTTTATTATGAGGCGGTTTTCAGTTTTTAGAAATGACTATGTAACTGCAGGCAGAGCTAAGGGTGGAGTAGCAATACTTTACCTACAACTCCAACTGTGGTACATCTGTGAAACTTAAGACTTCATTGCAAGCAGTAGCAATAACTATCACTACTCCATACACAATGACAATTTATTGTTTTTATCTGCCACCTAAGTACAGGTTTGAAGAAATGGAACTGGCTGCCTGCCCCATTTCTATTGATGGGCGATATTTTAATGCTCATCACTTTACAAGGGGATCAAACACCTGCAGCCACAGAGGGAGCCGTATTGACAGGATTCGATCCAATTTGGATTTGATTCTTTTCAATGATGGTTCACCAACTCATCTGGTAGCTTCTACAGGTGGTCTGACAATTGTTGTCTTGTCATTTTGTAGCCCTAGTATTGCCAGTGTGAGCGGTATGTTCTATCTGACACTGACAAGAGTGATCGTGCTCCTCTGCAGCTTACATTTTCTGACTTCTCACACTGTAATGATCATCTTCCCAGATAGAGTTTGCGCAAAGCGAAATGGGAAAGTTTCACTAGTGAATTTGTATCACTTATTTATAGTAAATAAAGTTTCTATTAATGAACCAGTACAGTCTTTTACGGAAGCACTCCTTACAGCAGTGGACAACAATATTCCAAAAAGTCGACGAGACCACTATGTCCACCAGTTCCGTGGTGATACGAAGAATGTAGCGACACTCCGTTTATGTCGTAAGCGCTAAGGAAATTTAATCGCAGACCTACTAGTGAAAACCTCGAAAGGTATAAAATTCTATGAGCCTAAGCATGTCGAGTGTTTAGGCAGAGTAGAAAGGAATCATGAGCTCAGTAAAAACCAACCCTCGTCAACAGTGTGGAAGAAATTGCGTTCTGTTTGAGGTCCTCCTCCCTCAGCTCCCTTATGGGGAGCGATGCATTTCATTTCTATAAAATTTCTCTAGAAGTAGCAATATTTTTCACAGTAGATCTGTCAGAAGAATTGCCATTAAATACCCCATATTACTTACATGAATTAGAGTCTACTATAGTTAGACCGTAATGGTTTTTTGCCCTAAAACCCCCAACTAAAAATCTATTGTACATATCCCTCGTATTTTGTTATGAAAATTATGAAATGGTTAAGTATTTACCTTATATTCAATCAATCAGATCTTTTTTTTTCCCCTTGAACACACTTTTCAAGTCATAAAATACATTAGGTTATTAGAAAATAAGAAATATAAAAGTACTAAATCCAGCTCAGTTTAAGTGTACCGTATCTACTAATAAAACAAGCGATCAAATATTCGCATGATGAACGTAGTAATAAATATTATAGTAGGCATTCATAACCAGATCTGGATGTGCATTCGTAGTAAACTAACCCGACCTGGATTCAACCTAACTACAGTTGGATTCCCTTGTTTTAAATGTGGTACTTGACAGTGAAAAAATGCGTTTTGTGACTTGAAAAATGTCTTCCGAAAAAAATATGATCTGATTTTTGAATATAAGGTATTTCAATAGTATTTGAATAGTTAACAATTTCATAATTTTTCAAAGCAAAATCCGAGAGAGAGTTATAATAGAGTTTAATAAATTGTTTGTTTCCATGTTATATTTAATGCATAACCTATTAGTTTTGTTGTTGTAGCAAATATGTGCAGTTGATTTGATTTTTAATTTTCAACTTCAACCATTAATGTTGTATTTTTTTTTTTTTTAGCTACTTTCTACAAGAACTACAATTAAATCAGTATTAAAGAGCTACTGAGTAATAATTTACCAGAACATACATACCTTATCAGCACTGAGGGTTGCTGATGTTTATCATTTTCAACAAACAATAAAATAGTTCTATAAACGTATTGCACCAATCAGCAATTTGAAGGAGATTCATTCAAACTTTTAGAAGGTTAGTACGATATATGTTTATTAAATTGATTTTGAACGCTTGATTAATTATTGCTATGGAAAAAGAATATGAGTACATGTTAACTAACAAATTTGAACAAAGTTCAACCCCTATCTAAATATATAAATATTAGTTACCTTTATTAGTAGTCAGAGCAATTCTTTTTTTTTTTTTTTTTTTTTGTAGAAACACTACAGCGCTGTTTTGCCGTTCACAGCCGGCTTCGTCAGGTGTAGGCCTAGCACTTAAATAAAACACCTATCTAAATTAGCTCCTATGATCAAATTGTAGCGTAGGCCTGTCATTGAATTGATTGTTTTAATTAAGTTATGTGAGCAACACTTGATCTAATAACAATATCCTAGAGCAATGAGATAAATATTTCAGAACCAAATTAAGAAGCACAGATTTTTATATAATCATTTAAACTTTCTTAAAAATAATGTTTGGATGAAAATCTATAATTAAAAATTACCATTAATACCAGAAAACTCAGAAAATTAACTTTTTGTGTATTTTATATTTAAAAACAAATTTCTTTGCATATTTTTGGAAAATACATGGACAATAGAACCTTGTTTATCAGGATTAATTGGAACCAAAAGCCATTCAGATTTCTGAAAATCCGGATTATCCAGAGAGAGTGGCAAAATTTAATAAAGCAAAATATATACTGTAATTTACCATTTATGTGGATATGTATTAATACTTATAAAACCTTTTACATACACCTAAAACATTATATTATATATATAATCACTTGCTACTAAAACTGAACGGCAGTAGACTGGAAGCTGGTAATACAATATTTATGTATTATTGATGCTTGAATAGAGGTATCTAAAACTTGTAATGCATAGTTATTAGGTAATAAAAAATGCAATTGCCGAACAAAAGTATTGGCTGTTGGTGTTGTTCTACCTTAATTAAGTTCATATTCAAAAAAGTAATTTAAATATTACTTCAAGTTCGGCATATATTGCAATGTATTATTAAGAGGAAACAAAATCTAGCGAGAACGCATCGTCGAACATGTAGGGTGGCTTGGTGGAATACAAAGGCTGTACGATTTCCTGAAATGTTTTTTTATAACAAAAACATTTTATATTCTTCATTGACAAGTGTTTAATTTTATTAGATATGTTATAAAAACAAATAAAACACAATTTTTCTTTTGTAAAATTCTATAATTTATTTGGTCTAGCCGACCATGGTTTCGCCAGTTTATAACAGAAAGTGTTATAAATGCACTGATAATTGCGTGTCAGTAGCATTGTCTATTTAAGGGTTAAAGAATTTCTGTATAAATACAAGAATATTGCCATTTATTCACCATGATTTTAAGGTATTTTAATTACTCTCCACCAAGCCATAGTAGTTCCAGGTCAAAAAACACTACAACCATTGTCTGATGTAATAAAAATGCATTTTGTATTCCAGACTCAAATGAAACCAACTGATCGGTAGATGATCAACTCTGCCTAATCCCACATTGCTCATTATAAAGCAGCTGGTTATTTTCGAGGTACCAATCAAGGCAAACTAGTGACAGAAATGGGTCGGTAACTTCTTGGTTAGGTTTTTCTTTATCTAGCTTTAGAAGTAGCTACACCCAAGTATCGGGAAACATTGCTTGAGTATAGTTTTTGTATATTTTAAAGAGAGTCGCTTTTCCCTATTATTTTTATTATAAATAGAATTGAGTTTAACCCTCTAGATATGTCAGCCTAAAAAACTTTTTGTGTACTTCTTAAATTTCCCTGACTAACTTATGTCTATTATGTACTTCTTAAATATCCCTCTAACTAGCTTATGTCTATTCTCTTGGTTAGGGTCAGGATTTTCCTAGCTAAGTTTCTTGTTGCTATAATGTCTGCATCTGGGCCAAAGATCAGTAGTGTTCTATGTCCTAATGATCACATTTTCAAAGTATATGTTCTGCAGTTTCTAGGTGCTGATTACATAGTCTGCATTTCAAGTTTCCTTGGAATAATCCCATGGCGTTAAGATCCTTCTTGAAAGCACTGTTGCCTGATATGAAACTTAAGAATTTCCTCAACGTTCGTTTATTTTGTGAAAAGATTCAGATCCAGTTGGACTAGTAATCCGTATAATTTTTCTGTGGAATATTTTGTCCATTCCTCAATTTCCGAGTTTTGCCAATGTTTTAGACTATCTTTTGCTACTGCTTTAGTTTACAGGTTCTAGGCCAATGAAAGATCTCTTGGTTCCTTTTTTTGCCAGTTTATCTACCTTTTTGTTTCCGCCATATCCTCTGTGACCTGGTATATTTTCCTTGGTTGTTTTACCATATTTATATTCCAGCACCTGCACCGAAATTATTACGAACTCTGTCAGTATAGTATTCTATACTATTCTGTATTGGAGACCAATCTCTGTCAATATCCTTTCTCTCTTAAATGATAATTTCAAATGGTCCATGAGGTTTTTTACTCATGTATTCGTTTCTCATAATAAGTACATAATTATTTGTCTTTATGGATGGTGCCTTGTCCTTTTTGCCAACGGCTTCCTTTCCACATTCCAGTGTATTCCATTCTATATTTCGCTGAACTTGCCTCAGCTATTATACTGAGATCTAGTGGAGCTATACCTAACAGAACTTCTATTACTGCTGTTGGTGTACTTCTAAAAGCTCCTGAGATACATATGCAGGCCAAACTTTGTAGACTAGTCAACCTACGTCTAGTGACATCTAGAAGTGTTTTCTCCAACGTACTAGGGGGCCATACTGTTTCTGTGGTTTAATTACCATATCATAAAGCCATTTAGTCATAAGTGATCTGTTTGGTTTATACAAAATGTAGTTTTTGTGTTTACACCAGGTGAGTCTTCTATACAGAATACGACCTAGATATTTAATATCATCTGAAATTTCTATGTTAGTATTTACTGGACTTACCTTAACCCTTCCACGGTTACCAGACCCGCTAGCGGGTCGATTTTTCATGCATGGCTTAGTTCACCAACTGTTAAGTGCAAAATTGATAATTTATTGATTTTCTTCGTGCCCCTTCAATATGATCGCGATACTTCCCGTGTGAAAACCATGCGATGGGAAATTGTTGCAAAGTCAATGACGTCAGCCCACAATACATCATTCCTCAAAGTCCCTCTAAAATATTTCACCATTGGTCAATCGCTATAAACCGATCTCCGATTGGTTCTCACATCGAGAACGAAGGGGCTAATTAGTGAGCCAACGCGACGCGTTACAAGCGCTAAGGGTAGTCTGGCTTTTCAACTCAAGAGGAACACATATACTCCGATGTGTGCGTAATTTGACGTGTGTGGTGACGCCGGTTACGAATCTAGTTCAAAATGTTTTATGAACTATGATCTCCTCTCTCTCTCTCTCGCTCTCTCGTATTTCAACTTTATTTGAAATATGCGCTAATTAACCATAACTAGCGTTCGCTCAAAAGACTCTTTAATTTGTAACTAGTTATGAACTCTACTCTAGACTCTTACGCGTGTGCGAACTCAGTGTGCGTGTTATCTCGCGAAAGTGAACTTATTTTGTGTTTTTCTTTTATTATTAACTACAAGACCAATTAGTAATTAATTGTACTGTGTACTCTGTGCTTACTACAAACCTAGCTAGGTATCAACGTAGATCTTCTCTTCAGCATCGGACACGTGCAGAGGAAACTCGCCATTTTATTCAAGGTAACTGTGACATCTTTCAGTACAAATAACATTATTATTAATTGGTCTAAATCTCATTGTATATTGTGTGTATTACATATTTTATAAACATTAAAGTTCCACAGCTTTTCTGTGGATGGTCCTCCGAGCTTAAAATTTATCATGAACTAATTTGAATATTTTAAAATTAATCGACTAATTAATTTTAGAGTGAACATTTTTCTAATTAGTTTAAATATATTTTTCCCACTCTCTCGACGCCAAACATTTGGTCCTCCGTCGCCGGATAAGTTTCTAATTAATTTAGTTGGAAATTTAATGTTTTTGGACCACGCTTGGAAAAGACGCCATTGTTATGCGTCAACTTTGCGAATTTCAGTAAAGTCGCGCATATTACGTCACATTCACCGCACACGTATTACGTCACTCGCCACGATACGAAACCCATCTCTCCGACGCCATCTTGTCTCAACTGTCAAAATAATAAACAATAACATAGCCTCAAAATTGTAACTTCAAGTGTAAACAATTGTTACATCATTGTGTTTGAACATTTGTGTGTTGATTCAATAACTATTAATCAACCATTAATAGATATTTTTAATATTATTAAATCATTTTCGAATATTAAACTACTGTTTGGGTGTTTAATATTTTTCGTCTCTTCCGACTTTGAAGTTTTTTCTTTTTTTGCACAAAATATTTTTGTTGTTGTTTCTCATCTCAATCTCTAAATTCAACAACTATACTATTAATCAACCATTAATAGATATTTTAAATATTATCAAATTATTTTGAATATTAAACTACTGTTTGGGTGTTTAATATTTTTGTCTCTTCCGACTTTGAAATTTTTTGCGCAAAATATTTTCTGTTGTTGTTTTTCTCATCTCAATTTCTAAAACAAATACTCTTGTTTTTTGAAATTTCACAATGAAGTTCACCACCTTTATTACAAAATCGTCAGTAATCGCCGGAAGGGTTAAAAATATTCACGGGCATGTTAAACAGCTGGCGACTCTTCATGCTGCAGAAACCTTAGCGGATGCATCGATTACTAAATTACACCTTTACTACGCGTCGGTACAAACAAATGCTAACGATTTTGACGGATTGGTGGACAAGATATCGCAGACCACCGCGGCAGATTTTGACTTACAGAAAGTGTTAGAAATTCAAGATGAATTTTTGGAAGCGGTGTTGGATGTCAAGACAGACATTAAAGCCATTTTACCTAATATCGACGCTATTGACATGGAGCTTAATGCTTCCAATGAATCTCACGAAACTCCTATCACCATGCCACGACAATCTGTCAAGTTACCAAAAATAAATTTACCTCATTTCTCGGGTAATTTAACAGAGTGGACGTCCTTTTATCATCTTTTTGAAACCACGATACATCTCAACAATTCTCTCTCACCAGTAGAGAAATTCTCTTATCTACTGTCGTGTTTACACGGTGAAGCGTTCAACCTGCTCAAAGGGTTACCTCTCTCATCAATTAATTACAATATCGCGTGGCAAAACTTGCAACAACGTTATCAGAATCCTCGTAGATTAATCAATTTACATATCTCAAAATTGATTGACCTCCCGGCGGTATCTATTAGTTCCGTCAAAGGGTTAAGACAATTCATTGACACTTTCAACGAAAACTCACAGGCCCTACGTGCTCTAAATTACGATGTGTCACAAGAATTAACCCTTTTCACCATTCTCTTTCGCAAATTGGATAACGAATTATCAAAGAGATTCGAAGATAAACGTGACATCAAAGAGTTAATGCCAACGGTTACCTCGCTCATTACCTTTCTCATGGATGAATGCATGAAGTTCGAGAATGCAGCTCAGAACGCGACAAGCAAACCGCTCCCCGCTAAACCTAATCTTGTTTTGAAATCAAACACTTCTCCAAAGCCTGACTATAAACATAAACATACGTTTCATGCTAATACTATGTTCACAAGTTCGTGTGCTTATTGTAAAACTCAATCTCACTCTATTTATCAGTGTAAAGATTTTCAAGGCCTCAGTGTAAACGAACGTTTTAAATTTGTTAAGTCAAAGGGTTATTGTGTCAATTGTTTAGGGACAGGTCATACGTTAAACAATTGTAACTCTCAAAGGAAATGTCAAACGTGTGGTTTAGAACACCATACGCTTCTACATTTTTCACAAAATTCTCGCTCTCTACAGGTCAAGTCTACATGACAGCGACCAACCTCAACTCGGAAACAGGAAATCCCGTCTGCCCAGCCAGACAATAACAATAAACAGTCTCTTGTCTCACCTAGATGTTCCATCTCCACTCACAATGCAACTAATAAGGGGTTTGACAACACTTCCGTCCTATTGGGCACTTTAAAAGTTAGAATCGTGTCTAAACAATATAAATGCAAAACTTACACCGCTCTATTGGACCCCGGAAGTCAGTCGACCATTATTACATCCAAGTGTGCAAAAGAATTGTCTGTTAAATTAAACCCGGTGGATATCTTGGTTGGGGGAATCTCGAACATTTCAACCCCAATAAAAGGGTTAACCACTATTAGTTTGTCAACATTAAACGAGGAACTGGTCTCTTCCAATCACTCAGTGTTGGTAATGGATACCATTACTTCTAACTTACCCAGGTTACCATATTCTGCGCAATTGGACCGGCAAACCAAGTTTTTAAAATTGGCGGATCCGGACTTTACAAATCCTCATAAAATCGATGCGTTGATCGGCGCTGATTTGTACGGAAAAATAATCACTGGCCGCAAATTAGATCTAGCAGACAACTTACCCACGGCGATTGAAACAGTTTTTGGTTATGTTATCATCGGGCCAATTAACATAAGCAAATCCGCTAAACCTCCAGTTACGCTCCTTACTACTCAAGACGTCGATCTAACTCAGATCTTACAACAGTTTTGGACCGTGGAAGAACCGCCGCTCGTTTCTAAATTAACCTCATCAGATATGGAATGCGAATCTCACTTCAAAAACACATTTTCACGTCAGTCCGACGGACGGTACGTCACGCGACTTCCGTTTCAACTGGAAAGTTTCAAACTTGGAAAATCTCTCGAGATGGCTCAAACTCGCTTTAAACATTTAGAAAACAAGTTAACCGCTAACCAAGAACTAAAAACCGCTTACCCTCAGTTCATGGACGATTATATTTCCTCAGGTCACATGACATTAACGGACTCTACAGTACTAAATAAACCTCATTATTTTCTACCGCATCACGCAGTTTTTAAAGAAAGCGGTGCTGCTTCCAAAATTCGTGTAGTTTTCGACGCGAGTGCTAAAACTTCTTCAACCCTTTCGCTCAATGATGTCCTACACTGCGGGCCTAAATTACAGAACAACATTTGTGATGTACTCTTTCATTTTCGTAAACCCAATATTGTTTTCTCGTGTGACATCAGGCAAATGTATCGACAGATCAAGGTTTCGGAAGAAGATCAACCCTTTCAACTAATCCTTTGGCGCTCAAACCCGTCTCAACCTCTCGCAATGTATAAGCTGACTACCGTCACCTATGGTCTAAAACCCTCTCCGTTTATGGCTATCCGCACGCTCCAACAACTAGCTACGGATGAAGGACACGCGTATCCTAACGCCGCCCAGGTAATTACCAACAATATCTACGTGGACGATATTGTGACCGGCTCCAGTGATGTACGCTCTGCACTCTCGTTGCAACAAGAACTCATAAAGTTGTTAAACAAAGGCCAATTCGAACTCCGGAAATGGTCCTCTAACGCACCGGAATTATTAAAAAATATTCCGGAAGAATTTCAGGAAAATCCAATATTCTTTCAACCACTTGACCAACCTTTGTTAAGCATCTTAGGCATTAAATGGTTGCCTGTCATGGATGTATTCTCTTACCAGATTGAAGTACCAGATCATTCTTATAATAAACGCTCATTGCTCTCAATAATCGCTCGCATTTATGACCCGTGCGGTTGGCTAACTCCGGTCATATTCTTCGCTAAATGCCTACTCCAAATTCTTTGGACTTTAGGTGTCTCTTGGGACGAATCGCTCCCGCAAAAAGTAACTCAAGAATGGCAAACATTCATTGAAGATTTGCCAAACTTACAAAACCTAACGATTCCCCGCTGCCACAACATAGACAACGCAACCGACGTTCAGATCCACGGCTTCTGCGACGCCAGTGAACAAGGTTACTCGGCTGTTGTTTACCTTCGTCTCGTCGACCCAGACAACAAAGTTAAAGTCCACTTACTAACCGCAAAATCGAAGGTAGCTCCTCTCAAACGCATATCACTACCGCGACTTGAATTATGCGGTGCGCATTTACTTGCAAAACTAACCACTCATGTTTTAAGCTTAGTTAAGCCTGTCGTCGACATCAGTATGGTGCGGTGCTGGTCGGAATCCACCGTTACTCTAGCGTGGATAAGAACGCCTCCCTACAAACTGAAAGTCTATGTCTCGAATCGTGTGAGCCAGATCCAAGAATGGATATCTCCAGAACTATGGCATCACGTCGCCACGAAGTACAACCCTGCCGACTGCGCCACCAGGAACACTACTCCCACCGCGCTTCTAGATCACCCTTTGTGGTGGTCCGGTCCGCCCTGGTTACAACTTCCGGTTTCCCAATGGCCAGTTACCTTTACTCCGGTGCTGGACATTTTGCCAGAAACCCGTGCTCAACCGTTCCTGGTGGGGCTTTCTACTGTCGTGGCTTGGGATCTTCTCACCAAGTTCTCCACATAGAACAAGTTGCATCGCACTTTGGCTCACGTGCTGCGATTCATCAACAACTGTAAAGGCTCTAGTAAAGTTG
This sequence comes from Aphrophora alni, assembly GCA_963513935.1. Classification (NCBI taxonomy): domain Eukaryota; kingdom Metazoa; phylum Arthropoda; class Insecta; order Hemiptera; family Aphrophoridae; genus Aphrophora; species Aphrophora alni. Next base: position 114,332,368 of record OY740765.1, read on the forward strand.
TTGGCCCTCTCACTAGTTTTGAGTTGCAACGTTCTGAATTAAAAATCGTGGAACTCGTGCAACGAGAACAATTCGCGGAAGAAATTGCAAAACTAAAATCCAAGCAACCCTGTTCGACGAAATTCGCAAGACTTCAACCCTTTCTCGACGAAACTTCAATTCTACGAGTAGGTGGACGACTTAAACACGCTCCTATAAAATTTAACTCAAGACACCCTGTGCTGATGCCGAAAAACCATCACGTAACAAACCTTCTGATTACTCATTATCACGTGATCTATTTACATGCCGGACCGCAACTTCTACACGCCCTGCTGTCCCGGAAATTCTGGATCTTCGCCGCAAGAAGTACCATTCGCTCAAGTGTCTACAGATGTATCACCTGCTTCAGAGCTCGACCACGCAACAGCTCGCCTTTGATGGGAGATCTTCCAGCATCAAGGTTAACTCCTGCCAAGCCGTTCCTTCACACCGGAACCGACTTCGCTGGACCTTTTCTGGTTAAGATACACACTCTGCGCCACGCCAAGATCGTCAAGGTATATCTTAATATCTTCGTTTGTTTTTCCACCAAAGCAGTTCACTTGGAAGTCGCAATGGATTTAACCACCGAAGCTTTCCTGGATGCACTCACTCGCTTCATCAACAGAAGAGGTCTCTGCTCTGATCTCTACTGCGATTGCGGTACGAACTTCATGGGCGCCGCAGCTAAGCTCGATAGACTGTCTCTTGCCTACCAGAAACTGCCGGATTTTCAGGAGAATGTTACTAATTTCACCGCCACGCGGAATATTAAATTTCATTTTTTGCCTCCCGCCGCACCTCATCAAGGAGGCCTTTGGGAAAGCGCGGTCAAGAGCGCGAAACACCATCTCACCCGCGTTATCGGGAAACAAACATTGCATCTCATGGACTTTGTAACTCTCACCACCAATGTGGAAGCTATTCTCAATTCTCGACCTCTCACACCGCTCTCTAGTGATCCGGCAGACCTCCAAGTTCTGAACCCAGGTCACTTCCTTACTGGTAAACCTCTTGTTGCCCTTCCGGAACAAGAGTCCTCTCTGATTCCATCTAACCGACTCAAACACTGGCAGCTGGTACAATCCTTTACCCAAAGGCTGTGGAAACGCTGGAATATCGAATACCTTCACACGCTTCAGCAGCGCCTCAAGTGGACTTCACCTTCAGCAGACCTGCAGGTGGGAGACTTCGTCTTAATCCACGACCACAACACTCGCCCTCTCTCTTGGCCGATGGGAAGGATCGTCGAAGTTCACCCCGGAAAGGATGGCATCACCAGAGTGGTTTCGGTACGCACCTCATCAGGGATTCTACGTCGACCAGCAGTGAAACTTTTCAAGCTGCCGACGGAGGACTCTTCACAACAACACTAATTTCTCGATTCGGTTGACATTTTCCCAATAGACTCTCCTTGCTCTCTGGAGACCTCAAATTTTTGTAATAGAAGTGGTAACAAGATGACAACATCTCTCTCTCTCTCTCTCTCTCAACCTCTCTGCTATGGTACGCTGACTAGTCATACTCTCTTGCTACGTCAGCAGACTTCGGTAGATATTAAATTTTCGCTCGCTCTCATGCGCCTCGTCTCTCATGTCATCTCTCTCTTTCGCTCTCGTTGGTTCACTCACCATTACCACTTCTACGCTCTCGCTCTTTCTCTCCTTCGCCTTGGAAAATGTCAGCCCGACCTCTCAAGGACTGGAACTTACAACTCCATTTCCTCTCATCTTAACTCTTCGCAACTCTTCTCAACCCTTCTCGCAACTCTCTACATCGCATCACACCTCAACGCTTCTCTTCGCATCAACGTATCTTCGGATGCCATTCTCCTCGCTTCACTGGGAACTTCTCAAGGAAGGAAAAATCAATGTTAATTTTGTTGAACACACCGGTTCAAGGGCGCCGCTATGTTAAGTGCAAAATTGATAATTTATTGATTTTCTTCGTGCCCCTTCAATATGATCGCGATACTTCCCGTGTGAAAACCATGCGATGGGAAATTGTTGCAAAGTCAATGACGTCAGCCCACAATACATCATTCCTCAAAGTCCCTCTAAAATATTTCACCATTGGTCAATCGCTATAAACCGATCTCCGATTGGTTCTCACATCGAGAACGAAGGGGCTAATTAGTGAGCCAACGCGACGCGTTACAAGCGCTAAGGGTAGTCTGGCTTTTCAACTCAAGAGGAACACATATACTCCGATGTGTGCGTAATTCGACGTGTGTGGTGACGCCGGTTACGAATCTAGTTCAAAATGTTTTATGAACTATGATCTCCTCTCTCTCTCTCTCGCTCTCTCGTATTTCAACTTTATTTGAAATATGCGCTAATTAACCATAACTAGCGTTCGCTCAAAAGACTCTTTAATTTGTAACTAGTTATGAACTCTACTCTAGACTCTTACGCGTGTGCGAACTCAGTGTGCGTGTTATCTCGCGAAAGTGAACTTATTTTGTGTTTTTCTTTTATTATTAACTACAAGACCAATTAGTAATTAATTGTACTGTGTACTCTGTGCTTACTACAAACCTAGCTAGGTATCAACGTAGATCTTCTCTTCAGCATCGGACACGTGCAGAGGAAACTCGCCATTTTATTCAAGGTAACTGTGACATCTTTCAGTACAAATAACATTATTATTAATTGGTCTAAATCTCATTGTACATTGTGTGTATTACATATTTTATAAACATTAAAGTTCCACAGCTTTTCTGTGGATGGTCCTCCGAGCTTAAAATTTATCATGAACTAATTTGAATATTTTAAAATTAATCGACTAATTAATTTTAGAGTGAACATTTTTCTAATTAGTTTAAATATATTTTTCCCACTCTCTCGACGCCAAACACCAACTATAAAACACGTATTTTGCAATTCAACATTACGCCCACTTAGAATTGTCTTATAGCAATAAATAAAATACCGTTGGAAAAGTAATGTTCCTTAGATGCATAATCATACAAAAAAAAATTCCACAAAACGTTATAAATAATATTCCAAAAATTGGTGAAGTTCGCATATTTTTGATGCGTAAAATCGTAAATTTCAACTCTGCGTCTTTTCGTAAATGCGACGCCATTTTTTCCAATATGATTACAAATCTATATTTCTGTCAAACGGGTTGACCAAAACACTGTTCTATAGATCACATCTTTCTCTTTCAAACCGTAGATTACAAATTTTTCTGCGTCTCAAAGATCCAGAGATATTTCTACTTGACCATAGAAGAAACTTGACAGGACGAAATTCATTTGGCATTCGGTGCAGTTAACGAAATGGCATAATCGATTACTGAATTGAATTTTTGTAATCGAACTTTATAGTATGTTTTAGAGGAAATTTCATTCTTCAAGTTGTTACCACATGATATAGGCAAGTATTTAGTTGGAAGGTTTTGTTTTGATCTCGAAACATAGCAAGTATGACGTAAATATTGTAATATTTTGCGTGGCGCATATTGTTTTGGGGTAGATATTTGTTATTTTGAAGGTTTGTTTATACAAATTGTATATAAATTGTGTATACAAGTTACAATATATGTGTTTTTATTTCTAAAGTTTATGTTTTTGAGTGAATATCTAGTTTGTGAACAGTTTAAATTTGGATAACCTAGAAGAATATTGTAAGTGTAGCCTATATGCAAATTTCTTATATTTAATGTTTTATTTGTAGTGTATTTTATTACAAGTGTATTGTATTTATTTATTACAAGTGTATATGTGTGTTATTCTTTATAAAGTTTATTGTTTTAGTGACATCTTGTGATTTTGTCTTAGGCCTAGCTTTAGAAAGTTACTAGTTAGGCCTAAATTGTAACTTTAGGTGTAATTCGATGTCGAGGTGTCCAACCTAACCTCAAGCGTCAGAGTATCACTTTTTAGGGAAAATCGTCATTTTTATTTTGAAAATGTAACAAATTATTATTTTTTCCCCTAAATATATTCACAAATATATTACAAATCTCTAGTAATCGTTGTAAAATTCCCGAAAAATCTATTAGTATGTTATTGATTACCATTTCTGTGAAATTTCTGCTTCGTTACTCTTCGATTTTTTGGTATTTGACCAAAAAACTCCAAATGTTTTCCATCTAACTTTTTTTTTTTCACTGTACAGCTAAATTCTATGCACCTTTCTGAATATAATGACATATAGAAGTTGTGTAAAAGATATAAATATTACTATTTTTAGTGAATTTTTGAAAATAAAATGATGAAATTAACATTTTTCGTAAAATATTTTTTTTTAAATTTTGTAAATGTAACATTTTTTTTTTCTTTTTCTAAATATATTCAAAAATATTACAGAAAACTTTTGTATATCTTAGAAAAAGGTGGTAAGCTTTTGATTTTGGATGATACAGGTTTTTCCTGAAAAATGATAACTTCGTTTTTAACATGTAACATACTTCCTCCAAAACCGTTTCAAAAAAATATATATATTTTATTACACAGATTAATTCTATGCATCTTTCTGAGAAAAATGATGTCTTATAAGTTAGGTTTTCTATAAAAATAATATATTTTATTAATTTTTTTAAAACCGAAGAAAATTAACATTGCCATATGAAGGGTTAACTTTGTCTATTTTAATGTTTCTCATGAAGGGTATGATAGTAATCTTATCCGGGTTAACGGAAAGACCCTCGTTCCTGCACCAGTCTTCGATATTCTTCAATGCTCTATTCATTAATTGTTCAAGAACATTTAAGAATTTACTCTTATAAACACTATTATGTCATCTGCATAACTTTGTATAAAAAAACCTAATTTACTTAATTCAGTTATTAGGGGATCGACTACCATGTTCCTCAGTATCGCAGAAAGAATTCCTCCTTGTAGAGTATCTCTCGCAGCTATCACATCTAAATTCTCACCGTACTGGGTTGTACAGATTATTCTATCTCTTAACATTGGCAGAATGAGGAGGACCACAAACAGAACTTACTTTTACCACACTGTTGGCGTCGGTGTGGCTGTTGATATTGTGTCAATATACTTGTCCCATAATTTCTTCCTACTCTGCCCAAACACTTGACTTGATTTTCACTGTAGACTTTTATACCTTTGATGATATTTATTAGTAGGTATTCAGATAAACTTACTTGGAGCTTTAGGGCATAAACAAAGTGTGTCACTACATTCATCATACCACCATGGAACTTGTGGAACAGTGGTTTCGTCTATATTTTCAGAATGTTGTCCGCTGCTGTAAGTAATGCTGATGTATACGAATGTATTGCTTTGTGAATAGGAATATTATTATTAATATTAGGAGATACAAAACTTTTGTCATAGTCTACCCATTTTGTTTTGCTCAAAATCTGCCTGGGCAGGCGATCATTACAATGAAGTGTAGTAAGCTACACAGGAACATGATCACTACTGTATGCGTCAGATTGAATAGACCACTCAAATTTAATGGCAAAACATGGGCTACAAAATTATAAGTCAACAGTCCTGTAGAAACCACTATATTAGTTGGTGAACCGTCATTTAACAGAATCAAATCCAAATTGGATCAAATCCTGTCAATGCAGTTTCTTCTATGGCTGCAGGTGTTTGATCCCCATGTATCGTGACGGGCATTTAAAATCTCCTACCAAAATAAATGGGACAGGCAACTGTCTAATAAAGTCAATCAGTTATACTTCATCAAACTTGTAATTAGGTGGCAGGTACACACAACAAATTGTCATTTTGTATGGTATAGTGATCGCTATTGATACTGCTTGCAATAAAGTCCTAAGGTTCACTGAAGTATCATAGATGGAATTGTGAGTGAGTGTTACCACTCCACCCTAAGCTCTGTCTACAATGACAAAATCAGTTTTGTTCCCGCTTGAATTCATTTAGAGGGAACCTCTACTTTTCCATTTTTGTTCATCTCATTAATATAGATGGCTCGAATTTTGAAGCCAATGATTTCGTTGTTAGCTTTGTTGTAGCAGGAAAAGTGATAGACTTTAAGAAATTGTCTGATTGCTGGGGATGAAGGTTCTACCTTTGTCAGATATGACTTTGGGAGCCTTTTTTTTCATGTCAGACATAGATGGGGTTACCCTAAAGAAGGAGATAGGTAATGTTTTGAAAGATGGATGTTACTCCGAGAAAATAGTTGAGAAACCTGCTGCGTTAATAGTGTAAGTCTTGTGCAGCTCTTCACAGTTTTGACATCCCCCTCTTTCTTCTTCTAATACGATAAAATGTTGAGCTTCATCTGAAAGTATTCATAACTTTCTCTGTTACAGTAATGTGTTAAGCTCACATCCCTCATCTCTCTTCAGCCACGGTAGTGTGTTGAGCTTCCTCTAAATGGATTCCTATCCCTTTACAGTATGGTAGCTCCCTCCAAGACAGCCCCATCTCTCTTCTGGTACCGTAGCATGTTGAGCCTCCTCTAAAATAATCCTTTTCCTCCGTGTATATATATAAGAAGGCTCTTATAGGGCTTGTCTAACTAGAAAGGCAATAAACCATTGTAATAGAAACATTGTAATTATTTGGCACCCAAACTATGGGATTTCTTCTTCAACTACGAGTATCCTGGTAATGGCCTCCTGGAAAAAAAGTGTTACATTAATATAGTATATCCATTAGATTGTTGTTGAAATCTATTACTTCATTCGAAGACGTTCAATAGGATTCCATTTACGTTATGGTAGAAGCGCTCATGTTGCTTAGAGAAACTAAAGTTTAATGAAATGTAAAAAACATTCCTTTATTGTAAATATAATTGTTTTTCATGTAGTATGTTTTATAATTTAAATAATTTTATTTGTATTATTTTTAACCTTATGTAAATCTAATTTTACTTCATTTTTTGTTTTATATTATTTAACTAATTTTTGTATTTTTCATTTTCATAAAATTGTACTTACTCATAAAATGTTTTGTTTTAATATTAAAATGACCATATTTTAAATATAGGTCTACTGTTCAATAAAACAAATAATAAATACCTAAAAAAGATATCCTCATCTTCAAAACCTTATCTTGAAGGGTCGTGGTGGGTAGACAGCCTCAGACCTCTATTAACCTTCCAAACAAACATACTAACACAGACTTAGTTCTTAATCAGTTTAGTTGGATTTACATTTACTAAATTTTTATTATTTGACTACTTTAATTACTTTTCAGTTATTGTCAAAAATCTGAATTTATATTTTTATGAAATGATTGATTTTAATTTATAATTTTATTAAGTTTGTTGTTTTCTTTTCAGCACAAAGGTGTCAGTTCATCAACCTGCAAGGAATTTGGACAACAGTTCAATAATCTGAAAGAAATTATGTTGCGTAATACTGAAACAAATAAACAAGAGAAAGTGAATTGTTCTGTAATTAATAGATGTTCATCAACAGTAAAGTGTGAGAAACAGATACCGCGATCTTCTAAACCAAATGAAATTAAACGGAAGTCTCAAGGTAAATCACTTGTAAGCTGTACTGAAAGTAAAACGTTAGTACAACCAACTATTAGAACTTAGAGAACTGTGTGAATGTAAAAGTTAAAACACAATACTACAAAAACCAAACAAAGTTGAAGAAACTGTAATATCACCATCCAAACAAATAGTTGTTCTACTGACAAAAATACCTTTATCCCATGTAGAAGAAGAGAAGGAAACCGTTAAACGAATTTCAAAAACGAATATTTGTATTAATCGTAAATTAGAAACAAAGACAATTCCATACCTCTAGCTCATACTACTGGATTTTTTCAATAAAGATGTATTGTGGTATTTTGTCAAAGCCAAAATCTAAAAGTGTAACACATATGTTAGTTTTGGCTTCAGAACCATATAGTATAATGGAAACTAAATTATGTACACCTTTAACCCATTGAGGTAGACTCACGAGCTACACTCGTGGTCGCATATTTGGACCAAACGCTGAACCACGAGATAGTCTCGTGTTCTATGTTTATTGTATTACTGTCGTCGTAGTTCCGTATAAATCCCATAGATATTGCTTGTATTGCCTCAGCTAGTCTTTTAGAAACAAAATATTAAGTTTTCGTGGTTTGCCAGCCTGATTTTAAAGCAAAAACATACGTTGAGTGTCATCTACTAACCTCGAATATTCCTTCTTTCGACAGTGTTTTGTTTCTGATTCAAGTGAAAATGGAGCGTGAATTATTGCGTGATTCAGAAGTAGATAACTATTTATTTAGTGACTGTGAAAGTGATTCAGATATAAGTGATAGTGATGAAAGTGTAGAAGACATTATAATACCCCATTCACATAAAAATTTTAATAACTTGATTGTAAATAACTCTGAAATGAACCTTGAAGAACAGGAAGGCGGTTTTTTTATGTTTTCTTCGGAAAATAGTTCGAACGATATTCCTAATCTAGATAATGAAGTAGGTAAATTTGATAAACCTTTAGTTTTAGAGCCCAGATTAGATGAGGAGTCAAATTTAGTTGATAGCCCTCCTGAAAATAACCTCAAAATTGATTTTATGCTCAGGCCTAATGTTGATAAGAATGTTGAACTTATTGATTCAGATTCCAGTAGTGTTGGTCCTATTTTACCAATTAGAAATAAAATAATGAATACTGCAAATGCTAGTTTTGTAGGCCTAAGTAAAAAAAGAAAATTATCGTCTAATAATAAGTTTTGCGACAAGGATTGGCCATGGGTAGATAAACCAAATGATCCAAAACACATTAATTTTCAAGGTGTTTCTGGTGTAAATGTACATACATTGCGTAGTCTGGGACAAAATCCAAATGAATTAGATTGTTTCAATCAATTCATTGGCAATGAGTTTTGGGAAATGTTTTGCATAGAAAGTAATGATTATGCTAAAAAACAGCTAAACACTCCCGGTAGAAAAAAATTAAAAACTGACAGTAAATGGTGTGATATTACCATTGATGAATTAAAAGCATATTTTGCATTATATATAAATATGGGACAAGTAAAGAAGCCTGATATTAAAATGTATTGGTCTCAGAGAAAAATTATTGAAACACCCATATATTCAGACACTATGTCTTACGAAAGGTTTTCATCAATCTCTAGATTTTTACATTTTTATGACAAAGACGTAGAAATCGCTAAAGGTGTAGATAAATTGATAAAAATAAGGCCTGTACTTAGATACTTAGAAGCTAAGTTTTTGAAAATGTTAGAACCAGAAAAAGATCTTGCTTTGGATGAGACGCTTTTGAAAATGATGGCTCGGCTTTCAATAATACAATATAATCCAAAGAATAGGGCTAGATTTGGAGTTAAAATTTACAAAGTATGTGAGTCTTCATCTGGGTATTGTATTTTTTTTTAAATTTATGTTGGAGATGATAAAACTAGTGAGTTGATGGCAAGTGAGGCAGTAGTATTAGACCTTATGCAACCCTTTTTTGAAACTGGTTTTACCGTTTATCTCGATAATTGGTATTCTTCGCCTCTTTTGTACACTAAATTATTAGAAAAAAATGTTCATGCAATAGGCACTGTTGTACAAAACAGAAAGTGTATGCCACAAGTTTTTAAAGAGACAAAATTAAAAAAAGGGGAAATCATAAAAAGATCTGGGCGTGGTATTCTTGCTATAAAATGGTCCGATAGGAAAGATGTGCATATGCTATCAACTGTGTACAATGATATTGACATAAAAATTTCAAAAACAGCGAAGAAAGGGAATAAAGAAGAAGAAATTAAAGAAACCACAGTGTGTAATAGATTACAACAAGGGTAAGCTTGGTGTCGACCGACAAGATCAGGTCTTGTCATCATTCCCTATCATGAGGCGCACAGTCAAAGCATATAAGAAAAAAAAAATTTATTTGATGGACATGACTATTTTTAATTCATTTGTTGTTTTTAAAAAAGTAAGTAAAACAAAAAATATGCAATACACAGATTTTAGGCTAAATCTTGTTGATCTTATTCTGGAAGAAGTAGTGCTACTTACAAGAACAACACCAGGTAGAGCTGCACTTGCACCTTCACCCCTTAGGCTCCAAGGAAAGCAATGGGCTCACTTTCCTATCCAAATACCACCAACAACATGCAAGCAATTCCTAACAAGAGCTTGTAAAGTATGTACAGCACACAAAAAACGGTCTGAAACTAGATGGATGTGTGAAAAGTGCCAAGTTCCACTACATCTTGAAAATTGTTATAAGTCTTTTCACACTTTAGTAAATTACTAAGAATGAAATGTGCATTTTGTAAATAGTGTAATAATGTGAAAAATGTTTAGTGTTTAGTGTAATAATGTAAATATACTAAATTGTTACCATGGAAATAGAAGATTGTGTCATTTGGGAAAAACACTAAAAAAATGAATCGGTAAGTCACTAACATTATCTTCTATATCTCTTGGTTAAGTAAAGATATGATCCTACTTTTTTTAATTTGTGTAAAAAATATTCTAAACTTAAAGAAAAAAAAAAGTCAAGTGAGATGCCACTAAATATAATTTATAGTCGATTACTTTCAATTTTACAAATTTTTAAAACTAAAAATGTTAAATTAACAACAAATTAAAATAAAATGGTTACTGTTTAAAAGAAAGTATTCTATATACATTCAAAGAATACTAATTTAGTAAAAAAAACTGTGAAAATTTCATTGATTTATCTTTAACCATTGTGTTTTTATAAGGCTCAAACGAAACGCATGCATTTCGACAAAATTAATTGCTGCAGTTAGTCCTGCATGGCCCAGAATAACTACTACCTGAATGGGTTAATAGTTGATAGTTCGTTCCTGAAACCAAATTGCGAGGGGAAAGACATGTTGTTCAATTTAAAGTAACTTCGAATTGTTACTTCATAATACCTTCAACAAATTTAGACATTACTTGTACCAGTGATATTGCTCTATATTTGTTGGACAAATGTCGTTTTTACAAATAAAATCCTTATTGTGGTAAATTGTGTTTCCCTTTCATGATGATTGAAGACTTTATGTAGATATAACAACTCTGAGGATGGTGACTTCTTTGTTGAACTGTTGTATGAACTAAATAAAATGCTTATTGTGGTAAATTTCATTTACCCTTTTAATGGTGATTGAGGACTCCATTATTTTTATTGTATTTGCAAAAGAAAGTTGCAACGGAAAAACCATTCACCCCCATTATTTTGTAATACAAAGATAAGGATGACATTTAATATTGTTTTAAACTATTATTAATTTAGATAATGGTGAGGAAAGAGAGAGAGAATAATACTTAGTTTTAAAAAAATAAGGGAGAAGTGAAAACAGCAGGAGATGAAGAAAATTTGAATTTAGTTTGTAATAATTAACGAAATCGTACACAAAAATCATGAAAAAACAACATGGGTGCTTAAAATTATTATGAGCATTCCATAGCGCAGAAGCTAATTCATTGGACGCTATATTTTGGAAAAAACACACACCCTAAAATGAAACACCCAAGATAACACAAAACATATAACAACTACAAACCAGGAAATGGGTTGCTGGTAAACATGAAGCAAAAAAAGTTCCCAATAAGGGTAAAATATACATAAATCTGCTGAAAAATTAGAGTTGGGGTGTCATTCAATTAAGTATTACACTTCCCACTGTGACTCACATTAATTAATAGGATATTTCAACATAGCTTACGAATAAATTATATAAAAAGAAGACATTTATTTAATTGCTAAACTAAGAAAAAGCAGAGTGGTAGGGAATTCAAAAAGTAAAATTTAGTGTAAGATTGATGCATGATGGAGGTGATTGGTTTAACCCTCGTACTGGCAAACATCCGAAATCGACCCACACTCCCGAACTAGTTGGGTATGTTTCACCTATAAAACACGCTTTTTGCAATTCAACATTTCGCCCACTTAGGATAGTCCTATCACAATAAAAAAAATAGTGTTGGAAAGCTAATATTCCGTAGATACATTATCATGCAAAAAAATACCACAAAACGTTATAAATAATATTCCAAAAATTGCTGAAGTTTTGGGTTTTTATAGAAAACTCTAGAACCGGCATTTTTAGACAAAGTGTTATGCTAGATTTGTTTGGCAGAAATATGGAATTGGTAAAATTAGAGAAAGAATGACATCATTTCTGTATACAACGACTCAGTTCAAATCTTTGATGCTACTCATCAAAAATGCAAAGTTTACCAAGTTTTTAAATATTATTTATAACTTTTATGGTTTTTGTTGCATGATTATGCATCTACAGAACATTAGTTTTCCAATGGTATTTTAATTATTGTGATAGGACCATTTTTAAGTGGGCAAAATATTGAATTGCAAAAAAGTGTTTTCCAAATTCTGCAGGGTTGATTGCGGTTTGAGAGTTAAGCGAGATATTAACTGCAGCGTTGTTAGTTTTGTAGTAAATGTTGCAAGGATTGTTTTTAAGCCTTATCAAATAAGGTAAGCTATGTCGTGACAACTACAAAAATACCAGCCACTACAAACTATGCATACAACTCATGGTTTTATTATTTTATGTGGAGTTGTAAGATAAATTGCCTACTCTGCATGGTCTGCACTTTTAGAAAGTGAGAGAAGGGAAGTTTATAAATACAGGTGGCATGGATTGATTGACATTAAAAATAAATCTTAATGTAAACCATACACTAAATATATTTAACAAATGATATAAACATGAAATGTACTTTTGAATAATATTTGTGAATAAATTTTTGTCTAAATTAAAAGATTAATTTTGATTTAGTTGTGTTTCGGGAAAACCCATGCATTATTAAAATTGATAAAACTAATTCTGAAATATTGTGCATTATCACTATTATAACATGATTTATTTAAATTTTCTTACTCAGATTTTTTGTAAATATTTGAACAGCAGCGCATCTGTTGATGGCAGTACAAATGTTGTACGATTATTTTGATAAGAAATTGTTACAAATAGTTTTTTTTCTTACAGTCCGTATTTAAAATATTTATCTTCAACATTTTTCACTAATTCGTAATCAATGATTTTATTGTCAATATTTTTCATTCGATCAGATGTTATATTTTTAGTATCTATATACATTGCTTTTTCCGTTTCCCTGTACACTCTGAAATTATAGATTTAGTTGTAGTGGTGTGGAAGAGTTAGGAATTTCACTAGCCAATATTAGTAGACACTATATTGCTGGTTTTGGGAATTGTTGCATAGAGTTAGTGTTCAGGCTAAAATTCTTGTCAGAGCAATAGATAGTTTATTTTCTTATACATTTCTAGAGTTTAACTGGAATCCTTGACAAGTAGAGGTTTGTTTGTCCTACGAAAATATCTATTTCACCCATACGTCTTGCCTCTTAGAAAACAACTTATTCACTGAACTGCACGTCTTGCTTTGTCAGTGTCTCCCCCCACCTTTACACACAATGCTGATGTAACATTTCTCATATAACTAATATTATATACGTTTTTATTATTAACATACTTTTGACAAATTTCTCTGACCATTTAGTACTAAATTACCTTCTTTATTTATGTATATTCTTTACTTATTTTATTCTATAACAGAATACACTTCTTATTCACTGCCTTGAGTCGAACTTCCTTTCTAGTCAGACCAAGATTACAAAACAGAAATGTACGCTATTACATGGTTAATGGATAGAGTTACTGTATACAAATAGACTAAGTTTATGTATGAAATTAAAGATATCAGCCTGGTATCCTTATTTGAGTATCAATGTATAATAGGTAAACAGTTCTAGTTTGATTCCTTGTTCCTTGTCAGGTCACTGTTTGGGATATGTGTCATGGCAACAGATTTTAAATTATGAATTGTTCCTAAACACTTGTACTCTTATTAACTTACAAATTTGAAACAACCTCAATACAATTGTTGCTCCTTATTGATTTGATGCATATATATATATATATATATATATATATATATATGTGTGTGTGTGTGTGTTTTTAATGTTTTAGATTAACATATTATGTTTATTTTTCAGCAAATGGTTTGCCTCTGTTAGTGGAAGAAAAATCTTCACTTCATAGTTTGACTTTGAGTTCAAACAGTCTTTCTTCAATACAGACAAGAATAAAAAGTATTACATTTAGTAGAGATGGTCGTACCATTTGCAAAATATATCCTTATGACATACTCCATCGAAAAGTTGAATCGAAGACTAGTTATCATAATTTGAGCTTAGATAGTGGTATTTTACAAGATCTGTCTCGTAAAGAAACATCTCGATCTCAAAGTTTGAGTATAGATGATGAAATTGTACCTGATCAGTATCCACCAATTGTCAAAAAACCGAAATATCATCATTTGAGGCTTAATGATAAGACCTTTCGAGAAGACGATCAACGAGTTCAAGCTGCACCACCAGAACAAACACACATGTTTGAAATCAATGATTTAAATCAAGTTCCAACTACTGAACCAATGGGTCATAATTTCAGTTCAGATAAAGGGACCCTACAAAACAGTAATCTAGATAGAGAGTTGTTAAACTGTGTAGAGAAATTTAAAAGAAAAATAAACGAACAGTTTCATATTTTACTGGATTCCGAATTGAGTGAATTTGTAGAGGATTTAAAGGCAACATTAAACAATGAGTTTTCGGAATACAAGAAAGTTGGCAAGGTTCCAACATTGAAGGAATTGGCGCTGAGGAGTCTAGATCAACTGGCAAAGTCAGTTGATCACATAAGTTCTACTCGTTTGAGTAAGTAAATATATTTTGTAATATTATTTAGTAAGTTAGTTTGCTAAGTTGATGAGGTAAACAGTTTCTTGGTTTTAAGTTTGTGGTTCTGTGAACATTAGACATTTAAAGTGACTTAATGCCTAGTGTTCTATGTGACTCACAATATTCATAGACCAAAATGTTGCAATAAATATAACTCAGCCACAATACTGCTGCGGTAAGAATGGACGTGCAAGGAATGCAGAGGATTAGCAAATATTTTAGTTGATAATGAACATCTCACTACTACTCTAACTAATAGCATTGACACGATGGTTTGACACGATAAATACTCCTAAATGAGTTACAACTACTAATTTGAATGCTTTTCTTAAACAATATTTACACAACCATGGCCAAATTTATGAATGAGATTATTTAATATTATTAACCCTTCAAGTGGCACATGTTAATTTTCTTGACAATTCTTCGTTTGTTTAAAAATTAATAAAATATATTATTTTTATACAAAACCTAACTTATAAGACATAATTTTTCTCAGAAAGATGCATAGAATTCATCTATGTAATAAATAAAAAAAATTTTGAAACGGTTTTGGAGTAAGTATGTTACATGTCAAAAAATGATGTTATCATTTTTCAGAAAAACCTGTATCATCCAAAATCAATAGCTTACTACCTTTTTCTAAGATATACACAATTTTTGTATATTATTTGTGAATATATTTAGGAAAAAAATAAATAAATTTGTTACATTTTCAAAATTTAAAAAATTATTTTATGACATTGGTCATTTTATTTTCAACAATTTACCAAACATAGTAATATATATTTTATACAAAAGTTCTATATATCATTATGTTCAGAAAGGTGCATAGAATCTAGGTGTGTAGTGGAAAAAAAGTTAGATGTATCACATTTGGAGTTTTTTGGTCAAATACCAAAGAATCGGAGGGTAAAAAGAGAATAATTTCACAGATATCGTTAATTACACCATACAAATAGATTGTTTTGATTTTTTTCAATGATTACTAGAGTTTGTAATATATTTGTGAATATATTTAGGGGGAAAAAATTATAATTTGTTACATTTTCAAAATAAAAATAACGATTTCCTCTAAATAGTGATACCCTGATGGTTGAGGTTGGGTTAGACACCTCAACAATTTAGGCGTAATTAGTAACTTTCTAAAGCTAGGCCTAAGACAAGATCACTAGATGTCACTAAAACAATAAACTTTACAAAGAATAACACACATATTCACTTTTATAATCAAATAAAACACTCAATATAAGAAAATTTGCATATAGGCTAAATTCACAACATACCATTTAGGTTATCCCAAATATAAACTGTTCACAAACTAGAAATTCACTTAAAAACATAAACTTTAGAAATAAAAACACATATATTGTAACTTGTATACAAAATTTATATACAATTTGTATACACAAACCTTCAAAATAACAAATATCTAACCCCAAAACAATATGCACTACGTCATTTATTACAGTATTTACGCTGCACAATTGCATATGTTCCGAAATCAAAACAAAACCTTCTACGTAAGTATTACCTATATCAAGTGGTACCTACTTGAAGAATGAAATGTCATCTACAACTTACTATCAATATCGAAATGAAATTAGATTTAGTCATTTCGTTAACTGCACCGAATGCCAATTGAATTTCGTGCCGTCAGGTTTCTTCTATGGTCAAGTAGAAATGTCTCTGGATCTGTGAGACGCAGTAAAATTTGTAATCTACGGTTTGAAAGAGAAAGATGTGATCTATAGAACAGTGTTTTGGTCAACCCGTTTGACAGAAAAACAGATTTGTAATCATATGGGGAAAAATGGTGTCGCGTTTACTAAAAACCGCAGAGTTGAAATTTACGATTTTACGCATCAAAAATATGCGAACTTCACCAATTTTTGGAATATTATTAATAACGTTTTGTGGTATTTTTTTTGCATGATTATGCATCTACGGAACATTAGCTTTCCAACAGTATTTTATTTATTGTGATAGGACAATTTTAAGTGGGCGTATTTAAGTTGAATTGCAAAATACGTGTTTTACAGTTGGTGAACTAAGCTATGAAAAATCGACCAGCACTGGGTCGAATAACCGCTGATGGGTTAAGTACCACTTTAAAATAATATTTAAACATATTTTATTATTTTTTCATACTTCTTCAATAGTCAATGATAATATGATTAAAAGGGAGAAAAATATAATTAATCTTATATAAAAATAATAACAACTAATGAATATATTATAATAAATCAAAATTTGTCTAGCATTAAGTAATTTTAGTGTAATATCAAAAGCCTGTGTGACTTTATTTAGAAAATTAATTGTTATTTTACTATTAATAATTTAAATGAATATGTTCTGAATCAATAAAATGCTTGTACGGAATATCTTATTACTTAGCGGTACTTTTGTATGGTGATTTCTTAATAATTTTTTTTTAATGTTGCCTAACCTGTGCATCTGAGTTACCTGAATCAGTTGACTCAAAGTCGGACAAAATATCTGAACCGCTTTCAGAAAAATGTCCCAACTCTAATTATAAAATCTTCTATTGTATTTTCGACTATGGCATCTTTCTCCCAATACTCATTTTCAATTTTTTCAATATGTTTCATATATCCGCGCCAGTCTTCCGTATTTATCTGATCAAGAGCATTGTTTTTTCTTCCTAAAGAGCTTGAAGAGACAATTCTTATGTAACATTATTTTCTTGTATCACTCTTTTTACTTTAGCCCAAAATAACGCGATGGGATTTAGCTCACACATGTAGGGTGGTAATCTTCCAATGTGAACAATAACTAATCTGTTTGTTCCACGATTAGAAACTGTAATATTGGTCACATCGTCATTTTGTCAACACTTCTTAAATGTCAAATCACTGTCCACCCAGGTTTTGTCACTATGAAATATCTCTATACTCTCGTGTCTTATATGTTTTATTTTTTGAAGATATCGGCATTCCCCAGTTCACTACGTCAGGTTGTTCAATTAAAATTTTCCTCCTGTTCTGACATTTTTTTCATCTGAAACCCATTTCCTTGAAAACTTTACGAAGACTGTCCCGCTTTCAAGGAAAATTAATTTTTTCACGGATGTGTGAAAATGGTTTCTGACAAGTTGGCACTTTTTTGTCTAGAACATAAAAATCATTAATTGTGTTTCAAATCACTGACCTATCGAAATCATCAACAAATAACTTTTTTGGATCTTTCAGTTTTTTTATTTTTTATCTGGAGTAGTCATACTCATACCAGGATTTGAGTTGATATTTTGTCTTTCTTTTCTAATATTTCTTATGGTATGTTTTGAAACTTTTGTATAATTAGCAGCCCTTTCAGTAGCTTTAGCTAGCGATATTGACAGTTGATTATTTTTAGCTTCTTCGTTGCAAACTTTAATGGCTTCACTAATTATATGTTGTGCTTCACTATGAATGACTTTCCCTTTTTTTATTAATCCGAGACTTGTTATAAATAAAATAAAATTAACCTACTGTTTTTAATAATATATCGCCCTGTGTTAAATTAACACTGAAACACTTAAAATAAATTTAATAACTACCAACCGGTATCTATACTGAAATCATACATAGCCTACGCTTACGCTTAACTACTCATAAATATGGAAAATCCCAACCTGATATTTTCTAACCGATTAGTACGTTAGTTGTTAAAGGGATTTTACAAGTCTAGTAGTTTAAATGCGATCAGCACATGTGCAGTTCCCTCTTCACCCCTCAAACTTTGCATTCATTATTTTAATTATACGACAGTACAGTGTACTTGAAAAAACTATCACTCCCAAGAAGCAGTTTTATATAATTTTAATGCTTAATGGGTGGTTTTCTCTTTGCTTTCTGATTGTGATTTATCATTAGTTGAGATCACAGTGGTAGTAAATATTATGCTGTACCCATCAATCTATATAAATTCTGGAATGTTTGAGAGTCTAACTCAAGTTTAATTTAACCTCATGTTACATGATTATTAGAGAAAATGAAATTGTAATTAGTATCTAAATAATAATTTTACTCATAATATTTTTGAAATCCTATAAAAACTATTTAGTTTTAATTCATATAAATGAAATCATTGAAAAAGTACTGTGATGGAAGTATATTTAATATTTTTTATAGTATTTATAAATATTTACTTTTGATAATGTAAAATCAAAGCTTGGTCCATGAAAAATTATTTCATTACAAATATCAATGATAACAGTAAATGAACAGGGGAAACCCCCAAATGTAGGTTATGTCATTTCACCATCTGCAAATTTGTTGTTTCAGGAGAACCTACATAGAAACTATCACCTTTTTAATGCTTCTAATAACATTATTTAGGTCGGAGATTCCGTAATTTGAAATCAATTTTAAGCATTCCATATTTGCAATCAGTTTCTTCACATTTTAACACAATTGGGCGTTTAACAATAAATACCAGTAGGAAAAAGTAAAATCATTCTTAATTTGAAGCATTTAAAAAATTTCCCCAATAAATATTAATGCAATTGTTTTGTTAAGTAAATACTTTATGTTTAATTTACTCATATTGTGGGCCTAGTTATTGACACAAGAAGTTCATATAGGCTCATGGACAACCACTTGCTTAAGTTCTTTAAAAGTTTTTTTTAGAATTCACAAGCTGTTATGTTTTTTGTTAAAAGTTTAGTGTAATGAAAGTTTAATTATTGTTAGTAATGGAGTAAAGGATTGTTAATTTTGTTTAGTCTATTATGACTAAAAGAAAAAGGAAAATCTTTTGTGGAAGAGTCTCCATCAGTTTTAGAAGCAATACTTTTATTTGCCTTTTACAATGTTTGTCTGTGTGATTATACTGTTTCACATTGAGGTCAATACGACATAATAAAACATATTGGTACATAACAACTCTAGTCTTGTATTAATTCCATTGAGAAAAATACGAATCTTAATTTCAGTGTTGGAAAAAAAAGTACGATGTTATAAAAACAAAATCTTACTTTACGCATTTTCTTTTAAAATTTGATATTCATTCATTCTTTGTAGTTCCGATCACACAGATGCACATTTTCGTAAATTGTTTTCTGATAGAAAAATCACTAAAAATGATGTTTCGACTTGACAAAAAACAACTGCTACAGTTCAGGAAACATAATTTTAAAATGTTGTTACAATTTGAAGTATGATTAAAAAAATGTCATTTTTATTTCTATTGATGGTCGCAACCAGAACAATGCAAAACTCTTACCCCATTATGGTTTAATGTTCTTAGAAACAGAGAACTTGCTTCCTAATTAAATGTTGTTTATTGTTGTTTGTTCCTAATCTTAATGTTGATTTTACAGGACTTAGAGTTTCTAAACCTCTTCTAAATAAATTAAAAATGAGCCTTTGGACAACTGCATTGTGTTTAGCGCTGATAATGCTCCAGTAATGATAGGCACCAAAAGTGGTGTAGCTATTTTTTTAAAAGATGAAATTGAAAAATTGATTGTAATGTGTTGTTCATGTCATTTATTAATAAATTTAGCAGCTGTAAAAAGAGCTTTACCACTCAACGGAGAAGATTATATTATAGACATTTATTAATAAATGAAAAATATTCAAAAGAATTCTAAAAGGCAGGAGAGTTTAATTTGTTTTTGTTTTGTTTTTGTTTTTTTTTAAATTGGATGATACTATGTTAACAAAATTATTAAACATGTTTCCACTCTGTGGTTATTACTAGGCAAGTGTTTTAACCCTTCAACGTAATAGATTTTTGGTAAGGATTAATGCCTGTAATAGTACTTTTTAAATGTATTTTTAGTGAGTGAAGATGTTTATTCATATGTTTACAGATGTTTATTCATATGTTTATATTTCATTTTATAACAATACCCATTATAAGTGTGGCCCAGCCAAGGAGCCCACCAAACCAAAACTATAATAAGCATAAATTAGGATGTAATGGAAAGGGATTTTAAATAATAAAATATGAATTGGCACTTGCGATTTTGTTGAGCAGTGCAATATGACGTAGAAGGGGGGAGAGACGAGGAGTGGAGGGCTTGAACCAGCAAGCCGAGGGGGAGTCTGTTCCGAGAGCCGCGAGAAGCAAGACCGCTACGAGACGAGGTCAGTCCATTTTCGGCCACGTGCTAGCTAAATTAAACGGTATGCTTTTCGGCCACTATTAAGGCTTTATCTTGCCGTTATGTCTTTTTTATAAATTATAATAATTCTGTATTCTTTTAATTCAGCAGTAAATAAAATATAACATTTAATTTCACTTGCGTTGCGTGCGTTCATTAACGTCCTAACCCGACTCCTTGGCCCATCCTGACAAGATTCGGCTAAAGTGTACGCGGTCTCCAGCCAGCCGGAGCTTCCAGCTGGTCAAAAGAAGTGGAGACGGTCACATAAGATTGCACCATTTAAAACATTCAATTTACTAAAAAAATTATAAACAAAATCACAGCACAACTTATAAAAATATTAGCCGATAAACACACACTCACTTATCTTTCAAAAACATAATATTATAAAAGTATGAGAAATATACTATAAAAGCACTGTATAAAATACAGACACTTCTTCATGTTTAGCACAATAGCACTTTACAACCGAGCTGAGGCAGTTGATAAGCAAACTAACACTTGATTTCAGAATTTATTTCAAACCTGTAAAATTTACTGCTTTGGGCAGACTGTTGGAAATGATAAAATTTAATATAGTTCTGTGCATTTTAGCTTGTTGAAATATTATCAAATATAGCCGGAAGAGATCATTACCTGACTGAGTAGGCCTACTGCCAAGCAAGTATAGTTTGGTAATGAGTAAAATCAAGAGAACGCTGTTTGCCATCCAAGTTGAAGGGTTATGTAGGATCCTTGGACTATGGGCCCTTCTAACAGTTTTTTAAATTTTTTAAGTGCTTAATAAACCAAAATCAGCTTCCCATTCTAGCAATTTATACAGTTGTTATAAAATTCCAAATTTATAGCAGTCACAAAATAAAGGTACTGAAAGAATGAAATTTAAAACAAGACACAAATCATTGATATTGCTTCCTCGGGTAATATGCCTAGTTTAAATTTGCTTTGAAGAGATATTATGTATGTTCCTGTCTTTTAATTAACAATTTTTTTTTTTGCTTTATTCAATATATTCTTCCAATTTTTTAAACACTACATACAATATTGCAGGCTAGAGAACCAAAAATTCATGTATTCCATTCTATTTTAACAAAATATATTTTAACATAAACTTGTTACTAAATTTATTAAACCTTCTTCCATTATGTCAGCTTCATCTATATTTAAAGTCAAATATCATTCAAAAGAGAAGCAGACATCAGATGGTGATTTAGTCATAGGAAATAAGGCTGTTGAAGCATTAAAACTGTTAATGACTTAGAAAAAATATTTTCTATGATTCTGTTCGCAATTACTTCTTTAAATTGAAGTATGTAACTACAATTTTCACAAATTTTGAATTAATAATGACATTTTACTGTATGCCAGAGTTGCAAGATTTTCATCAATTCCCAATTAGTTCTTTCAAAGTGTGTTATTTTTTATTGATTAATTTCCAATTTTATTGAATGGAGAAAATAAAACTTCATCAATCTACTACAATAAAACTACAGTCAAAATTCTGCAAGTTAAAATTGGAAGTTATAAACAACATATTGAATCATGAAAGAATTGACACGCAATAGAGTTTAGTTAGTAAAATTAAGAGTGCTGATGGTGTAATTAAGTTTTAAAATGTTTCATTAGTAATGTTGAATATTCTAATTATTCCATAAAATAATGCTGTCACCCACTTTCTTGAAAAAGAATTGTTAGGATTAAAAACAACTCAAAATAAATTGAATCACTAAAAATATTTTTCAAGGATAAAATAAAGCAAAAGCTTAAAGTTTCAAATATTTAATAATATAAATGAGCTACAATTGTTTCGCCTTGGGCGAAATAATAAAAAGGCGAAACAATTGTAGCTCATTTATATTATTAAATATTTGAAACTTTAAGCTTTTGCTTTATTTTATCCTTGAATATGGAGTTTCAACAAGAAATATCTGCTATTACATTAAAGTTTAAAACATTACTGGTATATGATTATAAGAGGTCTTTTCTTCATCTATACTAATTTTTTATTTTTTTTTATTTTTAGGTTCTTTAAGAAAACCAGCCAAATTATCAACCGTAACAATGTCTTCAAATAAATCTTCTACTGCCAAAGTTGATTCTAAACCTGATGCTGTAAAGGAAAAAGAAATTAATAACAAACACAAAACAACTAAAAAAGGAAATAATAAGAAAGACACACCAACTAGAGAGCCTTGGGTTAATTAGTAAGTATAAATGGTATATCTGTTCTAAAAATGATATACGATGTCAAACATTTTCTTCATTTCTTTGTATTTTATGTTGAACAGAAATAGAATCCCAATATTAACATTGTCTAATACTGTAAATATCTTCTTTTTTCTATAGCTACAAATTGAGCAAATTTTTTTAATAATATTAATTATTTACTAATGATTAAAAAAAGTAGCAATATAATTAACATAAGCATTCATGTAAGAGAAATGAATTCTATAATTAAATTTACTTGTAGAGTATTTCTATCACTGACTTTTAGGAAAACAAATTTTTGGTGTCTTATAATATATATACCTTTTGAATTGTTAAATTTTATGAAACCAATGTCTCACCCTAAAAAATTGGCTGCCATTTCTAAATGGCAGGATTTATCAAACAAATTGTAGACAAGATTACTTTAAATTGTCATTTTATTGTGTGTTTATTTATTTGATATCATCATCATAGTTTAAATATAACAATAAATTCAATAATAGTAAAGAACGATCCAGAATCACAATTTTTGTAATATTTACTCAAAAATAAGCTTGAAACTAGTTACACTCTGCCTTATCACCTTGCTCCCTCATCTGGCTCTCCCCATGTTACCGTGCCTTCTTGTTCTGCCATCCACCATTTTGTATTTGACTGACATCCTACCACCCCTCCCTCAATCCTGATCACATTCCCACCTTGCCACTCACCCAACTCCCATCTTCACTGATGTCACAAGGCACATAACTTGTCCCATCTACATCCCCCACCCTCAGATATCACAATCTATCACTCCCTCCTACTCAGTGCCTGTTCTTTCTATCTACCAACCGTTATGTTGACTGATGTCTCAAACTAAAACTGATCCCTTCCGTACCTTGACCCTTATCACCTGATTTAAACTTCACTAATTCTAAAGTTCATTGTAATTACAATGAGATCAAAGTCAGTCGTTTATGAACATTTGTGCTTAAATTTTCTATTATAAGTCTTTCTTTTCAACAGTAGTAGATCTACACTTTCATCTGATTATTTTCTACGCATATTCTAACTGTTGGAGGTAAGGAAGTCAGTCTTATCAATCTTGCTATGTACAACTTGTGGCAGTGTACAGAGGTTTTTTAAAGTTGAGAGGAAAACTTTTAAAAGGGAAGAATTTTAATGATGTGGTGACCAACACTTGGGTTTGTCGCTTTAAAGGTTGTAGTTTTAATATAATAATATGATCAGAGTGGCTAGTGTGACATGGAACGTCAGGGGATTTTGTTTGAATTCAGGAAAACCTAAATATGACAGAAAAGGGTTTAATGATTTAAGAAATCTAAGAATAATTATTTGGAAAACAAACTAATAAAATTGTTTGTAAAGGAACAAATAAACATAGAGACAGTAAAAATATTTTATAGTTTTGTAATAATTAGCAAAAACCAAAAATGAGTACCATTATTAAAAAAAACTTGATTTTAATCAAATTAAAATGGTTCATTTTCACTTTGTGATTGACTACTGCCGAACTACCATTTTTTGTGAGAAAGTTTGCATAATGCTTTGCTCCATTTATTAAATTTTGTATTCATCATAACATATTTAGTATTAAATAAAAAACCGTAAAAACTGAGCCAAACAATATTGGACTATAGAACTAAATAATAATGGTTATTCTGTTTCTAAATGACTTACAGTAAATTCAAGGATGTAAATCAATATTTCGGTTATATAAGAACTTTATCTAATTTGTTAATTTATAATGATATTATTTATTTGGAGCAACTGGTACAATATTAAATAATTAGTTTTTACAATATTTTCGTGTGTGTCAATTCTCTGTGAAAAATTGGCTTTCAGGCCTATATAATTTGATTGAGTGACTAAATACACAATAAAACATGGCTGTATTTGTTTTCTAGGATTGGTTAGGAAAAAAGTAAATTATTCAGGGTATTTCATAAGGTCAAATCACTAACCAGGCTGTGTGAACAGTGACATGTCAATTAAAATCAAGCTCTGCAACATGGATATTTGGCTATAAAAGTTCTATTTTCTTTCTCTTAATTCCATTTAAAGAACACACTTTTAGTATATCACATATATTCTGAAAATTATCTGAATTTGAAATTTATTTTTGTTTATTTAATTTAAAAAATTGTTTCTATAATTTATGATTTTTGGTTTATACGTTTATTTATTTTATTTTTTAAAATAAATTTGTATTGTTTCTTTAAATAAGGAAGGTATTATTACTATTCTCCATACCTTGTTGTTGATACTCCTGTAAAATTTCCCTTCCTGAGAAATCACGCTGTTTTGTTCCTGTGAATTTATATTTTCAAAAATTCAGTCCTCTGGTTTATAAAATTCCATTTCCAGATTATGAAAGTACTGATCCTTTAGTGGTAAAAAATCTCCATATGCTACAAAAATTCTCTATTCTATGAAAATATTACAATTCCTTTTTTCTCAATTTAACTCTTTTTTTAAATTTATTTCGTCAGAAAATTTTACCATTTTCTATTTTATACTTTAGAACAAATTTGTTAATACCTGTTTCAACAGACATGATGATTGTTTGATTTAATAAAATTTTTGTTATTGAATTCAATAAATATTCACTAACAATATAGGTAGGGATACTTTTCCTATCCGTGAATGACTTTGTTTACACTTCTGAGAAGTTTCGGAGTACTGTCTCCAACTTCAGAGTTCTCACTCTACTATGGTCATAAATAAAGTAAAAAAGACAATACAACATATACTTAAAAATTACGAGATGTGACACATATTGTGTGCACCGTATGACTGACCAAGGTCGATCGGGCAGTTATCCTTAGACAGTCATATAGTCTGCATTTATGCAGTATGTCTTTTAATTTCTAATGTGAGTTAAGTGTATATTTTTTACATTTTAATAATCTATTGATGACTATAGTAGAGCAAGAACTATGAAGATGGAGAAGATACACCGAAACACATCAGAAGCTTAAACAAAATTACATGACAGATAAGGAAAAGATAACTATATTGTTATTACATTCAGAAACTTGGATAAATAAATCTTAAAATATTCACTTTTTTAAATTTTAATACTTGTGGTATTGCACTTGAAATTTGTGATAGCTTCCAGCCCATTACAAACTTCATTCCCAATATCAAAGGGTGTTAATAATTAGTTGCATCTTGGTAAAGATCATAATGGTAATTATGAAGTAACAATAAGTTACCTAGAGATTTATACAAAATAGAGGATATACAGAAGTATTTTATATTTAATCTTCCTCCGAGTATTTAGTTTTTGCTAAAAGGATACACCTTAAAAGTGGAAATACTGTTTCAAAATTGTGCATTTTGTTGAAGGTTCTATGTGAACATTAATTACTTGGATTCAAAATTAATAATTTAACACCCAACAAATAACACAAATTTGAGTTTCCTGTCGATACTGTAAAAATGAATGTTATGACCAATTCATTCCAAAATAGGAAAGAGTTAACAATATAAATGAGTCTTACCTTCAAGTGGCTCTGGAGTATAAAGATCGTAGTGATATTGACGACTGTTATATTTTTCCTATCAGTTGAAAACCAATAATAACATTAGCATAGGCCTTAAGGATTAGAACAAAGTGCTTATAAATTTCAGAGACGAAACTGATTTGGTCAAATTGTATTTATGACAATGATAGAACATGAAATGGATTTTGTATTTTATGGACAGTGTTCTAAAACAAGCTTTAGTGTATGTTCAGTTTGCGAGTACAGTCTTAACAGCTGAAACTATTTGTTTCCTCTTAGTTTTAGAATGAAAAGTATCCATTGTCATTAGAAAATAGCTTCATTGTCTATTGACAGTGCTTCAAGGTACAATGAAACCATCATCGGTATGTAATATCATTCTCACAAACCTTAATAATCTATGACATTAGATATGAGTTGCAAGATTTTTTTCTTGGTGTTCAAAGGCAAAAAACCTCTCATCAAAACCTGATCATCGTCTTATACGTTGCAGGAAACGTTGTGGGCTGAGTGAGAAATGTTAGAATATCCAGTATTAATAAAAATTAAATAATCTATTGCTACGACAAAAGAAAAGAATAGACTCTTCAACATAGTATGGTTGGAAGCCTGTGAAAAGACAACTGTTTAAAACTTTTCAGTTGCCGAAAAAAACTGTTACTTTTCTCATTTTCAAATTCTGAAATATATAGTAAAAAGAAGACAGAAATGCTAGAAACAGTTTTAATTCTGGTATCAAGACTATCCGATAGTCTGTTGAAGAAAATGTGTTTGTGTATTAAAACTATTTTATGTTTCTGTTTTTGTTTCAGTTGGCGATAGAAGCTGTTTAGTGTCACTAAATAATGATCTCCTCTTACCTAATATGGTGCCACCATCTTACCTATATGTTTGAAAATGATAATTGACATGATGTTCTGGAATATAAAAAAAAAATAACATTTTTCATTTGATTAAACCACATTCAAAACAATTACAAAATGTCCAATATTCAATTTTAATTTATTAATTTTTGAACATAATGTGTTTTATTTAATATCCCTAACCTTTTTAGATAGTGTATTATTTAACATCAATGTTATGGTTGCTAAAGGGGTAAACATTTGAATGTTAATATGTACAGTTTAGGTTGTGTGTTATAATATATTTATAATGGTGGGAGTAGGGGCTATAGTTAGAAATTTGACAGTCAGTTACTAATAAAATGTTTAATGTGTACAATATATGTTTTTGTGCACATTAAAGTATTTTTACTGGGAGTACTTATAATGAGTGAGGGTTTTCATTGCAATGAAAAGTGTGAGTTAATTTCTAGTAATACAGGTAATGTAGTATGTATCATACAGGATAACAAACAAACATAACACAATTCT
The DNA here is from genome assembly GCA_963513935.1 of Aphrophora alni. Taxonomy (NCBI): domain Eukaryota; kingdom Metazoa; phylum Arthropoda; class Insecta; order Hemiptera; family Aphrophoridae; genus Aphrophora; species Aphrophora alni. Next base: position 114,360,257 of record OY740765.1, read on the forward strand.
CACAAAAAATACGCCTAAGTATCAGACGCGTTTCATCGACAAGATCGTCCTCTTCAGTGATACACGAGCTACACCAACCAAACTATAGCTGAGTTAACTATTATCAGTTATAGTTTGATTGGTCTAGCTTGTGTATCACTGAAGAGGACGACCTAGTCGTTGAAATGCGTCTGATACTTAGGCGTATTTTTTGTGAGAATTGTGTTCTGTTTGTTTGTTATCCTGTATAATTTTTCTCATAAGTCAAGGTCAACATTTAATATAGTATGTATTAGTTTTTATATCATCATATCTATACTGCGTGTTGATGCAAATGTAACTAGAGGGAAATAAATTAATGTGTATTTTCACTAACATATATTAGAAATATTGGGAAGAGTTTTTACATTGTAAATAAACACAGAATAGCGTAAGATAATGTAAATTTTGAGCTCATTTTAAAAATTAATAATTCTAATTGTCTTTTGAGAAAAATTACCAATATTACAGATTCCGACTCCGTTAGTCATCAGCGTCATGATGAATTTCACCAGCAACTGACAAGTTTTGTTTTATATTGTTCCAGTTCCAATTTACCATCATATTTTTCTATCATCAGTGCAGTTCTAGTTTTCTGTATGTGGATTGTGCAATGTGTGAGATTGTAGTTTGTATATTTAACGAACGTGTAGTTTTGGTATGAAACTAAAAGAAATTTTTAAGTGTCTTACAGTGCGCCCATCTAGCGGTACGTCTAAGAGCAGACTTTCAGACAATCACGTAAGTACAAACCTACAATTGTTAATCATATATTGTAATTATTCTATATGCAGAATTTATGTTTTGAATTGTCACTGATTGGTCCTCCGGAAAATTCCATTATTTTTCCACATACAAATACATAACAAAATCCCGTACATTATCGTACAACTATTGAAACTAACCTTCAAAAGGTAATTAAAAAAATTTCCTCCTCCTCCTGAACTGAGACCTTACCTGTGACTCATTCATGGGAAACCTGAGATTATTCATTATCTCCCTCCTGACCTCCCCAACCACCACCTTCAGCTCCTTCCTGACCTCTTTCCTCCAATACGCCAAATCAATTAATAATGGACCGTAATTTGCCAGTTTTGTTTTGGAACGCCAATAGCATTAAACATAAAAAGTTAGAACTCCTTCGCTAAATATGTGCATAAATATATGCAAAGGAAAAACAACAAAATAGCTTTATTCAAAGAGACTCACTTAAAACCAAAAGATAAATTCACTCTTTAAAATTTCAAAGTCTACCGTACTGATAGACAAGATAGGAGCCACGGTGGTTCGGCAATAATAGTTACATAATAATAATGATACCTCACTAACTTATGCAATGCCATTTTCTGCACACAACATTTCCCTGGAGTTTGGAAGGGGTCTAAGTTATTAGTTTTCCCCAAGCCAGTGAAGGATAAACACATGCCAGACTCTTACAGACCTATAAATTTGTTGAACACTATTTGTTACATAATAGTGTTTAAGCTTGAATCCTTGTTAATGTATAATTATTAATGATTTCAAAATAGTACTAATGATAATTCTCAATTCTTAGTGGCTACATGCCACAACAACTTTCACTTTATACCTGTACACATTTTTAGCTTTCTCTCTCTATCTATTTCTGGAGTATGACGTATTTGCGTTTTTTCATCAGCCGTCTTTCGTGGGCTTAAGCCCCGGCTACCTCATTCTTATTATTTTTACCTTTTGTTTTTAAACAGTGTAATTCTTGTAAAGTGTTAAGTGCGGTCGTTGTGACGTGATTGGAAGCAGAAGTACTGGCCAGCTACTATACAAAGAAGGTGGTTATCGTACATTGGCATCGGTCGACGAACAATCTCAAGATATGTAAACTCATTGACCCTGGTCCTCCAATATATATATATATATATATATATATATATATATATATATATATATATATATATATATATATATATATATATAACTGTAAGTAAGTGCATTTACATTTATATTCAGATCTTCTTTTTTTTATCAAACACTATGAGCAAATTATTCGTGAAAGTCTTGCTTAAGCGTATCAATAAACACATACATACACACAACATCCTAAGGCAGAGCAATTTGGCTTCAGTTTTTTTATGTAGACCAAACAACATCTATACAGAGAATAATACAGGTCGGCATCCCACAAGGGTCCCTAACTGGGACTGTGCTGTTCAACATCTACATCAATGACATTCCAACACTTGAAAACACCAATAGAACCATTTATGCAGATGATACCGTGATATCAGTACAGTCATGGCAACCACATATAATACACAGTAGGCTACAAAAAGCACTAAATACCCTTGAGCCATGGATCACAACCTGGAAAGTGAATGTGAATGTGTCAAAATGCCAGGCACTGTTGCTTTCCAAACGACACACAATCAAACTCAACACACCTCTACTTCTATTCAACCAAAACATACACTGGTCGGATCAAGTTAAGTACCTAGGGGGTCATGCTGGATAGGAAACTGACATGGTCAGCCCACATAAACTACACTCTTAAAAGAGGAAACAGTAATTGTTCCAGCTGTATCCATCGCTAAAAAAAAAGTTCCCTCTCATTGAGAACGGCCACCATGTTATGCAAGTCGCTACTCATGATGTTTAATCGTATAAGATTACTTAAATTTACATGCTAATCAACCATTTCAAGACAATTGTTCAAGGGTACAATAGTTAGAAGCTGTCACAATAGCTAGTTGGTCATACTCTTTATATCCTTTGAAAAAATTTTACTAGGTAAGATACATTTAAACTAGGAGAAGTTTTTCATTAACCAGTATAGATTTCCTTATATCTGGATACAGGTAACTTAATTTTACCTACTTTTAACAGCTCTAAATATATTTATTTAAAAGATATATTTTATATAATAGAGACGATTTATATTCCCTAATGGTATCCTGAATGTATATCCTGTTGTTTTATTTTCAACACAAAGATGCATACCCTACCTATCATTTTACACTAAATCTGGGTGGTTTATTATGAATTTATATCTATGACATATCATTACTAGGAAAACTGAAATCATAACATTTGTTCTACTTTTATGATAAAAGTTATTTTTAGAGCTTTACTACAAATTTATACTTGAAGATATTTTTATAGATATATCTTATAATAATATAATATATCTTATATATCTTATACTTATATATAGATACATCTTCTCAATTTTCTTTGTATTCAATATAATCATAAACGCTCTTGCCCATAATAAAGTTCTCCAAATATAGTTCATATTTTACAAATGATTCAACTGTTTACAACTTGTCTTGTTACTTACTTATTCCTTGTGTCATAGTTTATCTGTTGGGGAAAATAAAAGAAACAGTTCTAACCCAATAATATATGAATACCCACCTAGCTAAAAAGTGTTAGTTAATAAACAAATCAGATACAAAGGTAATTATTTCTGAAAAAATCTTTAAGGAATATGTCGATTTGTATCTACATTTATCATTAATAAATTTAATATATTTAATGAAAAATAGAAATATTACTCTTACAATTTGTATATATTTGTAAGTATACACATAGGAAATAAATTTAAATCAATTTTATTCAAACTTTTATTAATCTATTAACAATATATATACATATATATAATTATAATTTTTTGAAGATATAAGCATATTTTCATAAAATAACTTTTTTAAGTTTACAAAGTGCAAAAAATTGAATTTTATTTTAATTTTAATGTGCAATATTTAGTAATAGTAATTTTTTGTTTCTTAATTTCTATTTGAATACCGACATTTTATATATTCCTTGACCATTTTCTCTTTACATTGCTTTGGTGAAAGTGTTACGTGTTTTCCTACTTCTATTTCTGGATTTGAAGTTGGTGGGGGTCCAAAATGACTATTTTGAAGTCGAGCTATGCTATCCATGGTAATGGCGGTTCTCCAATCCCTTTTGGAGAACACATTTTCTGATAATGCTTTAATTGATTTCGAAAAATCTTCACAGCGAATAGCATTAGGTCTTTCACAATTTGTATTAGGAATTATCTTTGGGAAATTGTTATAACTATCACCAGAGCTTGAGTAAAGACCTTGACGTTCATTTGTGATACCATTAGTAGATTTCAATTCCTCTATCTAAACAAGCAAAATTAGTTAAAGCTATACAACAAAATATATAACAAAATTTCTGGTTAAGTAATGGCTAGTTATGTAAATGAAATGATACGAAATTCATATTTGTATTAATCAAAACCAAAATTAAAAATGAATTACGAAAGATATAAATAATTAAGATGTCTAATAGGTTATAATATCAAAACTTAGGTGAGCATTTGTGAATGAAAAAGGCAGCATTTAAAATGTAACTTAGCTAGATAACAATTTTCAAACATTAATTACAATTAATTATTAATAAAATTGGAAGTTTATGTACCTCATTTTAGTAATAATAAGTTACTAAAGTTGGTCTTTACCTTAATACAACAATTTCACTCTTTATCAAAACGGAAAATAGCCCTTGTTTTCCTAGAAAATCTTTAGAATCAAAATCTGGCCAGTCACACTAACATTGGATTTTGGAAGAATCTTGGAATATATAGTTACAGTTTAACTTAAAATAACTACCTGTTTAACTGTTCAGATGTCATTGTGTACATATTAATGTATTTATTAACCCCGTCGAAATATCAACTTACCTTATATGAATACACTCCATCCAATAATCCAACCAAGAACAACATCAGAGTTAGTTTCATTTTCAGATTTTTTTTATTGGATTTAAATTCGAAGATCTTATATGAAACTTTGCACATATTAATCTGAAATCAATAAAAGTACTTGTTATACAGTAGACATTTGTAGTATGTTTCTCATTGTTTTAACAATTTTATAACAAATTACATAATTTTTGTTTAAGACATTGAGATAGCAGTTTATTCCTATGAAGATAACACCTCTTGTATTATTTAGGAGACTAGCGCATTTGGAGGCGGGACATAATAATTAAATTTTGTTGTAAATTTGAAAGTTTAAAAAATTAATTACTCAAATTAAAATATGATTTGGTATCATAAATCAAATATAGCTGACGGTCAAATATTATATGCCAGAGTTTTGGATTGTTGACTTCTATTTGCAATAAATTTGATTACAACACATTTTGATTAAATAGATCTTTAATATGTTATTTTACTACTTATTGGTATTAAATTCAAAATATATTTTGTAATGTTTTATTTTAATATTTTATATAAACCATAAATTTTTTTTAAATGTTAAAATGTTAAATTGTGACTTTAAATTAAGTCTAAGTTTAACCTTTCCAATATCTGCAATAGGCTCAAGTATTAGGGTTGAGTCGACTCCAAATTGCCCTCATGGTTATGAAACAAACTTCTTCCAAGGAGGATTGTGAAAAAAGTAACTTTACAAGTGTATGATTGTAAAGCATAGACGCATGAATTATTTTGAGGGTGGTGTAAAGATCTACGACATACACAATTTTAAACTACTTCTTGGATGACGTTTATTATATTTTTTTGAGCGTGAATATTTTACAGTATTTGATGTATTATAAAATTTAAGACATTTTTATAACAATATAAAAATTAAATAAAGTGAGATTATTAAATATGACACATTAAATAATATTAAAATTATTGACTAAAGTTATTTTCTAGGGATAACTAACTATAAACTTATTACATAAATTTAAGAAAAAATAATTAACAACAGAACTCTTAATTATATATAGGATATTTCTTTTAACTAACTTAACTTCTATTTCTTAGGAAGCGATTGAGAAGAAGGATTACAATTTTTAGACTTAATTTATACCTTTGTATAAAAATGAAACGTACCTTTGTAAATACGAATATGGGGTTGATGAAGACTGTAACAGTACAGCTGCTAGTGTATCCAGAAGAACAGATTTTGATATAATGTTAAGAAAAGAGAATTTGCAAATTGATTTTGTCCCTAATTAGTTCCATGTTGGTTTTCTAAATAAATATTTATCTTCCATTAATTATTATTTATTGATTTTTCTATTGTAAAAATATATTTGTTTCAATTGCATGCAAAATTGAATACAAAATGACAATAGCTAAAATTAAATTGCATGACGCCATTTGTACCATTTAGTTTTGTTTTTTTAATGTGTTTTTAAAATGATTTAAATATCATTTCATTTCATTTAATTTTACTTTATTTAGTCCTCCTGACAATATATAAGAAAAGTCATTAAATTACATTACACAAAAGATTATAATAATCAATAGATTTTATCTAACAACAATATAACATTGTACAAATACAAATAGATTTAACATTAATGCATAAAGTGTATCAAATCATTTTCTACTTTTAGATATCAACAATAAAATATCTAAAACAATTCAAACATTATAAAAACATTAGCAATTAAATACAATTTACAATATATTACGAAACAAATACAATAAAAATTACATAAATGACAAGGATTCTTAGCAGGAAATCACACCCATCTACAATACAGAGAGTCAATGCAGAAACTCCTCCACAGAGTAAAAAGATCCAGACAACAATAGTTGTCTAAGGCTGTTTTAAAGAGATGAATAATTTTGCAAACTTTTTATCCTTAGGGGGAGCTTATTCATCAATTTAGCACCTGCTTGTGAAGGAAGTTTACTGTACGTATTTAACCTGTGCTGTCCAGCACGATAATTACAAGCTTGTCTGGTGCTGTAGTCATATATATACATATTCTGGATATGATCGCACATAAATTTAAAAAATAGCAACACTTTTCAAGTATGTATATACATGGAAGTGTAAATACTCCGAGGTTCCCAAAAGCACTTTTACATGTTTCAGTTTGTTTCAGTCCTGCTATTATCCGAATTGCCTTCTTTTGCAGGACAAATAGTTTATGCATATTCTGAACTGATGAGTTTCCCCACAGGAGATATCCATAGTTCAGATGAGGATAAATAAGCCCATCATAAGCAGTTAAAAGAATAGACAAACCACAGCAGGCCTACAATTTTTAATTTCTTAGCGCAAAAATCCCAGAACTAATTTTAGCACTAATACTAACAAAACATTCCTCTTTGTTTCCATGTTTACATAAGATATCTGACACTTGTCCTTATATTTTCATTTGTGTTCCTTTGTAATGCTTGTTAATTATATATTTTTTCGATTTTCATATTACGTGGCATGTCTATTAAACATGGACCGTATATTGATGGAAGTCTGGACTAGATCCTTTAGTTAGGTGTGAAATTACGCATTGTAGCCATTTTTGGAAAGGTGTGAATTGTAAGGCATTTTGTCTCGTCAGTTTCGAGTGATTTCATTCTATAATTAAAAGGCGATGTAAAGATCTGCAGATTGTGACTTTTGACCTTCTCTGAGGAGCTTTGATCATAGATATACCACCACTTGGTCAACTATTCTTCCCTCCTTTTCTTAACAAATGACACTCAAAACGTCATCAATTATGGCATTGTTCTTGTGGGAGTTCTGTAGCTGTAAACAAGAACAAATTGTGTTTATTTTGACAGATGCTTATTAATATATAATTGTGATTTTAATATAGAGAAAGAGATTTTAAAAATAAATTCGTCGTTTAATTTTGTCAAAGTTAGAAGCACTTCACATAAAGACGGTGATGGAGGGAATGATAGAGTAACATTGTTACAAACATATACATACTATTGTCAATATTAGCCTTTATATATAATATTAGCGCTCTGATAATGTAAAAATTCAAGTTAAATTTGAACTGTACTAAGACCTCTCCATTGATACCCATACTAATATCGTTGACTTACTATATAAATTCCTGTGGATGAGGGGTTGGATGGAAAGACTAAAGGAACGGGATTTACTTAATTGTGTTGATATTTATTCATTAGGGCTTCTCCATATATACCGATATTACTGGAATTGTTTCACAAAATCCAGAATGCGGAAGCGAGAAGTGAAAGGATATCAACTCAAATTTTAATTTCAGAATTACGTGTTGTCATCTGGAACAGACAAAACTTTCTAAAATCTAAGAGTTATATTAAAAATATGGATCATTTAAGCAGGAAATAAACAATCTGTAGTCCAGGAAGGTAGATTATTGTAAAATTTGTAAACTGCGCTGGATACTTTTTTTTTTTTTTATGTATAACGAATGTTGCTACATTTGGTCTAGCTACTCCCAACTGCCCTCCAAACTAAAGCTAGGCCCTGGGCGGCGGTTAATTAAATAAAAACAAAGACATATTATATCGTTTCTCTTATGTTGAAATGGAAACGATTAGGATTGTCACTAACAAACTTGAAAGAGTCAAACGGAAAAAAATATATATAATTATATAATAAAAGAACATTTTAAAATAAGATTATAATTTAAAATATTCTAAAAAGTAGAAATAACGTCATCTAATTTTATAGCAGCTATTGTTATTTTTTACTATTCAATTTATCATGGAATTGAAACTAATTTATTGTAAAAAAAAATCATACTATTACAATTGAAAAAGGAGTTATTAAAATAAAAAGTTTATTTAATTAACCATATGGAACTAATTACGGACAATTAAACTTGAAGATCCTCATGTCTTTATCAGTACATCCATTATCTTTATATTTGTTTACTACAACAAAATAACTATGTTGTACAATGAGCTAAGCTGTGAGCTTCCCCATTTTAATTAACCCACTTACCTGAAACCCTGTAATATTTATTACATGCTTTATTTTCGAGAGTATAGAGTGGATTTAAACGGTTCACTGAAAGTATAGGTTTTTTCAATTTTCACCTGAACCTCTTGATCCCTTCAACAGTTAAGGTTGGGCCTAAACTATTGGTACCACTTTTATTTAACGCTTCCAGTAATTATGATTATTAATTTTCCAATAGTTAATTGAGCTCACGAGCGAATTATACCTTTTTTTATTACTTATCTCAAGAGAAAGTTCTTTGGAAAATTCCTTGATCAAAATCTATATTAGTCACTTAGATGTAGTTGTTAACACACACACACACACACACACATATATATATATATATATATATATATATATATCACTTTTTGCAACAAAATAAAATTTCATTGATATTTAAACATAATTATCCTTCAACATTTTTACAAAAAAAAAATTTTATATAAATTCATCTTCTATATTAGTATAAAACAAATAAATTCTTACAATTTAGAGCAGGTTGGTATTTACCAAAACTTAAACCAATTAAATTTTTTTTTAATTTGAATACTTGTTCTTTCTAATTTGAGAATTTGACTTTTCAACAATTCTTTTTCTATAAAAATTAAAATTTCCACACACATTAAATACTTATTAAACATAACATATCAAATTATTCACAACAACAAAATTAGCCCAGGAAAAACTATTAAAGTATTTGAAATTATTTTTTATTGCACTTAATGGCATCTCACTGTTTTATCAAATGTTATTAAAATGTCAAACCATAACCAATGTGTTGACTTTACTGGAATTTTCTGGTTGTGGAGTAGATCTGGGTCGTTAATCAGCTATCAGCTTCAGTCCAATGGCACAGCTAGGTCCACCAGTCCAATTTGACACTCCTGGTTTTATCGTCCCTTTACAAGAGATGTAAATCTGTCCTTCAATTTGACTCTAATACTTAATTGATTCTACCATTTACTTTACTTTACTACTGACTTCACTTTACAAATTTAATTCAAGAATCTGATGCAAACTGTCGTGAAGTAAGGTGATCTTTACCTTTGAAAAAATTATTACAAGAGCATCCTCCGAGAGGATCAGCGGCTCTCTTTATAGCGGAAATACATCGTATTCTCATACACATTTTCTTCCCTTCTTGGCGAGATACGATATTTGCTTTTTCTTCCTTATTAATACGTTTAATTTATTTTTTCTGTCTTCCAATGTGTTGTACTATTTTTTATTGTGAATATTAGCATATTAATTTTTGTCTTCTAAACCTTTTTTAAGTTACTTTTTCTATTATTTAGTTTATATTTTAGCTATCAGTTGGCTTCATGGCTCCGCCCCTCGCGGCCTCACAGTTTCCCTAACTTTCTTAACCTGCAAAATTAAACGTGCACTGGGCTCAAATTCTTTTGTTTTATTTTAAAATTGTATAACTTGCTAATTTTCTGTAATTTTTACTTTTTCATTCTTGCAACTTGTTGGTCTTAACCGTGGCTTTCCTGACGATCTTGATTTGTGATTCTAGGTGTTACCATTCTTCTGATATCATTGATACTAATTTTGCGTAATTTTGTAATCCTACTTTTCGCACCATTGTTCCTAATTCACTGGAACTCAGTTGTTTCATAGAATTACGCTTATAAGTTTCGTTGGTGAAAAGAAACATATTGTCCGATTACTTATCTGTTGATTTTTACACTTTTTCTCACTTCTTTTTGCATTCTCAATTTTACTAAATTTCTTTTATTATTTTGACGTGGGATTTACATTTTCTTTTGCTTTAATTATTATTATTTATTAATCTGAAATTGTTACTCTTTATCTCTTCCCATTTTCCCACAAAAGTTGTGGAAACTATTAATTTTTCAATTTTCAATTGGTTATTGCTTTTATACATCTTAATATCTTTGTATTAATTAATTAATTTAAATTTTCTTTTGCCTAACTTTATTTACTTTTATAATAGCACATTTTTGCTAACTTTTTAATTAATCATTATTCCTCAATTTTTACAAAAATAACGTTTTCTTAGATTTCCATGTAGTTTATGGAAATCAAAGTTTTTGGATTTTAACCAATTTTGAAAATCTGTTCCTTTCTTCCTTTTTCTTAACTTTAATTACGTCAATTAATATGAAATATTAGTATTAGATATGAATTGTGTATAACTTGTACTACAATTACATATTCTTAAAACTGTTTATTTCTTATTTTCAAAATTTATTAAATACTGATTTTTTTATTTCAAAATGACTAACTCAGAAACTCGCCTTTTCAACGGGTTCGCGAATTGTGACGTCAGACTGAAGTCATAGTCCACTTCCTCAAACTCGTTCAAAACAGCAAATCTTGCTTCTACTGTACAAAATCCTTTCATGTTAAACTGTATTCTAATTATTTCCAAAATTTATCTGTCAAATACAGTGACCATACAACGATATTTCCGTTGTAGTACATTACCGCAACTATTATATTCTTCAGGAACTAAACACAAAGGTACGTTTGAAGTAAAGTTAAGAGTATTTTTAAAACAAATCTAAAAATATTGTCATAGTTTAAATGAAAGAAGTTTAGTTCAGAAGGTCTCTTATCTTCTCTTTCACTTCGTAAGAAATAGAACAGGTTAAATAAATCAAGAGAAATATTCTACTCATATTTCATGGTTCTGTGTTAATAAATTCTTCTATTCTGAAACAAGAGCAAGATTACGTAGGTATCCTCAGAAAATATAATTCACTTGGACTGATTTGTAGCTCAGAAATAATATAATTTAAAATATTACTAAATTTAGATTATCAACAATTTATTCTCAACGTGACCCCTCAGTCCAAGAATTTGTTAACAATACAATAAATTACATAGCCAACAGCCATCTTTGATTTAAGACATTAAATCATTATTCAATTAGATCAATTAAATTTTTTCCATTTAAAATAATATAAATCTTTTTTTTCTTTTTTTTATGTTGTCTGTATAGTTATTTTGATGTATTAACGATCTCAATAGAGCAAAAATCTGATGATGGAAAAGATCTGAAAGGTGTCATTAACAAGTACCTAAGTAAATTACTAAAATTATAAAAGTCACACAGACAAAATTAGTTTTTTATTCAAATTTGTGACTTTAACAGAACAATGAGTTTTATAGTGAACAATGTTCAATTAAACACATTTGAAAAGGTTTTAACTTTATGATTATGTAGGGTATTTTACTACTGAGATATATGTAAAAATTAAAACCAAAAGCAAAATTGTTGTAAACTTAATTATTTCCCAATCATAATCACTTTTAAAACTACATTTGAGTGAGGTTTCTATTTTTCTGAACTCTTTGAAATGTTGCCTATGTTGGCTACTTGAAATGTCCAATTTTGAATAAGTTGTTTATCTATCAATATATACAAAGAAAGCAAATTTATTTAAATAATCTATAAACTGTATGCTGAAAGATTATTTTTGTCTGTTATAAAATATTACATCTTAAATATAAATACAGACTCGTATATACTTTATTGACCAAAATTTAAAAAAAAACAAAATAAACTTGACTATAACTGTTAAACATTCTGTTAACAAAACATTACTATCACACGTATTATAACAACATTTATCGACAATTTGTGTAGTTGATATACAATTGATTCACCTGGATGGATTTAACTAATTTGGAGACATGCATCCCAACAGTGACTACAGTATGCATCCTTTTTGAGCTGTCACTTGTCCATTTTATAAGTGTGACTTGTCCATTTTATAATTTGGACCTTTGCACAATGTACATTCATTTGAAAGTAAACCTTATATCTTTTGTAGAAAAACTGTTGGGTAGTCATGTTCAGTCTCCAGTCTGAAAGCAGCAACTCCCTCCCTGTGTGGTTTATTAGCGTTTTTACTCCACAACTGTTCAATGCTGCACAAGGTTTCCCTCAGAATATTGTTTTTCTGTCTTTGCAAAGTCTAACTTTGTGTTTTTTGCAATCAATTTGCCAACAATGTGTTGAACTGAGTGGATATTATTCTGATAACGTACATTTGTCCTTTTTTTGCTAATATGTCTGCTAAATCTTTTCCCACTAGGCTTATATGGAATGGCTCCCACTGGTAACATTTCCTAATAATAAGTGGTGTCGAGAGTTTTAGGTGTTTTTATTTCTGCATACTATTGGAATCTCCTTGTTATTACTTCAATAGAGTTCACCAAGAGAACAACTTTCAAGAAAAATTTTGATCTCTTGAAGAGTTAGTTGCTCTTATGCTACTCCCACAGCCTCTACCTCAGCAACAAAGTTTGATTTGTGTTGACTAACAGCAATATAGTGTGGAAACAATTAAAAATTAATACCAGCTCCACCTCATCCGGAACTATCAATTATTAGTGATCCCTCAGTATACACATATACCTAAACAACATTTGGAAATCGTTCTCTAATAAACAGGATTATCTGTTTTAGTTCTTATGGTGATCTTGTCTTTGGAAGGCGTTGCAAGTATGGAAGTGTAGAAAATGTTTAAAAAGATGCACAGGTTCCTATTTCTATTGACACATTGTAAGAAGCTATTTTTTAATACTAACCAATTTAACTGTAATAAGCTACACTTGTGGAAACTTCAATCACCAAACGAATGAAAATACAATGAAGGAAAATTGTGCTTTCATTTATTTGATACTAATCAATTCGTTTTGAGTTTTAAGGCATTGGAGTTCAAAGCTGGCATGTACTTATGGTTTTTCTGGTATGATTTTATTTTCAGGTATGTTACTGCTATCTACTGTTGAATTTCTATAATATATTATTCTAAATAAAAATGATTCCACACTTTACTACCTGATTTTTAAACTGGTAATGAATGGTGTTTTAGTTTATTGAAATACACATTATGAACCGAAACTTGTATCAATTATTTATACATACCTGTTCATACCTGTCACTCATATCCTCTAGTAGAATAGACTGTATCCTATAAGTAATGTAGCGACACGCTACCCTTTGTATCGTTACGCTAAATTGTTGTATGTAAATATATTTGTATACAGTGTTAACATCTAGGCTTATAAATAAATAATTTACAGCAGAGAGAGGGGAAAAAACTGAATTACTCAAAGCCGTGCAGATGTGGTGAACATGCGCACGCACTAGGTTGAATTGCGACTTATAAATACAACTCGTATCGACATATTTCTGTTCTAGTGAAATAACAGTTTGCTTCTTGCAGCCATTTGGGAGTTCCCTAGATGCTGCAATCGCTCTCCCCAGTGCATGTCCGTGGGAGAGATGGGAGGTATTTTTAGTGAGTATGCCCTTCGGGGAGAGTCCCACAGTATCTCTCAGGATACTGTATAAGTATGCATTTTTTCTCCCTAACAAAAAAAAAATCGAAATCATTCTGCTTAACAGAATCACTTACAACACTCCTCTCTCTCTCTCTCTCTCTCTCTCTCTCTCTCTCTCTCTCTCTCTCTCGCTGCTTTTGTTACCTAATTTCTCTTGTTTTTTTTTAATTGATGCTTACTGTGTTCCTACCGTGGTCTGTCGGCTGATCCCGGCAACACGGATACCCCATTCGTTGTCTGAAGGGTGATCCCCTCAGGGCGAATTTCTTTCTGAGTTCCTACCACATTATTTCCTACTAAATACGCATTTTGTCGAAGCCCTTCTGATATCTAAACGATAGTACCTCTATCCTTAGTCTAAACCGAAACACAACTCATACAAGTGACACGCTTTCGTTTTATAATTATCCTCTAATACCTGTTTCACATATCCTTTGGTGGATCCTATGAGTGACGTACAATTTTGACACTGAAACCATACTAAATAACTCTTTCTACGCTAATGTTGTGTGATTAAGATTAATTATTTTATACATTATATAGATAGTTTATTATATAAAGGTTAGGTAAGCTATCTAGGTTCGTGACAATTGGACCAGTTGTGATTTAATTTTTTTCAGTCTACAATTATCTGAATATTAATATGTCAAACAATCAATTATGTACAGTTAGTAATCGATAATTTTAATATTAACGATTGATGGACACAGCCTACTGCAAGGTTATTTAAAAAAAATCAATTTCATACATAGGAAAGCAAGTTTGAAATTGCCAAAAAAAGTTCATTCAGTTACCGGTATGTAATTGATGAAAACTCAGTGGATGGTGTGGCCATATAAAAGAAGAATGGATGACTCCTTTTAAAAAATAATGTTTTTGGGCACACACAATGTACAAAAAGTGTGTAATGAGTTAAGATCAGCAGTGCCTAATGAACAATAGAATTTGTATCTAGTTGAAAGGGTTTTTTATATAGCTCTGGGTTAGTAATGCATGCTCTAAGTTAATATTTACTAATGCCATGTTTGATTAATATAAGTTCTAATGTTAAAGTTTAAAAGGTCATGTTTAATCTACAGTTAACAATAATACCTTAAATTTTTGTGAGGAATTTTCTAAACCTTGTAGGTTTATTACTGAAAACGTAAAATTTACATTTAGTAATAGGAGTAAACATAAAGAATAAAGGATATTTTCTATTCTATTTTTATCCACGTTCTATGTGCATAAAAAAGGAGAACTCAACCACCTTTCAATCCATAAATATTATATGCAAAAGACCTGGCAGAACCAGGAACTTTATAATGTTAAAATAATTTGTAAAGAATCCAGCTTCATAGTACTGTAACAGCAATCTACTCTCCACTGCATAACGATAATCTTATTTGAAAAATTAAATCAATATTTCAGTAAGATAAAATCACACCATAGCCCAGTTATCATTGTTGAGAGATCTAAACATAGATAACTATATAGGGGTGTTGATTTAAATAAGATGGCATTTAGAAAGATAATTTTTTTTTTTTCAGATTCTATTTTAAAACCTAGACAAAAGTATAGAGAAGCTGAATCAGAATGAGAATATATTAATTGAAATTGATGATTCTGGAAAACATCATAAAAACCAGAAATCGTCCAGAAAGTTGATCTCAGTGAGACAGCAGTGATGATGGAGGCAGAGAATCTTCTGTAAAACTGAAATATTTGCCCAAACCTCCACACAAAAAACCAATGCTCATGGGATGATGCATGTACTGTCATAAATGCTGCCGCCCATCTTTCAACACATGGTAAGTGAAATAAACTTAAACCAGACCAAACAACACAAATTAACCACATCCCCTCACCCACCTCTTAATTTAACATAACCCCTCCCCAAACTTCTTTAGGGTGAAAGGAAAATTAATTGTTTATAGCTTATATTTATAAATAAATAAAATTATATCTCATTTTATTTTAATCTTTAGCAGTATTCTTACACATAGGAGTGTTGTTTTACTGAGTTATACAGTTAAGTATGAAAAAGTTATATTGTTTGAATATCAAAATCTATATTAGAAACACTTCATTTTTTTTCTGATTGCTTTCAAACAGGTTTTCTTATTGTTTGGACCAATCATTCTAGTGAAGAATGTAAATGTCAATTACTGGTCTTTCTAGAATTATTGAAAAAGTTTCTTTGATCATCACTGGGTTTGAAAACAAGAGAACCTGTAAAATTAACTCTGTAGAATATTTTTACCTACCATCAATCTTTGATGGTGCTTCTTTTCTATCTTATTACTTAACTGTCTTGTTTACAAACTATTTTTTGTGGTTAACAATTGAACACAATTAGTTCAGGCTTGGTATTATTGGCAACTCCTACCAACTGTATTAATATAAAGAACGTAATCTAAACTGGGCACAAATAGATAATAAAGGTTAACTGGGAGGTTTAAATAATTTGATATATGACATTTCAATTTCTGAAATACCACCTAATAACAGATAACTTTTTTCTTAAATCAGGTGTTCAAAAAGTCCCAGAACGAAAATATTTTTTTAACGAATAAGCTTGGAACAATGAAAATTTACGATGCTTGGTAACTAAGGTAAGGATATAACTCTAAGTTTAATTGTTCTAATTTTATTTATTAATAAAAAAAATTTAATTCATTTCGGGACTTTTTTGAAATTTTCTATAGGCCTAGATTATAATGTAGGTATAAATAAAATATTTTTTAAAAATTCTTATTTTCCAAGTGTAGGGCCTACTGTACTTAATGCCCTTGATTGATTTACAAATTAACTAAAAAAAAAACAAGTACCTAATATATCAAAGACGTATATAAATAATATAAAATTTATATCCATTGTTCGGAAGTCCATTGTATATGGGGTGGGGATATAGGAACTCTCCACTATAAATTTCTAATAGCACCTTAGAAAAATGTAGCAGTCTGTTAGGTTTTATAAACTAATACTATACTTTTTTTTTTTTTTTTCAGGTATCATCAGGAAAAACCACACGACACCAAATACTACCGAGATGAAATTCAAGGGGTAATTTCTAGCTGGTTTAGATTCACAAAAGACCGAGATAGAGGAAGAGAACTTCAGGAGAAAGTGAGATAAAGAAAAGGAAAGTTTACTACAGCCTATTCAGAAGGACTTAATTCCGTGAACTAGCAAAAACTGTATGTGATATTCAACAACAGCTAGAACACTAATCCTTGTATAATGATAACATATTTTTTTCCGTGTCTGCAAACAATAATATTACTTTTACTCCTTTTACCTTAAATTGTAAATTCCCCATTGTAACTGAAAATTATGAACCTAGCATATGTTTAAGTTCGAGTGAGATAAGTGAGTGTAACAGTGACTCTGAACTTGAAAATCATGTTCTTGATAATATCAGTGAACGATTGCGTAAATGGACTGTAGACCATACTATTACTGATTTGTTACACATTTTAAAACCTTATCATGCTTCCTTTATATTTTTTAAAGTTCAACTTTGGGGTGGTGCATAAGAATTGAACAAAAATCGTAATTGTAAACTAAGAAGAATTTTAAAACTGCTTAAAAAGAGTTTTGATATCTTTAATGTATAGAAAAAAAATTTAATTAAAAAAAATCTAATTTTAAGGAATCACAGTATTCAGTTTTACGTATGTTTTTTTTAAACTTATTATTTTGGTCTACTGTATACTAAATTTTAGAGCCGACGGCTTCCAGGCAGAATTGTCAATCTGAACACTACTGATAAACCAGTTTGGCTCTTAGCTAAATACTTTACATGAAAACCTTTGTACTATCCTCTCTTAGTTGGACCAAACAAACAAGTTGGTGACCCAGATGATAAGGCAAATCTCTTTGCTGACACCCTCGAGCTTGCGTTTTAACCAAACTCACCCTTCAGATCCGGTTTTCATCAACTTAGTGAAAATAAACACACTCCAATTCGCCCACTCTCCACATCAACAACCCATACATAAAACATTGCTTACAGAAATACAGTGTGTAATATCACACTCAAAGGCCAGAAAAACCTCTGGACAGGACACCATTGAGAATACAATATTCAAAAACTTATCAGAAAAGTTGCTTAGATACTTAACTAACATATACAACGCCATTTTCTGCACACAAAATTTCCCTGCACTTTGTAAGGAGGCTATGATATTAGTTTTCCCCAAGCCAGGGAAGGATAAACACATCCCAGTCTCATACAGTTTGTTGTACACTATGAGCAAAGTTCTCGAGAAAGTCTTGTTAAGCATATATATAAACATATATATAAACATATATGTACACATAACATCCTAAGGCTAGAGCCATTTGGCTTCAGAATCAAACACTCCACGATTCTACAACTGCTGAGGGTGGTTGAACAAGTAACAGAGGGCTTCAACAGGAACCGCTCTACTGGTTCAGTCTTCCTGGACATAGAAAATGCCTTCGATAGACTGTGGCATGATGGTCTCATACATAAACTAAGACACTACAATTTTCCAGACGGGATAATCCATCGCATTAAATCATACCTGTCAACCCATAAGTTTTGGGTTGATGTAAATCAAACTACATCTACACAGAGAACAATACTAGCCGGCATCCCACAAGCGTCCTTAATTGGGCCTGTGCTGTTCAACATCTACATCAATGACAATCAAACACTTGAAAACACCAATGTGGTCATTTATGCAGATGACACCACAATATCAGCACAGTCATGCAACCACATATTATACTACAAAAAGCACTAAATACCCATGAGCCATGGCTCACAATCTGGAGAGTGAAGGTGAATGTGTCAAAGGGCCAGACACTGTTACTTTCCAAACGATGCATAATCAAGCTCAACACACCACTACTTCTATTCAACCAAAACAAATACTAGTCAGATCCAGTTAAGTACCTAGGGGTCACCCTGGATAGAAAACTGACATGGTCAGCCCATATAAACTACACTATTAAAAGAGGAAACAGAAAACTCTTCCAACTGTATCCATTGTTCAACAAAACAAGTTCTCTCTCACCAACGGCCACCCTGTTATATAAGTCGCTACTCATGACTATATTTACATATGTAGCTCCCGTCTGGGGACATGCTGAGGACATCCACATCCGAAGACTACAACTAATCCAAAATAAAGTTTTGAGAATAGTGACTAAAGCACCAGTATGCACCAAACTTAAAATAATATACAAAGACTTGAATATGCCTTTTATCAAACAACACATCCAACATTTAGTAGTAAACCTTTACAAGGAAGCCCACTCACACCCCACATCTACACTGATTTCCTCACTTGGCAGATACAAAACAACATCTGATAAACACAAACGACCGCTGTCTCTAACCCATGACAGACCACCTACTAGCCCTGTAATGCCCACCACATCCTTACCACTGTGTCCTTTTCCTAATTATTGTTATGTCATCAGATCTGTTTCAGGTAGTGGCAACCTAGATGCATGATACAAGACCTTCAGTAGCCCAGGAGAAGATATTGCTTGCAACTTTGTTGCAGGCACAGCTACCAGCACATGGTTGCATGCAGCATGTCTCTTTTGTATGGTTATTTTAGTTTTGAGTAAGCAACATAAGAAAATGATGCATGTAGGCCAATACTATATTAAAATAACTAACATGGTATTTGTAAGGTAATCCCATCCTTCGCCTACACAACACTCCAATCAGGGATCCTGCATGATCTGCAGCAAGGTTTTCCATACCTAGATTCTGTTCCAGCTAGAGATTTGCCTCACTCTTTGCGTGGTATATAATGTTCTGCTTTTTTCACCATATCTTCTCGAAATGTTCATGGAAAGAGCTTACAAGCTTGGTACATGGACAATCATTCCCGAATCTTTGTTCTACACGATAGGAGTACTAACAGGAAGGAAGGTGGTTTTTAGTGAGTATCTCACACTATTGGGAAGATCGGATGTCTCCCTTTGTATTTTGAAGATTTTTAACCTCTCGTACGAAATTTAAAAAAACAAAAACACTGTATGTAAATAACTGAATTACATATTATAGGCCTCCTACAGTTATAAAAAATAAAAAATGGAAACGGCCTAATATTTCTAGAACTCCTTTAGATAGAACAATATTTAATCTCATTTTAGAGCTCTTAACCTGAGTTATCTACAGAATGGTACAAAAAGTTTAGTAATACAGAGTATTGGTTTATATTGCTCTGAGGATGGTAGCTATGTGACCGAAAGGTACATACGAGTTTTTAACGTTAATTGTGTCTATGTTTCATTTGTGGTTTGGAGATTACATCTTTCATATTGTTATTAACCACAAGGCTCATTGGTTTTTGTATTTATTATACAAATCTATAGAAATTCAAACAAATCTAATTGTAAGATTCGACACTGCGTTTTTGTAAATTATAACTTATAACTGGGTATTTTAAAAGTTTATAAACACAATGTAATTATTGGACACATTTTACTGCCCCAGTCCCACAGTAAGTTTCATACTGTAGTGAAAGTAATGTGATGGCTCAAAAACTCAATGTCTGTGTTTCTTGTGTCAAGAGAGTGGTTTTGTAATGATGACTGTCTGTCTACCGTATATGCAGAAGTATGATGATATCATCTACTGTATCCCAAAGTTGCCTGATGGTGCCGCAAGGTGAAACAATTGCAGCTCATTTATATTATTAAAATATTTTGAAACTTTAGCTTTATTGCTTTATTTAATCGTTGGATTAATCAATTTTTAACAATGTTTAACAGATGCTAAATAAAAACCGTGCTAACTTTCATAATTCAAAATAATCTAATAATAATAAACTCATGTTTAAAGATGACCCACTGTGTACATTTGATAATTTAAAGAATTTCTGAGATGTCTTGTGAATTTAATCTAACAATTACACAATCTTCCTTTATGTCTAAACATTTAGTTTTAGGATAATGTTAACTAGAGAAGGACTGTTGGTTGTCATTGACATAAGTTGACTTGGAAAGACCACATAAATAATATAAGTGGTCAATGGTCAATTAAGTCCAGCCATATTTGCATTGACGAATCTAATTGTATTTTAATACTTCAATTCTTTTAACAGCTTATACAGGCTGGGATATCCTCATCTGAACTATCGAATTCTTCTTTGGGGAAACTCATCAGTTCAGAATATGAAACAAGTCTTTGTCCTTATAGCAGGAATGAGGAGTTTACAAAGTCAAACTTATGAAATTACTTTCAGGGATCTTGGACTGCTTACACTTCCTTCTATTTACAGGGTGTCTCACGGATAAATGGAAATAATTTTAGAACAGGTTCTATAGATAAAAATAAAGAAAGAGGTTGACACTAACATATGCTATGAAATGAATAGTTTTCTATCTAGCCGTCGTTTTGTGTTTTAAAAAAAAATCATATCTTATGAACGGCGAATAATACAAAGTTGAAATTTTGTATCCTGCTTATGCTATAAAGACCCAATTTGAAAAACAAAATTATTAACCGATTCCCTTTACTCATTTAAAAATAGCGGCCATTTAACCTTTTCAACATTGAATTTCGTGATAGTTGTTAATTTTACAAACAAACACAAATAGAAGAAAAGAAAAATTTAATCTTTTAATGACAGATAAATGTTTTTTGTAAAATTTTTCTTTAACTTAAAGGATAATCGAGTTATATATATATATATATATATATATATATATATATATATATAAAATTTAAAAAATAGAAAACGTAATTTCTTGGTAGTTCACTACAATACCCAAAAATAGCCTAAAACGAAAATTATCTATGAGTTCTGTTAATTTTTATTTAATTCTGAATTGGCAGGTGCAAAATTGGGTAAGAAGTTTTCTTACAGTATAAAAATTATGGAAAGTTATACCACTTTTAGCACAGTCTTGGACAGCTTCTTCTTCTATTCTCTGGTACCACAATTTTGGACACCAATAATGGAGTCCTATATGTTTACACACAAAGTTCATGTGGATACTTAATATATAACATAAGTCTTGTTCGTTTCAGGAGCCGCAAATCCTCTCTGTTATTGATTAAACAAAGTATCTCAGGATTCTCATGTTTTTTTCAGTCTATTCTTGTATTCTTGGGTATAACTGCATATCTCCTTATTTCTTTTGAGACTGTATTCATCCTAAGATCACGATGAAAATAAAATTTGTAATATTGTATTATAATTTATTGTAATAAGCGTATTGTTGACCTATTGTATATTAATTTATATGATGCTGCTATAGATATAAATACTTGTTAAATGGAAATATGTATGTTATGTTGTATTGTAGGCCTGTGTGTCATCTTAACCTGAGAGGCAGGGGCAGCGCACAGTCATTTTAACTGGGTGGGCTACTAGTGGTGACCTTGGCCTAGTAGTGGCTGGCTTATCGTGCAAGAGCAATGACCTCTACAGGGGAGCACCTAAGCGATGGTAAGCGTCTAAATAACACACGTTTCCGGCGCGTCACATACCCTGTCCAATGTGAATGCATAAATACCTTAAATTCTTCCTTGTACTAACTGTTATAACTTTTTGATTAAACAAGTGTTTCAGCTTAATAACTCTTAAAAATATGTACGTGTGACTATGCCGTTTGTTTGTATGCACAAAGAATTCAATTAAAATTAAATTTGTTTAAAATACCAACTAGGATTAAACCTAAAGTAAACCCAAGTTTCCACAATAAATATTAGTTTTGAAACATAACAGTAGGTAACAAAATACTTAACTAAATAAAAATTAATATTAATTACAATAACATACCTTTAAAATCAAATCCTGTTCGCACAAGGTACAGCCAATCTTCTATTTATAAAGTAGCTGGGCTTGTCTCTCTTTCCTGTTAGCGAATAAGTCTATAACTCTAGTGTGGAAGTTGGGAATAGTGGAAATAACTTCTTTGTGAATTGAACACGCTGCTAAAGCATTTAAGCGGTCCTGACCCATTGTATTTCTTAGAAATGATTTCACTCTTTTTAATGTACTGAAACATCTTTCTGCTTCCGCTCTTGCTACGGGGGTTGTCATGGTTATTTGAAGAGCTTTAAAAGTTTCAGTAAAAGATTCTTTTAAATCGTTCTCAACAAAAAAGCTGTACAGTTCACTTACACGTTCAATTTGATTAAAAGCGTCATTTTTGTAAATTACTGAGAGTTCACTTTTTAGCTTTTCTTTAATTACCAATCCGGTATAGTTTTCAGAAAATGTCTCTATTGTTGTTCTTTCCTGTAGGAAAAAAAAAGTTTTGGGTCCACAACAGAAAAACTGCTAAATATGTCGGAGTTACTAAAAAACCTGCTCCTAAGTTGGGTTAACACTGTATCACAAACCTCCTTCGCCACAACAGGGAGATTTTCATTATGTCTTTTACGTTTGGGTGGGGGAGCGAGCTCCGACAAAGGGTTTTTCTTAATATATTTGTTTGTGTTTTTTCTAATTTCACTAATTGCTTTCTCAAAATGATCAAATGAATTGCTAACTGTTACACTATTTGAAGATTTCTTCTGCATTGTTTTATACATAATATCAACATTTAACATAACATCGTAAAAGAAGTCAAGGAAAAAAACAAACTCCTCGTTTTGTAGGAGATGCTTCAAGCCAACGGCTTCTCGAGTTGTAACATCATCCCAACCTTCTCCTTCTTCTATTTTTTCAAAACATTCAATCAGTTTTTCTCTGAGGCATTTCACCGTGCTTACTAGTCGCAAGTGAAAATTCCATCGCGTTTGAGGCACAGTTGGCAAAGTTTTATCACATATTTCCCTAAGCATATCACTATGTTTTGGGGAAACCGAAAAAAAACTGGAAAATCCAGTAATGTTAGCAAAAAATAACTTAACAGGTTTTATATTAGAGCAGGCATTTTTTATAACTAGGTTCAGCTGGTGAGCGTAGCAATGTACGAACTTAGCATTTTTAAAAACAGTTTGCATTAAAGCTTGAACGCCTCCAGTATGTCCACTCATAGTATTAGTACTGTCATAAGCTTGTGCGATGAGTTTGTCCTCAAGCTTATATTCTTCTAATTTACTTTTTAAAACTTCAAAAAGGCCGCGACCGGTACGGTCATGCACTTCAACAAAACTAACAAATCTCTCAACAATACAATTTCCCTTTAATGAAACGATACACAATTACAAATTGGCTTTTGCATGTGATGTCTGTGGTCTCGTCAGCTTGAATGGATATGAAATCGGCATTGTTAATGTCATTTTTGAGTTCTTCTAAATAAACGCTATACATACAGTCCAATAATTCATTTTGAATATCGTGAGATGTATATTTTGCTACAGATGAACTATTTAAATGATCTAAAAGAACACTGTCCATGTCGGCCATCATTAATACCAAGTCCAAAAAATGTCCACGGTTAAAAGAGTCGTTTGTCTCTGTGTGTCCCCTAAGGCCTATTTCGTGTACTGCACAAAATGTTAAGCAATCTATTAACCTACTGAGGACATGCCTAGTTTTTGTTACTTGTTGATTATGTTTTTCAATTGATATTTTAACATGATTGTCAATTTGAGCTGCCACATTAACAGTACCTAATGTTTTATATTTAATTGCATTAGTCAAATGAGTGTTACTTTCCACGTGTTTTTTTTATTTTCTCACTTAAGTGTTTAAGGTCCTTACAGCCAATTTTTGTCCAAAGATCATCATTGCCCTTATGATTATTATTATTAAAACATAAACAATAAAAACAAAATAATGCTTGTTTTTCAATGCTTGGAGTTAACCACGGCTTTTTATCAAACCACGAGGTACAAAAGCTTCTGTTTTGCTTTGGGTAAGTTACAACAAGCTTAAAATCTTTGGGCTGATGTGGGCCTAACTCTTTAATTTGCTTTTTTAGCTCCAATGGCAACGTCGAAAACTGTGTTCGAAGTAAACTGTCCACGTGATTTAAATTCATTGTAAACTTACCGAAAATACTGATGGTACCTACTAAAAAAAGTCATAAATAAATTAGAGTTAACATCATGCTGATAATATTCCACTGCACTTGTACACAAACACACGCGAATGTCCAAGGAAGAGTGCAACGCACAACACGCTTAGTCACTGTCTCGTCTTGGGCTAAGCTCCAGATACTGTTACATTGGACATATGGGAGCTGGCAGGGAGGGGGAACTGTCTGCGTGACGTCACCCATCCTTGACGCTATGCTACAATGCTATTCATCCAGGGCTACTTTCAAATCAGCCCCACCCGCTCGGGTGACTCTCAGTAGGCGCGCAAATATATTTTTGCGTTACATTTACATATTCACGCGCTGTTTTCATATCAATTCAGTGTTTATTTTAATGAACTAATATTTTCTTTTTCTGAATTATTGGTGGGGCTCAGCCCCACCTGCTCTTATGACGCGCCGCCTCTGCTGAGAGGCACATATAATTGTGGAATGGTAGCTAACCTGTTACTTATAAAACACTAAATCCTTTGATCTGAGTGAAACAAGGTAAAAAAAAAACACATTTCATGAAAATAATATTATTATTTATAGGAATATACAAAAAATAACAACACATAGAACTAATTGAACAACAAAACTGACAATAAAAATAGTGTTTAAGAACTTGCCATTTGGATGAACGCAAGGTTTCAGTAAAAAATAAATATAATTAAACTTGGTTTTGATTAAAAATTGAGCATATGTAACAAAATTAATGTAAGATAAAAATTTGTGATAATTTCATAGACTCTTTACATTTGAGCAATTAATTCCTTTAGCCTAAACATATTATTGTCATTCTTTCTTGAGATTTTATTTAATGGAATTCAGATTTTTTTTTTTTTTTTTTTTTAATAAATCAATAATTGTTTTAATATTTTTTTCTAGTGTGATCGTTCAAATTGTCAATGTTAATTTATAAAAAAGAAAACAATATAGTCCAGTCAACAGGGATTTATTCACACTAAATAACCCCTAAGTAAAAAATCTTTACATTGAAAAAAATACATTGATCATTTATTTATTTACATGGGTCAAAGTTAAAAAAATTTGGTTTTTATTTTAATATCTGTATATATTAAAGATACATGGACAAATTAATAATCAAATGAAAGAGTATTAAATTTTGTACAAAAAAAGTATATATCCAAAAATATTAATAAACTAACATTTTTCAGGAAAATCCACTCATGCAATCTTAACATTACAAAGATTCACACATTAAGAGAGATAGGCACACAAACTCTATGAACAATTATCATATTGATCTAAAACAAAATAGAAATTAAAGGAAAAAACTTTACATATTCCTCTTTTTAGTGAATATGGATTATATTTTAATGATTTTAGTATGTAACTATTCAAAAAGGTTAATACTAATTTTATTGAATTTTTTATAATCTTCAAATTAAAATTACTTGAATTTCACTTTATATTCATTGAAATAAAAAATCTTTTTGGTTTAGCATCTTTAACTTTGCTCTTCCAATAATATGCTCAAATTTCATGCATTATTATTAATGTTTACGAATTTGTTTTGTTTTAAATTTAATTTTTGTTTAATGTTTGTCTTCAAACTAATATAAAATGGCAATGAAGTTATATACATAAAATAAAAAATAATTTTCCTAAAGCTGAAAGTATTCAGTAGACTTGTGACTATCCATCCTAGGTTGTGGTGTAAAATTTAGATCCACAAATATAATCTATAAAACAGTTAATTTGCAATACTTCATGATCTTAACACCTTATGATGGTATGCTCTATACACACAATAAACATTTCCAGCAAAGTTTTTTATCGCACATAATTGCAGATACTTGCCTTTGAAACTACTTTATTAACAAACAGTAGCTGCATGAATAACACACGCAACATTTTTACATTTGTATGAGAAAACTGAAACATATAGTTCACATACAAAAAGCTAGACTTTAATTTTTTTTTTAATTAGTTGGTGTGCAATTTAATCTGAACTTTTGTCAATATTTTTCCTATACACTACTAAAAAATTTAGCATAATAATTAAAATCAATGTTTTTTAGACCCATTTTATATGGATTACACTTTTTTTTAAATTTTAAAGTGTTTTATTTAAATAACAACAACAAAATCTAGTGTGATAATTTATTAAAAGGTTGAATAAAATATTAAAAGCAGTTCATGTATAAAAAAATCATTGAGTTTTCTATTAAGTATGAAGCACATATTTCCTTATGTTCTTCTGTTTATGACTATAATATATATTTAACAACAATAGAAGTAAAAAATGTAGAATAAAAATTATATTTACAAGAATCTTAATACAATTTTTTTTCTTTTCTGAATTAGATGTTTGAAAAGTGTCATCATAGTTGACATAGTAATGGTACTAGTCTACAAATGGATGTTCTGTGGGATTTCCAGGTCTGACTATTAAGAGGAAATTATAAAGGATAAACTATAATTTACTCCCCCTTTTTTAGATAGATCCCATTTATGAGGATTTTGTTTCAAGTTGTAAAAATACAAGTTCAATAACAAGAAGGTCTAATTGTAATTTAAATAATATGTAATTTTAAACAATGCTTAGTGTTATTAATGTCTATGTCCATGGTAACAATGGCCTTAATTAAATATTCACTTTTGACACTTAATTATGGCCATATGTATATGATCTTACCAAATAAAGGCTAACAAATTCTAGTTCATAACAAATAGAAAAAGGTAAACTTACTTCATTTGATGTTAAAAAGGTAAATTCACAGATGATGTACGATAAACAGTTATTCAGGTATAATTCTGTGGCCATGAAGATCCTGACAGAATTCTGATATTGGTTGTAAATAAAGGCAAAAGAATTCCCCCCTTCAAGATGGTACCAATAATGTTCTATCAGCATCTGTTAATGTATTGTTTATGTATCAGATCTATGACACATTGTTGGCACAATAGAAGAATTAATGTAGAAGATTAAATTATAATTTATAACCCAAATCAGACTTACTATCTCAAGTAGCAACAAAGAATGCACTTGGAACAGTTTTCCCTACATACTTAAAAAGGAAACAAATACTGTTGCTTACTCCCTATTTCGTTTCATGCAACAAATTTGGAGGCACGAAAAAAAAGCTTACAGAAATAAAGATGTAAGCTTTTACAAACTTTATGAACATATTGTTGATTTTTGTGTAAATTTAACAACCATATTTCAAAAACACATTTTCATAAAGTGTTAGGATATAAATAAATATTTGTTAGGAATAAGAAAAGAATATTTTAACTAGTTGGTAATAGGCTTCTTGAAATTACTTTTTGTCAGAGGTTGACAATTTAAAGAATGTTGCATTAGTGAAAAACTCAGGTCAATGGACAAGAGTGAACGCTGGTCAATAGACTTTGCCCATATAATGATTGTAACAAGTCAGATGTCTTTTAAACCAAGAATCAATTAAAAAATAACAACTTAGAACTTCTGGAGGACATCAAAATATCAATTAGAAAAATGGTCAGTCAAAAAAGAAAACAAGAGATGGAGTGTTATGATCCAGGAGCAACTAGAACTGAAAATTAATTGTGATGTTACAATTGTTGATCTTTTGGTATGTGCCTAGTTGAAACAATATGATAAAGACTGAAATGGGGTACTGGAAGTAATGCTCCATTGTGCTGTGATTTCTGTCTGTAGAATTCACTGTGCCCAGTCCATTCTCTGTGTTTTAACCTTTACAGTGGGATTAAATTAAATAAAAACCATGAGAAGATGTATAAAAATGTTGTTTCTAAGATTTCTTATAAAGACTATATACACTTCTCTCAGTGTTCACTTGTACGAATTCTATATTCTATTGCTTTTTAATTTTCTAAGAATAGATCATAAAATAATTGTTAATGTTTGTAATAAAACATTTTTTGTACAGCCTCTTATAATGAGTAAAAGTATAAAATGTTTATCTTAATAATAAAAACTATACAATTCATCAAATAACTATAAATGCAGTGAAGTTTATAATTGTATATTAACACTTTAATATTCATTGATTCTTACTTTTTCTAAAATTAACTAAGAAAAATGTTGGCCATTCGTAAAAATTATAGTTAGTGTTCATGTGTAACATAGAAACTTAGATTTTAAACTATTTCAATTTTGTTCTGGTAACAACAATTTATAATAAGATTGATATTCAACACCATTTGTTATTTTTCAATACGAAAAACCAGAATACCATTAAATATAAATAAACGGACACAATTTTTTGGAAGGATTCATTAACAAATAACTAATATAAAATTTGTGGCTATTGATCTTAGTAAAAATATAACATAGTTTGGTACAAATACAGAAAAATGAATATAGTCTCTAACAATACATAATTGTATAATATAAAGGCATAACAAAAATCATTTTCCTACCACCACCCTCAGTTGTATTCACAAATGTACAATTAAAAATAACAATATTTTATCATAGTAAAGATAATAGTTGCGAATGTAATGTTATTATGTCTCATGAGTCGTATGTAGATTGTGTAGTAGATTGTCTCAACAGAAAACCTAAATATTTCTCAATAACTGTTGAATTTTTGGTTCCCTGTGAACCAATTGACATGTACTAAGCCTACAACAATCACCATGAAGTTAACTTTACCCTTGACAGGACCACCATGAAGGTATTTAACTCAAGATAGAAAGATTTATATACCACGAATATATGTGACATTGTGTGCTTATTATTCATAAATAGTGGGTCATTAAAACAACATCAAAAGACATTTTGTAATAAGTATGGTGAAGGAAGTGTACAAACAAAATTCTGTATTCACAAATTGGTGAATAAATTATACACAACCGGAAGTTGCTGGAAGATGTCTGAAGCTGCAAGATGTTAAAGATAGATTACTGGCATCTCCATGGAAATTGTCAATATCACTTTTACAAGAAATTAGTATATCTTATTTCATTTATCAAAGAACTGCAATGGGAAACTGTACCAGTATTGTGTATTCGTAGTCTAATAGTTGTTTCTAATGGATTAGGAGATATGTGTACGATATTGTTTGTGGTTCTAACTTTTAGTTGGGGAACATCCGGAAATTTTGTATATAACATGTTTTATTGATGTTGGTTGGTATCATCTGAGTGGCTACATACATTGACAAAATATGTGTGCATGAGTAGGAGAAAACCCACATGAATGTTTTGCCTTTACATTTTGAGAAAATCAGAATGTGGTGTACCTAGTTTCATAGACAAATCGTTGTTATAGTCTTAGATAAAACTATTTGATATTGTACTTGAACATATTCAATGAATTTGTTAATCAGTTAACATATGTGAATATACGAAAAGTTACTTTCAACAAGATGATGTGACAAGCATGTAAGAAACTGATAGTTATTTTGTTGACAGATTTATTTCCAAAAATCTATGGCCACCAAGATCATTGACCTGAGATGTGATTTCTTTTGGTGATGTTACTGAATAAATCATTGTGGGTCATAAAATTGTTATACAACAAAAAGCCACGAACAACTGAAGACCTCAAAGACACAATATGGCTGAAGGTTTACTGCCTTTACCGATTAATCAATTTGAAAATTAACATACAAAGGTGCATAATTATAATTATGCTGTAGGACATAATTTTCAGATTTTCAGCCATGTTGTAGGCATAACTTGTTTTGCAACATACAAGGTAAATACATATCAATTATTATATGGAACTACACATAAATTTAAAAGCTATTGAAGCATGTTTGGATTTCCTAGCAAGAGAATCACATTGTACAATTCCTAACAAAATATAAAATCATATTAAAGCTACTGGACTTCCTCCTTCGCCTAAATTAAAATGTTTTGTATATTCAGAAGCTAGTTGTCAAAATTACCCTCTGTTTATTTTTCAAAAATAAGTTATCAAATTTGTAGAGTGCTTAAAGTTAAAAATGTTTTTAGAATTCAGAAATTTATCTACAGTTTACTTAAGAAGCTTACAATTACTAAACTTAACCCTCTATGTGATAGCAGCTGAGTCAAAAATGATAGACATATTTTGGCTTCACTGCATACTTCATAAAATATTTAAAGGAAATTCTACATACAGTAGAACCCCTCTTAACCGGTCTAGTCGGGACTGACACCCGGGCCGGTTGCCCGTTTGGCCGGTTAATCCGAGGTTCCCGTGAAAAATCGGTTTTCGTTCAAAGAAAGCTTATTTAATCAGGTAGCGCTAAGAATTATGCAATTAAGATGTTATTGCAACTCATTTTATTGTACATAAATGTATCGTATATATTATGTATATTATACATCAAACATGAAAAAATTAAACACTACAAAGCTTTTTTACAGATTCCCCTCTGTCAAGTCTTTTGACACATTTAACCGTGTCTCAAACGAAACCAACACACGCTTCCGTTTTCGTACGTAGATCATAACCAGTCAAAGACAAGAAGAAAACTGAAAAGAAATGTTATATTTTCCATAATGTATACTAAATTGATTCGTAGAAAAAAATCGGCCCATCAAACGTTTTTGTATGTCTGCTATACCGACGGGTGCCAATGCCGCGGTGTTTTTATGCCGCCGACAATGGGAAACCGCTATCGACAAAATCGTTTGAATCACCGATGTTTTGGTGCCGCAGTGTTTTTACGCCGCCGACAATGGGATACCGCTATCGACAAAATAGTTTGACTCGCCACTGCTTTGGTGTCGCGGTGTTTTTACGTCGCTGACAATAGGATACCGCTATTGACAAAATCGTTTGACTCGCCGCCGCTTTGGTGTTTCAATTACAATGTATTTTAGGAAACTATCATCCAACCAGTACACTATGACATAGGCCGGTTAATCCGAGGACCGGTTAATCCGAGGCCGGTTAACAGAGGTTCTACTGTATTGTTTTATATATAAATATACTCAGAAAACTTTAGAGAACTTTTATTTATATATAAATACACAATTTATCAAATTATTATCAATTCACACAATACAAATATAATTTTTTGTAATCAAAATGTTTATCTATTTTTGTAAAAGAGACAACTAACCGGAGGAAAATTCCAAGGTATGCAAAATATGCACAAGGTTTAAAGAATTAGATTAAACTTTTTTTTTTCAAACTATGTGATTCACCAAGTATTACATATATATTTATCAATAAGAGAAGTATAAGGCCAGTAATATCATAAAAATCTTACAAAACAACAGAAATTAAGCGTCTTCATAACCTTTGGAATCTAGCTATCCAGTGATTCTAATAAACATATTTAGGGGGCTTAAAAGTGATTAATAAATTAGTCATGGAGCAAGTGAAATAACAAAATAACGACAGGTTCAATGGACACTACCACATCAAGAGTTAAAGTCATTTTATGATTTGAAGCATCTCAATATTATGACTAAAAGCCTATAATGCAATTCTAACTAGGGCAATCAAGATGGAGGAATAGCCTAACACACTGAAAACCTCAATATCATAGACTAAAAGGCAAAGCTTTAGTGGGATAAACACTGTAATATAATATGACACTTCCCCCTGCATATGACAGTTCAGACAAACTCCATCAGTTCCAAGATATATTAGGCTTTATGAAATATTGAGAGAATTTCAAATTCACTCGATCTCAGAACTTTCAAGAAACTCCCGTTTTAAAGAAAATCCCTTTCATACTGGAAAAGAGGAGGGGTTTAATGCATTCAAATTAAAAGAGGTAAACCATATTATTAATTAACATTAACATTTTATATTTAGACATCAGTTTATTTCGATGTATCTGCAAAATAAAAAAAAATAATAAAACTGACATGCACTAGTCAAAAATGTATACAATTTTCAATACAATAACTAAAACATTTCAACGAACATCTCAAATGAAGTACTGAAACAACATTAAATTTGCAACATTGTTAAAACAAAGGTATATATATACACACACACATACATGCACACTTACATACGCACACAAAAATTTATGTGTATATAATATTTAATCATTTATTGTCAAGTATCTTGAAAAAAGTGATGTAATAAGACAAATAATTTTATTATTTACATGCCAAAAATGATACCATACATACCGTACATAGAACGTAAATTTTAGATTATATAATACACATACTGAAGGCCTAGTAAATTTCAATTTGCTGTTATATACTTTATAATACATTAGCTAAATTGTAAAATATATATTTTGGCAACTCAGAATTTATGAGCAGTCTTAACATAAAGTTATACTCGAACAGATTTCAAAAAACATGTCAATGTTCATCAATAATAATGTCATGGATTAAAATTGTTGAAATAGAAATAATTGGAATAAAATGACATTGTGCTTGTCACTATTCTAGAATTCCATATTAAAACAATAGAATACAAATGATAAACAAAATCACTACAAGAATAAAACATACTTATATTAATCCCTATACATTTTATGTTTAGCATTACTGCTATATGTCATTATGATGTGTTATCATCCATGAATGCAGGATTTGATCGATCATCTATAGGTTTACTATTAGTGTGTCCATTTTGTGCTTTTGCTTTTTTATTTTTTTCATCGTTTGCTGCATAGTGGGCGGTACCTTCTAAACTCAAAGTTTCTTGACGTCCTGAATTACGAACTAAACAGAAAACTGCAAGAATGAGTAGAAGAGATCCGGCTATAAATAAAGCATATAGTAAAGCAAGTCGAGCTACTGGAGGTATAGTGGTTGCTAACTTCATCAAATTTGTTACTTCCATTGGTAAGCCATCGATTCCCTGAAAGACAATCAAATATATTATACCACATTTTATAAAATTTTAATGTCTAATGCTTTAATGGTGTTTGCATCAAACAAATTGTAAAATAAATAAATGTATTACCACTGTAAAAATAAATGGTGCAAAAGACTTTGCACAAACTTTGTCAGTTCCCACCCTCAATCAAAATAAAAACAAACCAATTTTATGTCAGTTTGGTAGTTGTCAATCAAAAAATGAGAACAAACCATGTATATTTTAATGCATTATATATATATATATATATATATATATATATATATATATATATATATATATATATATATATATATAAGGACATAATCTTGTGCTTCAATGTAAGTAGTATTTGATTAAAATTAAGCTTTTGATGACAGAAATTAAGATAAATTTTGGTTTATTTCCCAATTATTCCTGAACCGTAATATTTGTTTAGGTTGGACATGTAATATTAGGTAATATTTGAACAGGTGTATTGGATAGGCAGGTGTATTGTTTTGATAAACCTCCTGTCAGCACTTAACCACAGGAATGGGTGAATTTTTGGCCATTTACACAGCATTGACTTACTCCATGCCATTGAATGGGGCAGGGTTTTGAGTACTGACAGATGGAGAGCAGATCAGCATTATAAAATATTATGTAGTACAAACCATGTGACTATTTTTATTAAGTGGGACCTATTTTGTTTATAATTATACGTTTCAAAGCTACAGTGGAAAAGATTATGTTTCAATGGGTACCTGGACACGTTGGAATCCATGGAAATGAAATAACGAACAGCGTTGTTGCAGAGACAGCTGAACTATGCCCCATACCATTTCAATGGGCTCTGTGGATGTAGCATGTTTAGAGCTCATGTCAGTTATCAGGAGATGTGGATCAGTCATTGGATTAAGGGTGACATCCAATGTTGGATTTAGTTCACTTGAAAGAATTTCAAAAAATTGCAACCAACATAAATATATAAGAACATTCTCGGACAAATCTTTGCAACCTGTGTAAGAACAAACTGCATTATCACAGAGTCTTGTTTACACAGATTTCATCTAGCAGAATCGCTTCTGTGTAAATATGTTAATTAAAGACAGAGACACTGAAATATACACTAATGGAATATTGTTTAGTACCCAAGAAAATAAGGATAATCAGAGAGAAAATTGCTAAATCCTCTCCAAGCATATCAGCCACTGTTTTTATCAGGATACTTTCTGATCCTGGGCTATGGAGATTTATTGCTGAACTCTACACTGAACATTGTGATATAAGCATCCCATGATGCCACCACTTACAAAGAAATAAGTAAGGAAGGCCATGTTAATTAATTATTTTTTTGTTTATTATGAAAGTGTTGTCTATCTGACTTTGCTTCTCCATAGCAAACGATTATTAAAGAGTACTACATAGATATTCTTCTCTGGATGAAAGATGCAGTAAGAAGAAAACACCCATTCCTGTGGTTAAGTGCTGACAGGAGGTTCATCAAAACAATACACCTGCTTTATATCTTGTGCAGAGATTTTTACTAAAACATGGAATCACCCATATGGATCAGCCCCTGTACTGTCCTGATTTGGCCATCTGCGAATTCTGGCTTTCCTCAAAACTAAAATCACCTTTCAAAGCAAAGATTATTTACGCAATTAAGTGGAACATGAAGAAAGCAGCTGATTCCAAAATAGGACTTTCCAGACGGTTTTCAAAAGTGGAAGCGATTCTGTGATCAGTGTGTGACTCTAAAGGGGACTACTTTGAAGGTTATTAAGGTGCGATTATTTTAGATATAGTATATATTTATTAACATTAAATTTCTGGACACTTTCTGAAGAGACCTTGTATATATTTAGAGGTGGAAAACATTTTACAATACTTACATCTTCAAACCACATGATAGGAAATACTATGTCTGGGAAAGTGGCAACTTGCTTGATGTCTACGACTTGACTGACAGCAAGATTAATTTGAATCCTAGCCCTTGCTCTTAATGCAGATCCCATTGTCTAGAAAAGTAAAAGAAAACAAATGACTTTTAATAATATACACACATCATTACATCCATATAAAGGATCTACTGGAAATAGTGGATTTTTATTTTTTATTTTATTATTTGCTTGACATCTTTATATTATGCATGTTAAAATAATTAAGTTAGGGGAGTAGGTATAAATGCAGAAAAATGCAACACTATCAACCAGGCTCAAACTTGCATAACCTTTGTAGTTCATTAGTTCGAATTGCAATAGGATAATTGTGTGCTCTGCTAACTGATTTAAAAAACACACAGACACGACACTTTAGGCTACATATAAAGCACTTAAATATATGGATTGCTATAAAATGCATTAATCAGCAATCTTTCGACAAGTACTGTAATGGATAGTTGGTGTGTAACGTGTAAGATAGGCAAAAGTCAGTAAGCCTATTTTGGTCAACCACATGGTTTCCAGGGAAGGTCTGTGGATCACTCAACACTTACATTACAAGTATTCATACAAATAACTCAATTTAACCAACCACCACTCCAGTGAACCAACTTTGATAATTAACTAGAAAGATTAATACTAACCAAATACTAAACTATAAAATAAACATTACTAAACACGGTTAAACCTAGTTGTCCAGCATACAGGTCTATGTCCTGTACAGCTGAACAACAGGGAAGTTTCTGTAAGCGGGTAGGTTCGTTGACAAGGGAAGTTAGACCAAAACTACCCATAAGACATAAATATTTGTTTACCAAGTAATCTTCTGACATACAAACCAATATTTGCATCACCAATATAAATGACATCACTACTCTGACAACAATATGATTAAATTCCAAATCAAGATCTTCTTGCAGTAAATAATCTTAATTATTTAGAAAATAATAAACTTAAATAGTAAATAATGGGAAAAAATATTTAGTAAAAATTTCTAATTTCTAAACTTGTTTTTTCACCAATTTATATGTCATTTATTTGATCTATTTTAAATTTAATTTATGGCTAAAAATGTATGGAAAAAATTTATGCGCAAATGTAGAATCTTATTAGTTAAAAAATACACACATTTTTCTAAAATTAATTATACAGTAGAACCTTGATAGCAAGACTCTCAAGGCGATTTGGGAATTCGTCTTGTTATCGAGGGACTCTTCTCGTTGAGGTCCGTGCTGTCAAAGTTATGTTGACTAAAAGTCATACTATCAAGGTCACTGTTTTAATACTTCGACAGTTTAAAACTTTTTTCATTTAAACTCCACAGTCAATGGTGTAATTTTATGTTCTTCAAACATGCTTCGTTTCAATAAATGTCCCAAACAATGCAATGCACAGCAAACGAACTAAACACGAATAAACATCACTGAACCAATTTGACAGTAGGCACACGGGAAAGGGAGGAAGCTGGGTTTTCATGTTTTGACCTGAGCGTAAGACTAGTTTCCTTCAAAACATCCGTTCCGTTGAGTTTGCACCATGGGAATTATGCATTGGGAAGAGTGAAGTCATGCTATAAAGGTTCCACTGCATAAAACAACTTACTACTCAGGTTGAACTCTTGTTATAAAGGTTCATTTTCACAAAAAGGCGTGCTACAGAGGGTTAGAGCAGCGATTTGTATGAGGACAAAAATCTGTGCTTTTGAGGTTTTAAAAATAATAATAGTCGTGTTATAGTGGTATCTACATTAAGTGTTATGACAATCCCAGGGGGATTAGAAAAATGCACTTGTTATTGAGAAAGTTGTGTTATTAAGGGTTGTGTTAACGAGTTTGTACTGTAAATGTAGAATAATTAAAAAGCTGATAAAAATGGATTTTTTTTTAAACTGAAATTGAATAAAACCAATTAATAAATTAATTATTTTTTAAATATTTAATTTATGTTTATAAATTATAACGTTCACATTGGCATTGAAACTGTAAATCACATGTGATAAATTGTTTGCACAAGTCCTGAAACTGTTCAATTAGGTATAGAAAATGTAAAAAAAAAGTTACTTATTATATATGAAAATAAACAAATAATTTGTGAAATACCTTTAGAGATATTGTAAAATATTGATGATATTAGAATTAAAGAAGGTGGTAGGAGAGTAGGGATGGTAGGTTAGAAATTAGTGTACTAGAAGTGCCAATGTAAATTCTGCCTAGGAAGGCAAAAGTCTAAATCCATCCTTGACAGTCTTCTTGCAAGTTCCAAATACCAAAATTTAATCTAGATGTTTAAAAAATAAAATGAAAGTATTTCATGCTTAGTAAGTCATTTTACTTTTAAATAAGTTACAAGTGATCTAGGGTACATAAATTTTCAAATTGAGATAGGAAAGGGTTAAGTTGACGATTATATACCGAGAAAAAATGTATAATTTCATAAATTATACTTTTAGTTTATAGTTTTCACTATCCAAGAGCTTTAGCCCTGGATTGTTTATCCTTGAATTAACTAGGGTCAAGACTTACATTGATAGCTTACCTCTATGAAATATACTTCTATGGAATAATTTAAGTCACTTCATAATGAGTATCGATCCATACTCTCAAATCATCGTAAAATGTTTGTAAATACAAATTATGGCAAATGTCCAAATACAATATATTAATAAGTTCAATAAATCTACTTACTGGTTGAACATCTATGAACAGCTCATGTTTTTCTGCTTCAGGTGGACTTATTCCTTCTACAGCTTCACGAAGCTTAGGATCTGCCAGGTAGAAATGTGGAAAGGATAGCATAATAGGTGAATCTGAAATATTAAAAGTACAGTCAACATTAAAGATTTAAAAAAAATAATTAATAAATAAAACAGAATACAAATTTAATAGACATATAATATTGTTTTGAAATATCCATTATGTTAATGTATTTATTTACCATATTGACATAATGAAACATTGAAGAGGCCATGAGGAGCACATGGAGGTCCTGAAGGGCAGAAACATATGTTATCGGGATTACGTTCTATGTCAGCGAAGACATCTAAAGGTGGGCTGAATCTATACCCTAAGACTCCTCCTGGCGTTTCTACTTCTTTTTGGAATCTTAAAAAAACAATTTTTTTCTATTAACAATATAATAAATTTAGTACATTCAAAAAAATATGTAGTGTAATTTTATGATTCATTTTTATAATATCAGTCATCTTTATCCAGTAAGCAAAGACATCTCTATAATCTTCAAAGTATGATCTACCTAATTTATTTACTTAACATTTTGTGGCATTACTATGGCCTCGTGAAGAAAATAAAACAAGACAATATATAAATTAATAATTTAGAAACAAACAATATAGTTCTATAACGAAACAATCATAGTTCATAAGTAACCTAATATCTATTAAAATACATCATTTAATACTTTGTCAAAAAATCAAATTATATATTCTTATAAATCTATGTAACAAAAAATAATATTACAATAAATTTACTACTATATTACTAAATTGATATAATTTTAATGAAAAGTAAAGACGAAAAGCCTAACTTTTATTATTTTTCTCAGTTCACCAGTATTATGCATTCCTTACAACCAGTGTTTTAAAATTTTACAAACCGGTATTCAACTTTTACGTTTTTATATTTATCAACATCGAATTATAAACTTGTAAGACCATAAATAAAAATGAGTTTCAAAAACAATTCCTAATGACTTTTGGCCTTCTGATATAAAACTGTGCTCCTTTTCTTGTTTCAATCTAAATTGAAAGTGTTTTTTCACTTATTATTCTAAAAAAATATGTCATGTTATGACCACACCAAATGAAAGAAAACATAACTTTACATAATAAACACTTTATTTGTTAATGATGTTTCAAATACAAGTCATCATCTTTAATCATATTGAATTAATTCTATCATAACAACAATACAAAACAAGAATTGTATAAAACGTAAATCAACTCACTTGAGAGGTAACAGCCTACATATATCTTTATCGTAGACATATATTGTATCATTCTTTAATATATGTGGAGGGAATATAGAGCCATCACTTCCCATGACACTGTTGCACGACTCTGTAGTCCAATGGGACATGTGAGTGCGTCCATTGAATGTATCAACAAGGCCATATTTTGTGATGTTATTCACTCCAGTAAAGACAGTAACAATATCATTAGCTGTTCCATTTTTCTGCAAAACCATAATATGTAAAAGTTAAATTAAAACATTAAACTTTTTTCTCTCTGATGTCAGCTACTCCCGTTACTTAAAGTTGGCCATGAGAAAAGCTGATTTATCATTAGAATTTTATAACTGTGAATGATAACATCAGCTAGTAGCTAACATGATAAATTACTACCATTATCAAAGGTTTGACAAGAGAGAGGATGATTTATAAATAGAATTTTGTACCCTTGAGTGATAACACCATATGTTATCTCATATGATAAATTACTACCATAATCAAAAGTTAGCCATGAGACAAGATGATTTATTATTAGAGTTTTGTACCTGTGAGTGATAACACCAGCTGATAGCTCACATGGTAAACTGCTACCATTATCAAAAGTTTGGCCGTAAGAAAAGATGATT
Organism: Aphrophora alni; assembly: GCA_963513935.1. Lineage (NCBI taxonomy): Eukaryota > Metazoa > Arthropoda > Insecta > Hemiptera > Aphrophoridae > Aphrophora > Aphrophora alni. Next base: position 114,400,509 of record OY740765.1, read on the forward strand.
CATCGATTGAATTTTGTATCCATGTGTGATGATGACACCAGCTGGTAGGCACGGTAAACTATTCCCATTACCTAAGGTTGGTTATTGAGACAAGATGATTTACCATTGGAATTGCACACCCGCATTGAGATGGTCTTATTTAATCAATGACCGTTCAAATATCAAAATATTTAAAAATATTTAATAAAATTAAAAATATATAAATTCATATTTCAGAATAAGTCAAAGGGTTAAATCATGTCTATATCCAGGTTTAGAATCCATTCCAATACAGACAGGAAAAGTTTAAACAACAGAATGATGTAATGCTAACCCCTTGTTAGACACCATGTAAAACACCTTGTTAGACAGGACCAATTCTGTATGAACTGGTAGTTGTTTATAGTGAATACCATGTTTTTTTTTGTTTTTTTTTTAAATATAAAATAATTTTTACTCATTATGTCTAGCAGGTCCAATGACCAAAGAATACATTAAGAGAAATTTAATAACTGTAATAGTTTTATAAGTTATGGCTTAAAAAAAGCCAAGTCAAAAATCAAAAAAGGCTTGATTATTTTAAAATTGTAATTTTTTTATAGTAATAGGTTAAGCTAAAGTGTGTATATATATATATATATATATATATATATATATATATATATATATATACAAGAATCCAAATTAAAAAGGGAAATCATTCTAAAAGGATCAACAGATGGGTTAAGAGAAAAATATGAAAATATTTGAAAAAGAATAACTTGGAAAGTTATTGCTCTAGAAATTTAATTCAAGTTTTTATGGAATCTACAAGTCATTAGGAAAAGGATGGTACTTTCACCTTTCCGAAATCTTGAGCCAATAAAAGGATATGGACATTTGAAGAAAATAAGTAGTAAAATTTATATAGACAGGTACTGACAAGTAGAACTTCCAGTACAAAGGCAGGTTCCATACCTAGGGGAGGAGCCAAATGCAAGGTTACAATGCTTGGATTGGAAAATGTTAAGAATAAAAAAAAATAGTTATCACCAAACAAAAGGAGATACGAAATTAAAAGTGTCAAAGGGTTAATACAATAACTTTAGCAAGTGAAACCAAAATAAAGAAAATAAAAAGCAAAAAACCTTTTTCAAACAGAAATTGACATCAGTGTCACACAATAATTTTAAGCTCTGAGAAGATGTCTAGAATTTGATTCAGTTTGTTCTAAAACAGCACTGAAGAAAGTCTCCTTAAATACTCCAAGAGATGTAGGTTATGCACAACTGAATAGTCTTCAAGAACAGTTTCAGAAATAATAAATAGTGAGAATTCAGTATAGAGATTTAACAAGAACATTTTTTAAAGAAAAGGAAAGAATGAGAGAATAATCAAATAATTTTGGACAGTTTTTTGGTTATGAACTTAGAAATTTCAATAAATATTGAAGAGACGAAAAATTTTAAAAGAATTGTTAAATGGTGTGATTAAAAGAAACTAATAAACAGTGATTCAAATCTAATTACTACAACAAAAATAAAAAGTCAATTAATAATAAAATAATTAAAATCTCTTCAGTGCAATGAGTGACTAATTCAACCAACATAATTCAATTTATAATCATAAATACAGTTCAACAGCGTGAGAGCAACTTTAATACCAGCATAATTCAACAATGTGGCAACCAATTTTAACCTCACCAGGGACTTCAGATTTCAGCCCCCATGGAACACCACTTTAAAGACATCAGTCTGCTGTTCACTACACTCTCTTCATCTCATCTTAACAGAAGACGAACCCAACTATAGATATTCTCAAAAGATACCACTGTTACAATTTTGACAGAATATTCACTTAAAATTAAAAATATATAAAATACTAAAATAAAATTATTTTCTTGAGGAATTAAGAGTAATTTAGAGTCATTTTAATTATACTCATATACATGTATATATTATATATATTTAATAAGTGTGATTATTTTCATGTTTTGATTTTTATAAGTACTAACATAATATTTTCTTGGATTATAATTTTAATAAGTCATGTTGTGTTTTCAAAATAAATAAATTTTAATTGATTTTATTTATTACGAAGGGAAATATACTTTTATTGTTTGTGTTATTTAATATATATATATATATATATATATATATATATATATATATCCTATTTTGTTTTCAGGATAGTTTTAAAAATGTGTGAACAAGTGCTCTCATTTATTAGATAGTGCATAAATATTCTGGAAATACTCTTTCAAACAATACACTTATGGTGAGTCTCCATAAATAAAAATAAAAAAGCTAGTTAAACTCATTACATTAGAAATAATAAATAAAATTGAAAGAGCAATTTTATATAAAACATTGAAGAATAGATATTTTACAAAAATAATTGAGTATCTTATTCTTGATTCATTACTGTGGTGGGATTTAATTGAAAACGAGTAAAAAGAAGGTTGAGGGCGTTAAGTTTTAATTGACGAAGCATCGTAGGGAATGATAAAGCTTACATCAGTAATTTTAAATAATTAAATAAAAGGTCTAAGTTCAGTAACATTTCAAGAAGCGGCCAACTTTTAGGCATGAAATAAACCCAAATTTTAAAAATTTTGTAAGTTAAAATTTTTAAGAAAAAATTTGTTTTTGTTTGTTTTGTGTTCCAAACAACAAGAGTTGTAGAATCTAATATTATATTTGTTTAGTGTTAAGTTTAAATCAGTGACAACAATATTTACTTTAAGATCATATAAAGAAATTCTTAAAAAATAATAAATAAACAATGGGGCCTACAAAAGATCAAATTCAAAATCTCAGGAACAGAAACCTGAATCATCAGGAACTACATAAGGAGGGTCTGAAAAAAAATTGGATCAAACAATTAAATATTATAAAAGCTTGGAAACTAGGATAGCATCTGATAAGGTAGAAAAGGAAGGTAAGCATGCAAGAGAAAAAGGGAAGGAAGAAAGGAAAGTATTTGTAGAAAAAGAGCAGGAGAAAATGGAAAAAATGGAAAGAAGAAGTAAGAAAGAGGAAGAAGAAAAATTAAGAACATTGGAGGAAAGAATTGAAAGATATGGGGGAAAAGAATAGGAAAAATTGATAGAAAAGAATTGCAATAATTATCAGAAAATTTAAAAGAATTAGTTCTCTTAAGTGCAAATGTGATTATGGAATAAATGGAGAATATTGAGGAAAAAGTGGATGAATTTAAAGCGGAAATGGAAATATTAAAGAATGAGGCAAGAACCCAGGGTAGTAAAATTAAAATAGTGATGGAGTCCATCAAATTTTTATAAAATACAATTTAAGAAAGTAGTACAATTAAAATCAGGGGAGATTCTGAAATTTGTTTTTATATTGATAAAGTACATGGGGAAAATAGAGTCATAGAACTCTGAGGAAATACGTGGGAAAGGAAGTTCAATTTATAATAGAAATGGACAAAGTTTTTGATGAGATTAATCTTACTTTGTCAGAAGAGGAAAATTTTTAAATAATTGAAAAACATTTAAAAGGTAGCGCAATAAAATAGTGGCAAGTAGTTAAACGTGGAACGGGAGAATACAAAGGGTTACATGAAAAATTCATGGAAATAAATTGTAACTACCAAACACAGCAGATTTTATGAAATCAAATAGAGAATAACAAATATGCAAGAGAGAATGACTAAGTAGAATATTTGTGTGATTTGATTACAAAAGCATTTAGAACCTAAAATTCCCAATAAATTCTTAATATTTAAGTTAATGAGACATTTTTATCCAAAAATAGAGCAAGTATACATGGGGAAAGTTATGAAGAAGCCATAACTACTTGAGAACTTTGTAAAGTATTGAATAAGGTAGAAATAACTTTCAAGAAATTTGGAGAGAGGGAAATCCATTGGTTAAAGGGGAAACCCAAGTAGAAATCCAAATAGGGAAAGAGATTACAATAACCAGAATCCTAATCCTATCCTTAGATCCTATGATCGCTGCCCAGGAAATTCACAACCTAATTTACTGCAAAACCCAGGTCCATGGATTCAAAGGAATCCTCCTATAATGTAAAAAAAAACTAAATAAAGTGATCCCAAAATTGAAAGAAAAATTCGGAATAAAACCAAAGCAATCAATAATGGGAAATGTTGGGATTGTAGAAAAATAAAGAAACAAAGGTCTAATAAATAAAACAATTATTAATAATAAATTAAACATCATAAAAAATAATAATAAATAATGTAGTTGCAGTTAATAATTTAAGTTTCAAAATAAGAGAAGAAAATTTAATAAAAGAATCCAAAAATGAAATAATACATGGCACACTGTTATCTAAGTGTCCCACAATACATGCAAAATTTGGAGAGAAAAATGTAGAAATTGAAATAGACACTGGAGCCCAGTGGTATTTTATTAAAGAAAAATATTATGAAAAGTTAAAGAAAAATGTTTAAGTTTTATAAGTTAAACTATTCTTTTTTTATACCTATAGGCCTAATTAATTTGTGATAAGGTATTATTTTATAATTTGGTTTTTCTATCAGTAAAAAATTTAAAGTTAAACATTTTTCTCTATTAATTTATAAAAAATATATGAAGTATAAATATTAATCTCATCACAAAAAATATTGTGAGGAGGGGAAGGAGGAATTTTAGGTGTGTTTCAATTTATGCATACAACTCGTATACAATTATGTAGGCTATAGATTATTACAAGTGTAATATTTGATACATATCTTATGAAACTGTAATCTTAAATTTTGAACATAACCAAATATTGTGTATATTGTGACTCCCAATATTATTGATTTTGTGGTGTTAAATATTGACTATTTTAAGTGTAGTGTAAACACTATCTAAATTGGATCAATATACATTTCTTGACTATGTAAAACAAAATTAATATTTTGAAACAAAACCATGTTATTAATTCAAGAAAAACACCATAGGAAAATTAGGGGGACTATGAAACTGCCCCAATATTTTAGGTACGTTTGAAATGATGAAACTCATTAAGAGGATCAAGAAGGGTCGCCTCGCAAGACCAGAAATGCCCCGAGCACAATTTCGGTAGTATGTGTTTAAATTTAACCTCAATCAAGCATATAAGCCTGTAAGGTTAGGTTAGGTCCTGTAGCGTAGCATGTAAAATAAAATTTTCAATATTATTTGGGCGCTCGGGGCAATTTCAGTATTTCTAGTCTTGCGAGGCGACGCTTCATAATCCTCTTTAATGAGTGGGGCAGTTTCATCGTTTCAAAAGTTGTCGGGACAGTTTCACTACGCCCAAAATTAGCAACCTCGAGTATTTGGTTGTTAACAAAACACTTCTTTTGATACATTGATTGACTTGATTCTTGTTATTGAAGAACAGTAAACAATATTGACATTCGAATGACAAAATAATCCATGTTTTCTTTTTGTGGATTTACTTGAGTAAATATTTCTTTATGAGAATTACTTTAGTTTTTATTTTAATATAATCACCCTTAGGTGCTCAAATGTATTGAGTATAGGTTTAGCAATATCAAGGAAACCTATCTGGATGTACACCTTTTTTCATGTAGTTTTGGGTTAGATCCCTCTCTTTCAGCTTTCCTATCAAGTATCTTTTGACCAACTCTTATTCATTTCCAACCCCTGATGCTATTTGTATAAGAGTGTGTTTGGGGTTAGAGGTCTTATTTTAAATTTGTTCCTTCCTTATTTTAGAAGGTGATGTTGATCGAGAGGTTTTCCACTAACAATATTGCATGCCATATTACAAACAGGAGTGCCGACTTACTTTGCAAAAAAGTTTGTCTTTGTTTCAAATGTAAGTACAGAAAATACAAGAATGGAGTCAAAAATCCTAATTATTCCAAGGCATATAACAGTAGTGCATAATCTTTTACTGTATCTGCATGTCACTTGTAGAGTTCAATGTCAAATTCCATCAAATCTATTCAAAGCTGTGCCCAATTTCCAAAAACTCTTATGCTTATTATATGGATAAATAAGTTGTGGACTGATGTTGTTCAGAGTGTGGTGATATTATTTCATTGTACAGATTGTATGTTGAATGAATTAGAGTGTGGCTACAAGTTTCTTGTTTTGTTAAATCAAAAATATTGTATATTTTATTTGTATTTTATTAAAATGGTGTTAAGTTTCTTTATTAATTATTATTGGTTATTTTCTTCGTTTTAAATATAATTGTGTGTTGTATACATATACAGAGTGTTTCTGTAATGTGTGTAGATAATTCAGGGGGTGGTTATATGTTTAAAAACAAAGAAAAACATTCCTATAAACATATGTCCTTAAACGTTTATTTTACTAGCTACATTTTAAGTACAAAATTTCAACTCAATCCGTCAAGCTGTTTTAAAGAAATAAATTATTTAGTAAAAAAAAAAAAAGACAGAAAAAAGACAGATAGCTGATTAAAGAAGCGTTTACAGACATATGTTTATAGGAACTTCTTTCTTTATTTTGACATATATTGAAAAATCTCCGCTCATTACAGAAACACCATTTGTACATATTAAGTGTTTTTTTTTTCCTATTTAGTTATATAACTTTTTTTAAATTTAAGTAATACTAATTTATTTTATTTTTTAATTTAGTTTGTATTTTATTATATATGTATTATATTATATATTGTAAATAGAGTTAAGTGGAAGAAAGAACCAGATGGTGCTAATTCCAACGTAAAAAAAGGCATTATCTATCTCTCCAAACCAAAATTGGCAGTACACTGAAGAATATGACATATGACAAGAAATATCTGCTTATTAGTTTAAGACCTCGATTTAAGACTGAACAAATCAAAGACACAACCCATTATTATAGGTTACTCTTGACAAATGAATACTTAGACACTCTCCCCAAACTTAACATTAATGGCGACTCATTAGAATATTGTAGCTGCATTTGAAATCTGGGACAGATAATTAAGATGGACTAAATTGGACTGTATATGTAACTGAGACATGTAATAAAGTCTTTAAAATAATGATATCTTTTTTTAAACATAGAGTGCTCCTCGTCAAATCTTTAATTATGCCTTATTTTTCCCACTGTGATGCTGTAGTCATTACAGTTGAACTGGCTAACAACTGTAACCTGCTCAAAATTATTCTAAGTGATTTATTTTTACCAAACACAATGATCACGTGAGTTCATATTATAGGTAGTTATTTCTTTTAAAACTTTGATTTCAGTTGCATTATATAAATGGCATAGAATATAGATCTTTATTCAGGGTGTGCGAGAGAAGGAATTTTGTATGTACAAAAGAATGTATGAATGTGTTCGAAAATGTTTGTATTTCATATGAATTTTAATGTTTTTAATTTTAATTTTTAAATTATGGCTTATTTTATGTTTTTCAATTTTATTTATATTTTAATGTTGATTTTTTGTTTTTTTCTAAATTTTATGTTAACTTTTGTCTTTAGGTTAACATTTTTATTGTTTATTATTTAAATGATGTATTTATTTTCAAAGAGTTAAGTGGAAGAGATGGTCCTAACTTCTCCCCAAAATAAAAATCAATTATTTATTATTTTTGTATATGATAGAATAAACATATATGTTAATAGGCTGACAAATAACTGAATTATTATTTACTTGTTTATATTTTACACATATATAATTTAATAGATTTGAATTTATTAGATTCAAGAGTTGAAAAACTAGCAGCCCAAGTAAATAGCATGTTTAAAATGTCTTAACAAATATGAACTATGATTTCTCTTTGGATCTTATTACTTTTATAACCAAAGTATTTAAACTATTCAATGAAATTTATTGGAGTTGTAAAGAAGCAATGTGATGGCGTTTGGAGTATTTTGAAGAAATTATTCAAAATGAACATGAAGTTATCATTCAAAAAAAGTAGATGACAAGATATGTTAGATGCTCTAACGAGGGAAGAACAGAATGATGAAAACATTAAAACTTTAATGGACTAAATAAAAGAATCTGAATCCCTCAGTGGCTCACTATATTAAGAAAAGGCTTGGCAGTTTTGCTGGACACTTGCTGGATCTACACCTTTTTTCATGTAGTCTTGGGTTAGATCTCTTTTTTGCATCTTTCCTATATGGTTTCTCTTGACCAACTTTTGTTCTCTTCAGACCCTGATGTTACTTGAATATTCGAGGCCTAAGGGTTTTTATTTTATCTTTTATCTTTTTTTATCTTCCCTTCTTTTTTTATAAGGCAATGATGAACGAGAAGTTTTTCCTTCAAACAACAAGGAAAAAAGAAAGAACCTGAAACTCAATAAAAAAATTATGACCAGGGGTTTTTAATGAAATGCAAATCATTTTCATTCGTGAGAAAAAGGAAATGGGAGAAATTATTTGTAATAAGTGTAAAATTAAATTTCACATCTCAGAAATTTTTAAATAATAACTTCATATTTACTTCATTGTTATATAATTCATTTTTAAGATATATTTCTAAACTTACCCCATACATGAGCCCAAATTCTTCATAAGGTAATTTTTGTTCTTTTGGCACAACATCCTTTGCAAGCTTCAGGAGTGGATCTTCATAACCCCACAGCAGTTGTCCTACAGATACTTCTACAAATGGTTTGATTTTAAGGATATCCATTATAGATGCCATAGCAAGTCTTAAGAATCGAGCTGCGTGTTTACTTTGGGAAGTTGCACTCTGTAAATAGAAAGGTCATTTTTAATTAATAAGTCACTTTTATTTCCATTATTAACTGCATTATCAATGCAACTAGCTTAAATTTCAGCCAAAGCCATTTTTAAAAAATTCCTTCATAACATACAGAAACATATTTTATTTGGGGTATTAATATGATTATTAAAATGCATTTTTCTGTGTTACTAATTAAATCTATGGTGGTACTCTTGCATGGGGTACTATTGCTACCAACTTTCATGGGGAATGTCTAAAAGCAAACAGTTGAAATTATCTAATCAAAATCAATAATGTAATAGACGATGTGAAACTGTTATTAAATTCAAGAAGTAAATTTAGTGTTGCTGTGTTTGAGGTAAGATGTCTCTGCTCATTTCTGTTTTATTTTATTGAGACAGGGATGGCTTCCATCACCCATCCCCTTCTTAAAGCCGTTGGACTGTACATTGTGTATTGCATCTAACAAAAATAGAGCCATTAGACACATGGAACCTTACAAAAAGGCTTCAGGAGCATAATTTTGTGGACAACCTACGTAAACTTGAGGAAAGATTTCAAAATATGGAAATAAAACTGAAATACCCAACCATAGAAGCTGACAAAAAGATGTAAAAATAAATACTAAAAAAATGTGCATCAATCATCGGAACCACTCTAGATAAAGGTGATTTCACACAGCTAAGATCAATATGAAGATGCATCCCAAATTCGCAGAAAAATTAAGCTTAGAATACTTAATTTTGTGCGATTGGTCTTACTATATATGTGAGGTATAGAAAGTGAACATAAAAATTATTCACAGGCTACAGATATTTGTTATCTGCTATCTAAGATAAATCCTTAAAATTTGGTGGCCGAAGGTTAATTCTAATCAAGATGTTTGGGAGGTCACTAATCAATGTTCCCATTAGGTGCAGATACTGCGTAAGAAATAGAGATGAATAAGGCACATTTTGCAGAAGCCACAAGAAGATATTGCCAGGGAGGCTCTTCTTTGGAATCCACAATGAAGTCGGAAGTCGGCAGGGTGGGAATTACATGGAGGCAGAGTGTCAAAAAGGGAATGTCATCTGAATACAACTTGGAGACAGAAAAGGTCAAGGCACAGGACAGAAGATGTTGGCATTATTTAGTTGAGTACCTATGTTCCACGCTAAAGGAATGATAGGAATTAAGTCAAGTAAGCTGTTTTGATAAAATATCATGTCGATAAGTATTTTATTCATGATGGTAGTAAATGAGAAACTTTTAAAAGTGATCAACATCCAACCAGACACCTCAGTTGGTAAAGCACTAGAGTACAAATAGGTTTGGTATTTGAACCCTTAGTTAACGTTAGCTAGTTTTAGTTTGATTCCTAGAGTGTGAAGTGCCTAGATAATTTAAACAAAATAAATTCTGTACTATTTTCTGACAATATGTATTTTAGGCAGAAATATTTATTTGAGCACCTAATGTAGTTTGTACAAAATGTCAATACGAGATACAGGGTCTGTTTGGAAAGTATGCAGCCATTTAATATTTACAATTATCTACTGAACCTATAAAAATAGTTTCAAAGTAGACCTTTTTGAATAGGACAAATATATATCAGCGCCTCTTCCAATTTGAAAAACAGTCTGCAAAGTTTTTTTTTTGGCACCATCAGTAAACCTCACTAAATTGTTTTAATTATATTGAAGGTCTGACATTTCTTTCTTTTCAAAGATATTGGAAATGCCAAAGAAAGCCAAGTGGCTGTAGGAATCTGGGTGATTCCCTACAAGAGATTAAATGAACGGGCAAGCACATTGTTGTGATGAAACTGTCACTCACCACTACTTCCTACTACATTTCTCACCTAGTGATGAAAATTGAGTTAGTATCTCTTATTAATTGTTTGGCCTAGAGGACTATACTCATAATGGACAGCCCCTTTATACTGTCACTGTCACCATAGTCTTGATGTTGCTACAACTTTTCTACACTTTCTTAGATGTGGAGAACCACGAGACTTCCATTGGAAAGACTGAGCTTTTAGTTCAGAGTAATGACCAGTTTGAGAAAATGTTGGTCATTGTTAGCGTTTTGAAACCAAGTACTAAGCTAACACAAAACAAAATAGGAGTCTGAAATTTTAGTCTTCGACTAGGTTTGAAGAACCACTAGTTTATATTGATTATATGGTTGGTTGGTTTCTTATGGTTACATTGGAATTTAATTCATTAGTTATCTTGCAACCTAATGTACCTTCTCTGGTCTGCTCTGCAATCGTTTAGGACATTGCAAGAGGTGGTCCTTGTTCATATCTGAATTTGTTTTGAGACACAATGCACACTTGTCATAATTTAAAATTTTCAATTTTTGCAGGTACGCTGCCAAGCATCCATGTCCTGTGTTCATGCGGATGCTGTCACTGCTTCTTAATATAAAATTCTATTCATGCTTCCCTCTCATTTTTTTGTTTTAGCGGTCAGGACATTCATAGTGATTGTTGTTTGTCACAGTTGTATACCTTTTCTGGCAAGTTGATGTGCCAATTCATTTCCTAATATTCCTATATAAGAGAATACCCACTGTAGACATATATTCTTCACAATCCTTGTAGAAACTTTATCATATTTTGGATACCATTTACAGTATTGTTTTTTTTTGTTTTTTTTTTTTGTTTTATATTGGTATAGAAAAGTTTAAAAAAACCTTAGAGAAAATTTGATGAGCTCTAAGTGTTATGATGATTTCATTTGCATAACGGTTGCCATTGTTTATCATTGAATATCTATAAAATCAAGTACTGTGTGTTGAATATCATGCATATACAAACAACTCTAAAATTCCATAACAAAACATAATATTTTAAAAGCGATAAGTTTTATGAAGAATTCTTTTACATACCATTTACAGATGTCATTGTTTATTGTTAAATCTCTATTATAAAAACAAGTACTGTATGTCTAATATTATGGAACACTAACATCTTTAAAGTTGTATAACAAATCATACTATTTGCCTTTGTGGTATGAGAATATTCAATAATGTATTTAAATTACTCACCAAAAACAAAGCAAAATATCTACTAGTAAGAATTTATATTCTAGTTAATGCCAAGGTTTAAACAAATGTTCAGCTTAACTAAAATGATAAAATACTATTTTCTCTTTAATATTATTAAACGTGAATTAAAATTTTTTTGACTTTGCTGTTTTTCAAAATTCTACATCTTCATAAAATGAGTTGAATTTTTTATCTTGTGACATTTTATTTTGTAACATTCATTCAATCACAGCAACGTGTATTTTTGTGGTTTATATTAGCACCATATACAGACTTTTCACATCCTACTATTGCATGAAATTTATAATGTCTCTACAATAAGAGCAAAGTGATGCTCATATACTCAATAACCGTTGAAATAAGTAATTTTACATACTTTTATAACAAAAATTAATTATTTTTATATTTCTAATTTTAATAAGTGATTATTTACAATTGTGAAAAAAATAATATGATCTAGAAAATAATTTAACTTTGTAAATGTTTAAACTGATGGCCATCTTGATTGACACAATTATGCAGTCTTTCTTGAACAGAGCTACACTCATGGCAAATATCTATCTTTGTTACTATCAATTCCATGAAATGTGTCAAAGATGAATTGTTTTATGTTGTGTGTAGCTTCAGAGAAAATATTTTCTTCTTCACAAACTCTGAGAAGAAAACATGTATGGTGTCAAATCAGGTGATCATGGAAGGCAATCCATTTACTGGTTAACTCCCAATCCAGTAATATTTGGGTATTGCAGCTATAGTAGTGTCTTGTTGAAAAATAATATCATTGCCACAGTGCTGATAATTTGAGGCATAACAGTATTCTCCAACATGTTTTTGTACACATTATCATAGATTGTGGCATCAATAAATACTGGGCCAAAAACATTGTTGCATGTCAGACTACTCCAAATTGTGACCCCCGACTGATTAAGCTGCTTTTCAATGGTTTCATAAGGGTTATCCTGTAAATAGTAAATGCAGTGCCACTTAATTTGAAACATACTTCGTCAAACCACAATCCCTTCATCAAGACTCCATTTCCTTCTTTCTGTTCGTTTAACACAATTTCACAAAATTGGAGATGCTGGCCTAGATAATTCTTCAACAAATCATAAAACAAGTATTGGGCGATACAATTTAAAACTGAGACAATGTTACAGCCTCGGTAAATACATTTTCGAGATTTCAAACTCAATTGAAGCTTTTAATTGTGATTTCTTAGAGATTTTCTTAAAGCTTCAGTAACCAACATTTTTTTGTCCTCAGTTGTAACAGTAACTTGTCTTACCACATTTCTTTATATTAAGAACTAACCCTGTTCTTTCAAACCTATTACATACTTTGTAAATAATTGTAAATTGCAAATCTGAATGGTGGCAAAGTTCTAAATGATTCTTCCCAGTTACTAAGAACAGTTCGGTGTTCTCACACTTTCAGGATCCACTTTTGTTCCTAAAAACTTTCCAGTCATTAGAGAAGCCACTAACTGTAAGTTCAACATTCAATGAGCCTTGTGGTTAATAACAATATGAAAGAAGTGATCCCAAAATCACAAATATAACACTAATACAATTAACGTTAGAAAGTTTATTAAACCCTTATGGAAATTTCATGAAAATAGGAGAAAGGTTATAAGAAGATTTATCTCATATTAAATTTGACAGGCCTGAAAAATCTAGCCATGCTGAGCATGTTCTTTTTACATTTCACAATGTAGGAATGAATAGTGTTATTTTGATTAAAGAAATTAAGAGCAACAAATTGTTGGATAGTATTGAAAGTATTTTCATTGTTAAAGATGAAAATGATTTGTTGTTGAATTGTGATAAGGGGGCAATTCCAAATTCTTCTTTATTTTCTTTGTTAAAAACCAAGTTAAATTACACATTAAGCCTATGTGTGGGAACACTTGTGTTTTCTTAATACATATGGTAGTTGTTTTCCTTTTTGTTTTAATATTAGTTTTATATATATATATATATATATATATAGCTTTTAAAGTTCTTAATTGTTAGTTATATTAGAGTAGGTATATCGCCCTCCCAATTTCTAGGTAAGTTGGGAAACTGGTCTGACCAATATGGAGGGGTGAGGAGCAAACAATATGTGACCAATATGTATGCTTGACCCTTTATATGTTGGCTCACTGTTACACTTAGTTTAGTATTGATTTATATTCTGCTGAGGATGGTAGCTATGTTACCTAAATGTACATAAGGGTTTAATAAACTTTCTAATATTATTTTTATTAATGTTTTATTTGTGGTTTGGGGACCACTTCTTTCATATTATAACTGTAAGTTGTCTATAGTGTTAGGATTATGATCAATCATCAATAGATGAATAAACAAAACAAACTGTTACATTTAATTGTTGCATATGATAAAATAAAACTGAACCATTAGTTTCAACTTTTAGCCTACATGTGTATAAAAAAAATTTCAATTTCCAACAAAAACTATAAGAACGTTATAAACAAAATCATTAAAAAAATTTACAAAAAAAATATGAACATTGACAAACTTAAATATATCTATAGAATATGTCAATAAATTAAACCACACTCTTAAACCAGTATTTAAACTGAAAGGCATAGTTCGCTCATAAACAAATTTCTGGCAAAATGGAAAAAGCATTTCAAAACCAGAAGAAGAAATAAATAGAATTAACTGTTCCACTTGGATAACTGTTCCACTTGTATAATAATACAGGACATTCTTTCATTGCAATTTTGATCAAACACTAACCTAGATTATGAAAAAATAAATTGAGATTTAATATTTAATTGTACTTTATTTCTTCACTCAGGTGTCCAGCTTTACATACAGCTGATGTTCATGTTTACATTTTTTATAAACAAAGTCCAAATTTATTTATTTTGTAGCAAACAAAAGTACTTTGATAGACCACCATGGTTACCACTAAAGACCCTCTTAACCTACATGTCCTATGGTGCAAGAGGCTAGACAGATGCATCATAATAACTCACCATAATATTACTGCCTGATGTTGAACCATCAGTTGCAAGGCCTGTACTTCTACTGCCGTAACTGTTTTTAAAACTAACTTAACACAGCTCAGGTGATTTTTTTTTAACAGTAACACTTATGTAGATTTATGATATTCTAGTAAAGTACCAGTAAGTTTACTAAATATGTTCTAGTTAAACTGGTATTGCTTAACTAACACCCATTTGTAAATAGATTTGAATTGTTGTGTAATCTTATAGAGTTCTGTAGTTTCCATACTAGATACAAGATGTAGACCTAACAATAATACAATGGAATGAAATGTTTAATAATCAGATTTAATTTCTAAAATAAATACAGAGACTGGATTTGTTAGATAGGTTGTGAAGAAGATGGTATTAAGGTAAATGTTGTTACTGTTGTAACTATATTGTCTGCTGTTTGATCCGATAACTTTAATATAAACAAAATTTTATATCTAATGGGAAATAGGTATTATTAATATTAAACCCATAGGGGCTCACTATAGTGAGTACGGGCTTGCCAATCCCGAGGGAACATAGATTGATATACACCTTTGTTCATGAGTATTGGGTTAGATCCCTCTCTTTCATATTTCCTAACAGGTCTCTTTTTCTGACCAACACTTATTCTCTTCCGTTACAGATGCTATTAAAGTATTTGAGGCCTTTTATAAAGTGATGATGGCCAATACTTTTTTGCCATTAAACTACAAGGAAAAATATATAGTGAGTACAGAGATAGTAATCTCAAGATACCTAGCTGAATTTACACCTTTTTTTGTAGTCTTGGGTAGTTTCTTTCATCTTTAATATCAAGTCTCAATTGACTAACAATTATTGTTCTTTTCCGAACCTGATGCTATCAGAGTATTCAAGAGCTAGGAGTTTTTATTTCTTTCTTTTTTAATAAGGCGATGATGACTGTAAGGTTTTTTACCTTTAAGCAACAAGGTAAAATAAAACTTATTTGTAAGTCCTTATTCTAGCTTATTACATGTGAAGCCAATGTAATATTTATTATTATTATTACAAAATATGTGTGTTCATTTAGTTTTATATAATAACAGATGAGCTGCTTATTTATAAATGGTTGCCGTAAACAGGTTTACACTTCGGGATAACTTGTATGTCTGTAAAATTAATGAAAGTGTTCATAAAATGCTTTGTTAATCTACGGGAAGTCATAGGAGATATCAAAAGAAACAAAAAAGTCTATGTAAACATAAGTCCTGAAATGCTTCCTTTCAGTTTGTCCACCATTTTGAGTTTTTCAAATAAGAAAATATAACTTCAGAACTAATAGAGTTATTGATAGCAAATTTTTGTAGAACATATTATATCATTAATGGCATGGGCGTCATCGCCGGGGGGACGGGGGGACGCGTCCCCCCCAATATTTGAGATGTAAAAATATTTTTGCTAAAAACGAATGATTTACTTAAAACCTTAAAAGGTAAACATCGGGCTTTGTCTTTACTAGGGTTTTTAACATTACATTTCTGTTACAAACACATAAATAAATGCATAAAAACGATGTTTTGAGAAGTTTAATTTTAAAAAATTTCCATACCCCCAAACCCCCGGCATATGTCCCCCCCCCCAATAATGAACTGGTGATGACGCCCATGATTAATGGCAGTGTTACATCAGGTTGTTGATAAAAGACAAAATGGAGAATAGACAGAAAAGTTAGCCTTTTTTACACATGTTTATATACTTTTTTGTGTGTTTTGATGTCCCCTAACACCTCCCAAAGTTTGTCAAAATATTTTATAAACACTCTGTACATACAAGGTGTTTCAAAAGATTTTGTCCTATTTTGGGGAATTGATTTAGGGCATCAAAACAAAAAAATAAAAATTTCTATAAACGTATATCCAAAAACGTTCCTGTCTATTCCCCCCCCCTTCTTTTTTTTCAAAAAATAAATATTACTTAAGAAATTATTAGTTGAAATTTGGTTTTTCTCTGTTTTACCAGTATACCAAGGATCAATAATTGTTTATAAATTTTCAAAATAGTGGCCTTTTAAATGTTTTATAAAGTAATGGTTTTAGAGATATTCAACATTAAAAATTTCAAATAGCCACCATTTTGACGATTTATAAGATAAGGTTTTGATTCTTGGTATATTGATAAAATGTAGCATACAAAATATGTATACCAAATTTTGACTTGTTAATCTAAAATTATCATTATTGTTGAAAAAACACAAAATGGCCGAAAGGCAGATAACAAAACGTTTTCGGACATGTGTTTATAAATACTTTTCTCTTTATTTTGATGGCACAAATCACTTCCCAAAGTTTGAACACATATTTCTGAAACACTCTGTAAGTTTTATAAGATAATGAAAAATATAATATTAATTGATTACAACTTACAAGCATAGGGATGTTAGGTATAACCACCATGTCCTCTTCATCTCCATTTGAACTATCAGGATCAAACTTGAATATCTTTTGCTGCTGGAATGTAACAGTGCCATTGTCATTGAACTGTAAGTTGACTTTCTCCCAAGTTTCTCTGCACAAATCAGAATCCAATCATTGATATATCGAACATTGTAAAATATTATCTAGGTAAGAAACACCTCATTCTATGAATCAGTTGAAAACAATATTCCCTCCCTTGATAAACTTGTTCCTCCCTACCTCCAGTAACAAATTTCATGGAAAGTTGTTGGTTACATTTAAAATTATATAAATATATCCTTCTGGAATAGAAGTTGATTTTAAAACTGTATTAATTACATTAATCTATTAATTATTTATTTATACAACTGTCAAAGCCCCAATGTTTACAGTTGGAGTCTCCAAAATAACGTTATAAAAATAAAAATATACATAACCTTATAAAAATCATAATAATAACCTAGCAGGCCTCAAAGTTGTACATATATGTGAACGAGCCTCTACTCGCTATGCTCATATCTGTGATTTTGCATTGCCAGATCTCGTAACTATACAAATATCATATTTTTTGAAAGGGCAGGATTCTAAATTACATATTTGTAATCGTTAAAATCTGGGGTTGGTACCATTACATGTAAAATTGAACTAACACATTTAATATAAATGAGTGTGTTATAAGTTAAATAACCCATCAGATATGAAAAAAAACAGCACTTTTTAAATTGGTTGCCTTTTTATCATTTTCAATTAGATTTTGCTGAATTTCAATAGGGTTCTATTCTATATGAGCACACTACTTGGTCCCTTAAACCAAAGTCTTCCTATCTAATGTTTGTAGGTGTGTCAAAAATCACCATTTTCGACTTCCTGAGGCTATGAAACTTGATGATCAGTCAAAAAAAAAGAGGTCAAATTTTGTTTTTCAAAATCAACTCCAAAACTTTCCGTGATATTTCTTTGTCTATTCTTTTTTCTTCTAAGATATGAAAATATAATTACAATAATGGTATTCAGTAATTCAGAATTTGACATCGGTATTATTTTTTTCTACAAATGTAGGGTATTTTTTAAAAAATATATGTTACTAAGAATATTAAAGTTAATAACAGCATCAACTTGTATTCATTATACAGCCATCAACATTCATATATACGGGGTGTGATCACTTTATCATAGGCACTAGTGGTATCTTATGAAAAACTTTAAATGGGGGACCTTCGTTACTTTTTCGTAAAATTTAAAACTCCATTTTGTATACTTTGAAAATGAACCCCATTTTCCAATATGGCAACCAATTTTATAATTTATTTTGAAAACTCCTATTTGTTATGGTGTTTTCAAATTTTACACCAAATTTTAAAAGTTTTTTGATAATTTCTTAACTTGAGTATTTTTTTTATAAACTCACTCATTTAGAAAATACAAATGCTTGAATTTTCTAAAATTTTAAGTTTGTTGGATTTTTGGGAGGCGATTTTACGTACTTCCCATTGTTGCACCAAGTTAAAAATTTAATTAGGCAGAGTCTAGAAAATGTAAATACCAATGCACAACTAGAATTAAAATAAGCAATTTGTGGAACAGATACAAAACTAGCTGAAATCTACAGTAATTATAAGCAAGTTTTTATCTGTGCCATAAATTAGTAATTTTACTACTAGTCTCACATTTACAAGACTAAGTTATGCTTGATGGAACAATGGAAAGTATGGAAAATTGCCACTCCAAAATGCACCAAAATTGAAATTTTTGAAAGTTCAAGCATTTTTAACCCCTAAACGAGTAGGTTTATATAAATATACCTTAAGAATAAAAAAAGTCTTAAAATTTTATGTAAAATCCGAAAACACCATAACAAAAAGGTGTTTCCATAAGAAATTTTAAAATTAATTGCCTTATTTGAAAATATTTTAAAAGTTTATAAAATGGGTTTTTGAATTTCATGAAAAATTAAAAAAGGTTCCACATTTAAAGTTCTTCACAGGATCAATAGTTTAAAAGATACTAAATCGTCCTATCACCCTGTAATATACAGAGTGTTTCACAAAAAAACAAAAACAGAAAGAATATCAGAACAAGTTCTATGTGTGAAAATAATGAAAAAAGTTCATACGAACATAGGTCAGGAAACGCTTCGTTTTCCGTCTGTCAGCCATTTTGTGTAAAAAAGGAGAACATGGATAACTTTTGAAATTAATAAGATTAGGCTATGAATTTAAAATTTGTTATATGCATAGTTTATACTATTTTTATAAGTATACCAAGATCGAAAACTTTACTATATGTAAATATTCAAAATGTCGACGGTTGAATTTTTTTAAGTCAATTATCTTGAAAACCGTAAATTAACGAACTATTTATAAGAGACAAAATATTTATATTTTTTAATGCCAAATTTGTTTTTTATTTAATTTTTTTATACCATAATTTTTTAATAAAATAAAACAAAAAATTGGTAACTGTCAAGAACACACAAAACATTATAATAGGCCTATTGGTTATTTCTTAATATTAGTATCAATCCGCGTGCTAAAAAGCAATCATTTTTTTATTATAACATACTCAAAAAATCAACTTTAACTTGTTTAAAACTTTTAAATTTTCTTTATTACATACTTATAATTACCAACATTGACTTCTGCGAACGCATCAAAAGCATAAAAATATTATTGAAAAATAGAATAAAACCAAACACACGTATCTGCATTAGGTTTTGAGAAATATGTGGTAGAACGCAAAAAAATTGGGGTAAATCGTTTTTTATGTTTGAAAACCAAAAACCTTGGTAAATGGGTAATAACACAAAATAATACTTTTAAACAAAACTTGTAGAGAATTACATTCTGAGAAAATCAATGTAACTAATGTCAACTACAAAACAAAAATATATTATACATTAAATATAAAAAAATTAAAGTTTACAAGTTTAATGTAAAACAAGTTAAGTGTACTTATTGAACATGTTATAATAAAAAAAATATTGCTTTATATTGCTAAGTACGACTAAAATCAAAACGTTGGAATGACCCCACCACGACACTATGCTAAGTAGGCTACATAATTCATTACAATGATGTTGATTTAGTTATACATCAAGTGTTAGTATTCAACGTAGAGGATGTCCTAAAAGTACGAGAACGTTTGAATATGTTTTAATCTTAGAAAGAGTGAAAAATTAAAGCTTAGGGTATGACTAAAATCACAGTGTTTAAATTACCCCACCACGATACTATGCTAAGTACATAATTCATGACATATTAAGCAATGATGTTGATTTAGTTATTCATCTCAGGGTGTCCGAAAAGTACGAGAACGTTGAATATGTTTTAATCTTAGAAATATTGAAAACTTAAAGCTTACGACTAAAATCATAACGTTGATATTACCCCACTATGATGCTATAATAACTACATAATTCATAACATATTAAGCAATGATGTAGATTAAGTGTGTATTATTTCTGTTAAGGCTCGGTAGATCACACCACCGGTATTTGTAATATACTCAACGTTCCGCCATACTTCCACCCAAAGTTTATACGTATATTATTATTATTATGTACGACACGTTTATATGACACTACTTCTCACACGTCTAGAGCTACTAGAGCGCAAACCAACCTGAGCCCACTTGTGTTTATGTATTAGATTATCATGTACGTGTTACACCTAAAACCTATGAAGAAAAATGTGTGAGCTAACCTAACCTCACACATTAGGAGTTAGTTCTCTCGTAAACCTGTGCGACACATTTAGGGTTAAAGTAGAATCGTAATAACACTCAAAACAATCATAAAAATCTATAACATTTGGTGACCACAAATTTCTAAGGTAGTAGTGGTCACATGAAATAGCGATGGATTAGAGCTATTTCCACAAGCGTAAAGCCTTCTGCTTAAAAATAATTCGCTGGAACAATGCGAAGCTCCTTCACATAATAATTAGACTATGTATAGCTTCAAAGCACGCCAGAGCCGAGACACTGACATGAGCGAAGCCATACACATCTACGAGCTCACTTACTGTCTACTCAACGTCAAGAATATAATATAAACAATTACAAGGTTCAGAAAATCTCTGTTTAAAAAAAAAAATACCCTACTGGATAAGACCCATTACAAATACAATTTAACATTTCCTAGAACGCCCAAAAAGCAACTTTTAAGGTTTATATTTAATTTGTGATTGTTAATACGAATTATATGTTGGGGCTAGGTAAGAACCATCGTTCAACTTGTTTATTTAGTTTTGATGATGAGCGAGTGAGAGAGATTTTTTAGTGTTTTTACCAAATTTATTTTAAATACCAAGGGATGAGAATGGGAACATATTGTGAAATTACAGTTCAAATAGCTATTATTTGCTTTGTAGTTACTGTATTTCCAAAATTTCGTTTCAACGATTCAAACGTCTAATGTATAGCAAAAATGTCACTGGATCGAATTGTTAAGTGTCAGACAAGAGTGAAGTATTAAACTCATGTCAAAACTACAAGGACTTTCACTCAACAAGGAAGTTAACTTCATAATTTTACAGCTTGACAATACAAGCTTAGGCTACATGTTGCAGAAAAAAAAAACAATGACAGCAATCTGTTAAAATGTATAATGAAGAAAACAATAAAATTAGCACTTCCCTAAATAACTTACTGTTACATAAAGTTCTCAGGTTACGATATATATAGCAGTCTAGGGAAAGCTGTAGGTCTACCGCTAGTTAAAAGTGACTTCTTACTACATGTTTTAAGGTAATGTGAACTTTCATCTGTACAGAAAGGATTGCACAAAGAATGAGGTTAGGCAATTTACTTATCCAGTATACGAAGTAATGAGAAAATTTCGACCTCAGTTCTTAAACCGATCACAATTCATAGCATCAGGAAATTGTACAAAGTGATATTGAACAAGTCGTTAATGTCTGTCGTAAGTACGATAGCGACACACACCATGTTACCTTCAGAGGCGAGACAATCTACACCTTAGATTAAATCCCTCTCTTTCATCTTCGAGTCTCCCTATCGAGTCTCCTATCGCACCTATCGAGTCTCCCTTGACCAACTGTTGTTCTTTCCCGACACTATTAAAGTAGTCGAGGTTTTTATTTTATCTTCTTTTTAGCGATGATGACCAAATATTTTTACGCCTTTCAAAAACAAGGGGAAAATGTATAACTCTATTGAAAATCAGAAAAATCAAATCTAAATTGCTGCCATTTTAAAGAATTTTGTGTTTAAATTTCGTGTGTTACAAATTTTAAAAAATTAGCAGATTTCAATTCTGCATGTAATGGTACCAACTCCTCATCTCTACGATGACAAACAGCGAAGTTATTGTCAAAAATGTAATTTCGTACCTTGACCTTCCAAGAAAATGTGATATTCCTAAAGTTACGAAATCTGTATGGTCGAGTCACCAACAACAGTGTAGCGAGTGGAGGTGCACATATAGACAGCTTCAAGCCCCATAGTGTTGAAATACTGACACAAGCGAAGCGAGTGGAAACGTTTTAATATATAGGCCTACGATGCTCGTTAGAGCGAGGATCAAGTCATGAACGTACACACTTACGTACTTCATAAACCTGTGTAACAACTATTTCAAACAAACTACTGGATCTACCAATACAATTTAACATTTCTTACAAGGCCCCCAAAAACAACATTTAGCGAATCTGCTTGTATAACTGGGCTGGGTAAGTACTATGATAGCGGCAACCAACTTGGCTTTTTTTTTTTAAACAAGAAATAGTTTTAACGTTATCAGAGATTGTTACGCAATTGAATACTCAATGTATACTATAAACACGGTAGGCCTATTGGTGTATAATGCAATAACAATGGACTATAAAACAGATGAAATCAAATCAACAATAGTAATTAATAAGCTACTCAAAGAAAAGGAAAAATTTTAATATAGAGTCAACAAAAACCACAAAACATAAAAGTACACATTCCATATTTTATATCGAATCCTTTTTTGTTATTTTAAAGTTATTTGATAATCATGGTTTGTTCATATTATTTAAGGGCTTAGTTATAGTGAATATGGGCTTGGCATTCTCAAGAGATGCTACTGCACCTTTTTTCATCAAGTCTGGGTAAGATCCATAGCTTTCATCTTTCCTATCAGGTCTCTCTTGACCAACTCTTTTTCTCTTCCAGTCTAAAGGACTGGGGGTGGGGTGTTTATTTTTTGTTCTGTTCTTCCATGTTTTATAAGGCTGAGATGACTGTGAAGTGTTTCGACTTCAAACAACAAGAGGAACAAATATTAATACGGTGTAATCGGACATATATAAGAAAGTAATACACGACGTTTCAAGCGTTTAAATTAACATCCGTTAACAAGTGATAAACCTAAAAAATGAAAAAAATGGAAAACACCAACATAGGAATGTTTGAAACTATTTAGATTATTAACCCTCGGGGGCTCCCTATAGAGAGTACGAGCTTGGCAATCCCAAGGGGACCTACCTGGATCCACATATTTTTTTCATGTAGTTTTTGTTTAGATCCCTCTCTTTCATATTTCCTATCAAATCTCTCTTGACCAACTCTTGTTCATTTTCGACCCTGATACAATAAGAGTATTCGAGAGCTAGAGGTCTTTAT
Organism: Aphrophora alni; assembly: GCA_963513935.1. Taxonomy (NCBI): domain Eukaryota; kingdom Metazoa; phylum Arthropoda; class Insecta; order Hemiptera; family Aphrophoridae; genus Aphrophora; species Aphrophora alni. The sequence goes on from OY740765.1 coordinate 114,424,162, forward strand.
TTATGTTTTACTTTGTAATTTACGTTTGATATACTACTTTGTAAAAAAATGTGTTTTTTTAAAATTTTATTTATTTATTTATTTCAGAAAAGTGGGTTTAAAAAAATTATTTAATTTTTATTTATAAACACAAACAAACATTATCGTGTCTTTTTATAGTTAGTATACATTGTAATGTAACAGGGAGTTAGAACCTAGCCTTCGAATAAGCTACAGTAATAGCATCAGAATCGGGAAAAAAAAACCAAAAAAGAACAAGAGTTAATAATAAAGAGAGACCAGGAAAGACGAAAGAGAAGATACTACCCCAAAATTCTATGGAAAAAGGTGTAGATCCAGCTTGGTACCCTCGGGGTTTCAAACTAAAGTGATCAAGAAAGTAGTGATATACACTATTACGAAGTTTAAAAAAATGTGAAACAACTCTTTAAATACAAATTACCCTATTGTATAAGACCTCTTGATCTACAAATACATTTAAAGAATCTGCTTATATTGTATGAAGGGGCTAGGTAAGAGAAATGATTTTGGAGTGATTTTATTCTTTAGTTCTTGACTTTCCCACCTATATATACATAGTAAGGTATAAAGAAAGTTATGTAATAAGTCGAAAAATTATATCTTATCCAATACGGTAAGTTTGTTTAAAACAGTTGTAGGCCTACATGTTTTCTGAACTACTAATTAATTGTGTATATCACTATTTCTTGACGTCAGCGGTAAATAACTACATTCGTGTCTACCGGGCCTCAAAGCAGTACATATGTACACGCTACACAACCCTGTAGGGTCTGTTATAATCATTAAAATATCACATTTTCTCGGGCCAATATTCAAAATTACATCTTTGACAATAACTTCGTAGAGAGATGGTGATAAAAACATACGAGATATGAACAAAAAACTGTTTAAAACGACAGACATTTCAATATTTTCAATTCGATTTTTCTGAATAGCAATAGGTTCTACATGAGCACACTAGACTATAGTCCCCTTTATACCAAATTGCATGTTCTTAATTTTTGTGGCCGCTATCATGTCAACGTTCAGTTGACAACGACGACGGACGGACGGCATGTCGAAAATTACTTTAAATCCTGAAAATTAGGCAAACATCGGAGTTCGATATTTCTACGATTCCAAACTTACGCTATACTTCGTACACTAGGTGAATAAAAATTCCCGAACATTTTAAAAATGTGACTTTATCGCGTAGTAAAAAGAAAGTTTACCTTCGGAAATTTTTGTATATACAATATAAAAATTATATATACATATATACATCCGTAAATTACATATACATTATAAAAAATATATACATCCGTCCTTTTTTGGATGCAAAATTGGATTATATTTGAGCAATATAGATAACTAAATTCTTGTTTTTCTTTCAAATGTCATCACCGTTTCCAAACTTCTGTAACACTCTGTATAGTAAAATATTTAAATCACGTACCCTACTAGACTGACGTACCAATATTAATAGTTTTTTTCAACTATTAGACTCAGTGTAAAAACTCAGGAGTGAAAGCCAGTCGTAGAGTTGTGTAACAGTAGTTGACTGTATATCAAACTTTCACTAGCTAGATAGAACACGCATAGCAACCCACTGTCCTTATACCTTATCTATCAGCCTTCTACAATTTTACTTTTTTCCTAACGAAATGAAAAAAGCAAACTATCATTTGTTGAAATTTTTTTTTTTTAATTGTCAGTATTACTTAATGATATTTGTACAGAGTGTTTCAAAATTATGTAACCAAACTTCAGAAAATGATCGTACATGAAAAAACAAAGGGAAAACCGGTCCGAAAAGGTTTTTTCACAATCCGTTGTTCTGTTGACGTTAACTTTGGAAATGTATTGAGATTTTTATTCAGTGCGTTAGTAAAGTCCCCCCTCCCCCCCCCCTAACGTTTGTATGAACTTAAATATAGAGTCAAACCCTTTTGGGACTGTTAACTAGGTCAGCTAAAGTTTCTACGTTGGTGGGAATTTTGCACTTCCCTTAAAGAGGAACATTTTGGGGGAATTCAAAATTTTCAAATGGGAACCCACATCTTATGGTATGATAAATTAATGAGCATAAAAAGACAAAATGGTTTTGGATGATCCTAACCAAAATGGCGGAAAAAAGTGTATTTAGCAGTTTAAATTATTATAAAGTCGCTAAATATGTGAAATAAGAACACTAAAAAGTTTTAAAAAAGTGTGGTCTTTTTAGGCACATTCAAAATACAAAGTAACTCTTGTCGTTGAAAAAACTATGTCATATGACATATCAAATTTAATTGATTTTTAAGACAAAACCAACAGAACCAACAAATATATAGTTAGTATGAGTTGGTATTTTTACATTTCGTAATCACAGTTGGTTTATTGTTAATTATAAAATAATATTAAAATATGACATTTCATATTAGAAAATTACGAATTGGCTTCCATATTGGAAAAATGGCGATATGAACAATTTGGTAATACCTTTAGTTTTAACTCATCAAGTCCTCGGGTTTACCTTTTAAATATGTTATGTAACTTTTGTACTTATCTAATAAAACAAGGGTCACGCCTGTTTCAATCACTCTGTATACAGTGCCCCCCCCCCCGACATGCTTCACAGGTGTATTCCTTGGAACAAACTTATGAAAAAGTTTATATAAACATAAGTCTGGAAATGCTTCGTTCCTAGACAATCCTCGATCTTGTAATTAAAAAACACTGACTTTGAAAGTAGATAATATGTTGAGTTCAAATTTGGTATAGGCATTTATTATGTAACTATTTAAAAGTGTACCAAAAACAAAAACTCTATATTGTATAGTTTCAAAATGGCGGCCGTTAAAAATGTTTAGCGGCGAATAACTCGAAAACCGTTAACTATACCAAAAAAAAATATAAGAGACAATTTTTTCCTTTTTCAACGACAAACATGCAATTTTTATATTTTGTATTTAGCTTAAAAAGATTAACTCATTTATTGACAAAAAAAAAAAAAAAAAAAAAAAAAAAAAAAAAAAAAAAAAAAAAAAAAAAAAAAAAAAACCAACAGAAAACTTAGATTCTTGGTACGGTAGTTGTCTACAACAACCAAAATCAACCTATAACCAAAATTTGTTTTGAATTCTGATAATTAAAATACATTAATAATTTAAAATGCTACATAGTTTTATCGTACAGAATTTAACTTGTAGAGAAATCAATTCTCAGAAAATTGATGTAAGTAAAGCCAGTAAAAAACAAATGAACGTTTAAAAAAATCAAATTTTACTGAAGAAGTGACATAATAAAAAAATGTATGACACTATTAGAAATGCAAATAGAAAACAAGACATGAAGGGCGCAGGGAATAATAGGGCTCCATTTTTTTCGAAAATGAATTGAGGTCACTATGTTGTATGGTATGAAAACCTAGTTTGGAAAATAAGCGTCTTATTTAATCAAACTACTTGAGAAAATATCACAGGGAATAAAGATGTCAACACCGCGGATCGTGCAAAACAAGGGGCTGTCCACCAGGAATTATTTGTTTATCAATTGATATCATGTTGCAAATGGAAAGAGTAAAGTTTCTTTTTCCACAGAGCCTAAGTGTTGTGTCATCATTGCAGCAGACTGGACTTATTTCTCACGGCTGTTTCGTTATATTTGGTAGTGTTGGATTTGTTGGAACTATGAAGTACAGTGTTATTATTCTGGAGTGTTAATTTTATTGAAACTGTGTAGTGTTAATTTTGGTGAAACTGTGAAGTATATTATTATTATTCTGTAGTGTTATTTTTTCTGAAACTGTGAAGTACAGTGTTATTATTCTGTAGTGTTAATTTTGTTGAAACTGTGAAGTACAGTGTTATTATTCTGTAGTGTTATTATTATTGAAACTATGAAGTACAGTGTTATTATTCTGGAGTGTTAATTTTGTTGAAACTGTGAAGTACAGTGTTATTATTCTGTAGTGTTATTTTTCTGAAACTGTGAAGTACAGTGTTATTATTCTGTAGTGTTAATTTTGTTGAAACTGTGAAATACGGGTTATTATTCTGTAGTGTTCATTTTGGTGAAACTGTGAAGTATATTATTATTATTCTGGAGTGTTATTTTTTCTGGAACTGTGAAGTACAGTGTTATTATTCTGGAGTGTTAATTTTGTTGAAACTATGAAGTACAGTGTTATTATTCTGTAGTGTTAATTTTATTGAAACTATGAAGTACAGTGTTATTATTCTGGAGTGTTAATTTTGTTGAAACTGTGAAGTACAGTGTTATTATTCTGTAGTGTTAATTTTATTGAAACTGTAAAGTACAGTGTTATTATTCTGTAGTGTTCATTTTGTTGAAACTGTGAAGTATATTATTATTATTATTCTGTAGTGTTATTTTTCTGGAACTGTGAAGTAGTGTTATTATTCTGTAGTGTTAACTTTGTTGAAACTGTGAAGTAAGTTAGTTTAAATTTACAGTGTTTATGTTCAATTGTTGAAATGAATAATATTACCGAAAGCGAAGGTGTGTTGTGATGAGAACTAAGAAAGGAAGAAACATTGGATGATGACTGAAGACAGAAAATTAATTTAATGTCTCACGTCATGGGGGACGACTAAAGAAAACTCGCCCACTATTCAGAAAAAATATAGACTTGTATGTATTTCGGTTTCCTCCTGGGACACCCTGTAAGTACAGAGTGTTTCAAAATTATCCAACCAAACTTCAGAAGATTGTACATGCAAAAAATAAAGTAAAATGTTCCTAAGAATATGTCTGAAAAACATTTTTTTTTTACAATTCATTACAATTTTGTGTAGTCTTTTGCCAGTATACTAAACAATGAAAAAGAATTCTCTATGTCAACATATTATGTTGTAAACAGTTGTTAATAGGGTTTCCTGAACCTCGTAATTGTTTATTTATTAAAAACTCTCCACTCGCTTAGCTCGTGTCGGTATTTCGAGTCTGGCAGGTTTCGAAACTGTTCACATGTGAGCCTCCAATTGCTACGCTCGTATCGGTGAGTCTGCCCTGTCGGGTCTCGTTACTTTAGTAATATCACATTTTCTTAGAAAGTCAAGATTCGAAATTAGATTTTTGACAATAACTTAGCTACTTATCGTCGTAGGGTTGGTACCGTTACTGTAGAATTTAAATCTACAAAATTGTATCTGGTTTATTCTAATTTGATTAAACGGTTTATTGTTCATATTTTGTGATTTATTCTGAATAAATCACAAAATATGAACGATAAAACTTTTAATGATGTTGACATTTTCAATTTTTTTTTTTAAATTTTAATAAAGTTCTGAGAACACTATAATCCCAGATACCAAATTTGCTATATTAATTTATACGGCCGCTATGTTGCTAACTACGACGGACGGACAGCTTGTTTGCCGTAACTTGTTTTTTCGGTTTCCGAAACCATAAAACGTGATATTAGTCAAAAAATAGAGGTCGAAATATTTTGCGATTTAAACTTACTGGGTAACTAAAAAGAAGCACAAAACGTTTTTGTATGTGACTGGGCACTAAAAATTATAATGATCAAACCCACCCGCCCCCAATAAGTTTTTGAGAAAAATGTTTTTTGTTTATTTTTACCTTATACATGAAAAAACAAGTAGCGCATTTAGAGCTTCTGCTATTGTTTCCAACACGTACATCAATTATACATTGACCAATAATCGTTTAGGCCTAGTAACCACCTTCAATTAATCTAATGACATCCATGGCTGCGTCGTTAATCTATTAATTGCATGATGTTAGAAAACAACAAAGTCTTCATGGCCACTTGCATAAATAAGCTTCACACAACACGAGGGTTTCGTGTGTTCTCCCCTGTTTTGAACAAATGCTGTAGAAGTTATTAAATATGCAATTTCTATTAATTGTTTTAAAATTAAGACCAATTAAATGATTTTCCACAAACAATGACTGACAGAAAAGATATAGGTTGTTGTAGACTATAATCTAAAATGGTTTCTTACGTCAAGGAGAACCTGTTTAAGTCTATTATTTTTCCAAGTTAAACTTCATCAGAGTTGCGTAATCATTGAAGTCTAGTTTTTAAGTCCATAATAAATTGCGGGTTTTATAACTAAGTAAAAACCAAGAAGGCTATATATTCAAGGACGTGACAAACAAGAAATATTATATACATTTTTTATTACTTACCCAGTTTTGTAATCGCAAAAAAAATCAACCTCTGTTTTCTTGACTGATCTTCACGTTTCGTAGCCCGAGGAAACCGTAAAGTGCGACATGCCGTCCGTCTTTTGTCGTTGTCTGTAAGCACGATAGCCGCCACAAAAATTAGATAGATACATGAAATTGAGTATAAGGGACTATAGTGTGTTCATGTAAAACATAATTGAAATTCAGATAATTCGAACTAAAAATATCAAAATGTTATTTGAAACAGTTTTTTGTTCATATCTCGTGTGTTATTACACGTATAACACATTAAATTAGATAAAAATTTGTAGATTTAAATTCTACATGTAACTTGGATCAATCGTACCTATTTATGATGACAAATATATTATACATCTTCAAGGGTCGCCAGGGTCGAGACAGACACGAGCGAAGCGAGAGGAATCTTTTTAATATTATATACACATCTAGGAGTAGTATATAATAACACTTTTAGATCTCATGCGTATAACAAAGCATTAAATTACACATAGGCTACCATTTTATCAACCATTAGACGCTTCCAATCCGTTCCAATCCTCAAAAAATCTGTTCCCACAACTTCCGAAAATCCTCAAAATCCGCTGCGCACATTTATCCCGCTTCGCAAAAATTGAAAAGTGATTCTCAAATCCAAAAATCTGTTCTAGCAATTTCAGAAAAGTCTTATGAACACAAGTCTGTTTTAACTTGCCTATTAGAAAATCAAAGTCTGTAACACCGATTTGTGTTCTGAGCTTCCTGTCTCTACACTTCATCCTGTCATTCCCAGGTTAAGGTGTTAGTATAGGAAGCCTTGCTTTTCCTGATTCGACAGTACGCTGATTACAATCTGCATCACAATCGAAAATATAATTTGAAGTGAAATACTACTACAGGGCCAAACTTATCGAGCATATAACCACTTATTTCATACATATTTGTTGTTCATGTACGTGAAATATTTTGCCGTGAAAAAGTTTTCCTTCCGAAAGACCTCCAAACACAAGTGGCCACGTATAAAAGGCTCTGAATACTCCTGTACTCGATCACTATTATACGTCCAACTATGTTCATTCAGATACATTAACAGTTCTAGAAGCGGTGGAGCGTCTCCAAAGAGTCTAAATAAAAATTTTAACTACTTTTTTTTTTGTAAGCAGACACAAAGGGTATCTTTCGTTTGAGCTGTTAGCTCCTGATTGATTATGCAACATTCGACCTTATAGGGACATTTAGGAAGGCAATCTCTCATAAACACCCCGCGAAAGCGTGTCGCCTATAATTACTTTGCGTAGTAGTACAGATTAAGCATCGACAAGGGGGTTATTTTATTTTTTTAGTAACAAGTCTATTTCATAGATGCAATCTCTTTGTATATCCTTAAATTTATGTACCAAATCCTCCACAAATTCGGGTGCTTTGTCTCTTAAGACTGCAAAAACAAATTTCTTGACTAATAACACCTGTTCTGCCGATTCTAATAACTCTTTCAATAGACCTCCTTCTTTACTGTGTAAGACAGAGTCAATTGGACACCTTGAGTCGTCTCTCTGTTAGTAAAATGTCAACATTACCACCAATCAAGTCTTTTCATGATAAAAGTCCTCTTTTATTTTCATCAAAAACAACCGGAGAATTATCCGCACATTCGTCACAAGCTAGAAGAGAGCCCCCTCGTGCAAGCTAAGGTAGCCGAAATGTTTTACTGGTTCATTGTCGTATTTTGACCATGGTTTAAAAATATTTCAGCAACCTAACATAAGGGTCTTTTCACATACCTTTTGATCATGACAAGAACAAGAGCAAGGCGCCGACTGTAGTAAATGAACAGTGTATGTGATCGCCAAAGTCATAATGTACGTTTTAAATTTCGGCAACTATTTTTTCAGTCTTAAAAAATAGAGACTAGTATAAAAACAAAGGAAATTGAAAACCAGCTTGACATACATAAATTCATATACAGATTGAAACTATTTTTTAATAATTTTCATTGGAGGGGAAGTTTTTTTAATATTCACTAATATTATCTAATTAAGTGACATTATTTAACTTCACAGTGTTTATTTTATTGTTGTAGTCTACACATTATATTGATGATCAGAATCTATTGGTTTAAATATCTGATTATGCCATTTTATAACTGTGATCTTATCGAAAATAATGTGAGATATTTGATACTAATTGCGTGATACGAGCAACTTTGTTCATCTCGTTTGTCTTTTTTCATCACACACTACTAGTGCCTATTGTGGATCTTAAGGAAAATGAGCTGAATAGTCATCTTTCTCGTTTGAATTTTTAGGTGGCGAGTAGAACCTTTATTAGATGTAACATGTTTGGGGTAACATTGGTGCCTTCGTCTTTCGTATTGAATCGAACCACGTGTAACCACGTACACCAAAATTTATAACAGCATACTTCACAAGTATGTTTAAGTCTTTCTCAGATTTTTTTTATCAAATACGTTCTCTTTTCTTTCGTGTGTACAGAGATATCGATCCGCATGTGATCTTACCTATCAGGGCGTTGCACCAGTAGCCAGTGGTTAAAATATCACATTTGTTCTGAACACTTTCGATAAGCTTTTAAATTACTTATCAAACGAGGCTTTGGAGCCAGCAATATCGTTCGTGTAAATCTAACAAGGCTATAAATTGTTCAATTGAGTTGCGATGAACCACACCATCTACAGATTTGTACCAGAAAATAAAGGCCCTATAACACGACTCCGGGAGATCGCACACCAAACACCAATTTTACGTGCGTGGAGTGCTCGTTCGTGAAACGAGTGAGGATTTTCAGCGCTCCATATTCGGTTGTTTTGGTTGTTGATGTAACCATCCAAGTGAAACCATAACTCGTCACTAAAAAAAACACGATCCAACATTTCAATAGCCTTGTCATTAACATGAGAACGCATCCAACGACAATACTGTAGACGTTTACCGTGGCCAACTTCTTTCAGTTCAAGAACGACACCGATGCGGTAAGCACGCAGTTTTATTTATTTATTTTTATTATTATCATTATTTTTTTGTAGCTTTAAAAGTGATAGATAGTGAAAGTCAAGCCTGTTAAGATAACTTTCTAAGTGATTTGCTGGGTGAGCGATTCAAACGTTCTTTCACATCGTCCAAAACTTCCATTGTTAACAGTGATGTGATCGACCTGTGCTTTTCCGATCATATACACTGCCAGTCTCACGAAATTTATTAATCAGACGCGATATTTTTGACTTATTAGGTACTGAAAAACTGGGAAATTGTAACTGGACCTCGTCTTTTACGGCGTTTGTAAGATTTATAAGCGCAATAATAGTCAATAATAAACACAAGTTCATCCTTAGAAAAAGACATAGTTGAAAATTTACATACACTACAGAGAGAAATGCATACTGGAATAGCACTAGTGCATTACAATAACACATGACGAGTCAACAATGAGAACAGTTCTGCAACTGATTTTTGGGGAAGAAAAATTTACCTATGCGTAACTTATACCTTCTTAAACTGCGGGTTACGTCCTTTTTGAAACACCCGTCAGAAATCAAATCGCTCATTCAGCTTTATCGTCTTTACAGTAACGCACATTATATATGTCTGTGATCATTTGCTGTCGTAGAAATTGTTCTTGTTAAACCTGTCGTGCACGCTTCGCCTCCTCTTTAATTTTTCGCTTTCCATAGATTGTTTCAAATGATATGTCAACATCGTTTTCCATTTACGTTAGTTTATTTCATTTTTAATATTAGTTTTGTGTTTTCTCTAAGACAAGTTTACATTATGACTTCTACTATCAGATAATTTGTAACCCGCTCGTTTATAACAGTCGGTACCTTGTCATGGGCAAAATGTGTGTGAAAAGACCCCTATATTTGGTTGGCGAAATATTTTTAAATACTACCTTCGCACGCACGGGGGCTCTCTTGTAACTTGTGCAGCGTGGAGACAGGAAGTTCAGAACACAAATTGGTGTAAGATTGGAAAAACAGACTTTGCTTTTCTTAATAAGCTTCGGTTTATTAAAAGAGACTTGTGATCAGAAAAATTTTCGGATTGTTTTTTCGGAAATTACCGGAAAAAATTTTTGCATTTTCAAATCGCTTTTCAATTTTTCCAGAGTGGAACAATTTGTACATAGCGAATTTTGCGAATTGGATTTTTTGGTGCAGACAATGTTTTGGAAATTACAGGAACAGATTTTTAGACGATAGGCTTTTCAGGCAGGACGAAGCGGAAGGGTCAAATGGTTGATGAAATGGTATGTGTAATTTAATGGTTGTTTATAGGAGGTGATATCTGAAACTGGGATTTATATACCCGTAAGGACCTAGCCCACGCAATAAAGTAGTGATACACAATACACGAAGTTCGGAAAACCTATATAACAACTGTTTTAAACAAACTCACCCTGCTGGGTAAGACCTTTGATCTACCAATACAATATAACATTTCCTACAAGGCCCAAGAAACCAAAGTTTGTGAATGACATGAATGTGAGTACCATCCAGCTTATTACTTTGTTTTTCAAATTAAGGTTCTGCTTCATATTCGCCATTTTGGGTGATAGGTTAGGTTACGTTATGTTAGGTTAATCTTTGTCCTGATGTTATTTTTATTTAATTTTTTCATCTCAGAAGTTCATTTAACATAACATCTAAATTACATATTTTATAACAGCCCCAAAGCAGATTTTTGTTTTGATCCTTAAAGGCTATACATGAGCAAAATCATATTTCTTCTTCTTTTTTTTTTAACATGTTATCTGAATTAATTTATATAATAAGTATTTTCATACATTTATTTTGACGGATTGTTTTTCGTTTCTTTTAATTGTTTGTTGTAATATGTTTTTGTAGTAAATTACTTGCACAATAACTTTATGGCCTTTGTATGCCTGGGAGGATTATTTCAAGGACTATGCATTTTTAATAAGAAACAAACAAATAGGAATAAATCCTTGTCATGAATAGCCCTAGACAGTATATTATAATCCCAAAGTTTACATGTAAACATGTTTTGTTTGTAAATGATTTGCATAATTCTAAATAACAGTAATTTATGTCGTGTTCAAATAACAGCGTAATTATTGTATACGTTAATTCAAATCATTTTATACAAACAAAACCTCACTTTGAAGTGTGGCTACCCAGAGGTACCCAAGCTGGATTTACATTTTCTTCATGTAGTCTTGGCATATCCCTTTATTTCATCTTTTCTATCAGGTCTCTCTTGACCGACCCTTGTTCTCTGGGTTAGGAAGTCTCTATTTTATGATTAAGATATATTTTTTCCCGTTGATGTTCAAAGGCGGAAAACCTCTCGATCATCACAGCCTCATACAAAAATAACATAAAATAAAGACCCTAGACCTCGAATACTCTAATAGTGTGAAGGTCGGAAAAGAACAAAAGTTCGTCCGGAGAGACATGATAGGAAAGATGAAATAAAGGAATCTAATTCAAGACTACATGGGAAAATAATGTAGTTCCAGCTAAGTTCACTTGGGAGTGCTACGTCCGTATTCACTGTATAACTTATTTAGTTTAAAATGATCAAGAAAAACTTATGAGGAAAAATATGGAGATTTATGAAAAATACCGCAGTTTTATTAACAAAAAGAGGAACTACTCTATGAGATGGGTGAAACTAAAGACGAAGTGAAAAATTGTTTTTATTATTATTATCAGAAAAGTACTGAAAACTTTTAATTGTACACATATTATCCTATCCTTACTATTACAATGGATATATTTCATCTATACAGAATGTTCAAAAGATAATTCAACAGTTTAATATCGCTGATTAAAGTGAAGATAGTATGGCATAAATATCATTTTCTAGAAATTGACATACACTAAAATACAGTCTGAGTCAAAGGTCATCTGATAATGTCAGTTCATGTATAGTAAAAATATACAGGGTGTTAAAAATATCTCTGAAAAGTTTAATGTCACTGGTTCCAGTAAAGATAACATAGAACGTAGTGATATTCTAGGAATTGACATACACTAAATACAGTGTGAGTCAAAAGTCATCTGATAATGAGAGTTCGTGCTGGTAAAAACAATACAGGGTGTTCAAAAAATATTTGAACAGTTTAATATCACTGGTTCCAGTAAAGATAGCATAGTACATCATAATATTATAGAAATTGACAAACTCTACCTACAGTGTGAGTCAAAATTCATCTGATAATGAGAGTTAGTGTTGGTTAATATATACAGGATGTTCAAAAAATATTTGAACAGTTTATTATCACTGGTTCCAATAAAGATAGCATGAAACAAACATAATATTATAGAAATTGACATCCTCTATTTACAGTGTTAGTCAAAAGTAATCTGATAATGACAGATCGTGGTATTAAAATTATACACAGTGTTCACAAAATACCTGAACAATTTAATGATCACAGGTTCCAATAAAGATAGCATGGAACAAACATCATTTTCTAGAAATTGACAACCTCTACCTACAGTGTGAGTCAAAAGTCATCTGATAATGACAGTTCATGCTAATACATATGAACAGGATGTTCTCAAAATACCTAAACATTTTAATATCACTGGTTTCAGTAAAGATAGAAACATGGAACAAACAGTATTTTGTAGCATTAGACATCCTCTATCTTAGAGTGAGTCATAAGTGATCTTATAATGAGAGTCCATGCTACTAAAAATATTCAGGGTGTATAACAAATATCTGAACAGTTCAATATCTCTGGTTCCAGTAAAAATAGCATTGAACAAACATAATTTTCTAGAAATTGACATTTTCTACCTACAGCGTGAGTTCAAAAGTCATCTTATAATGAGAGTTCATGATAGTAAAAATATACAGGGTGTCTAAGAAATATCTGAACATTTTTATTATCTCTGGTTCCAGTAAAGATAGAAACATGGAACATACAGCATTTTGTAGCATTTGACATCCTCTATCTTAGAGTGAGTCATAAGTAATCTTATAATGGCAGTTCATGCTAATAAAAATATACAGGGTGTATAACAAATATCTGAACAACTTTAAAATCTCTGGTTTCAATAACGGTAGCATGGAAAAATCAACATTTTCTAGAAATTGACAACCTCTACCTACAGTGTGAGTTAAAAGTCATCTGATAATGACAGTTCAACCTCGTAAAAATATACAGGGTGTTTAAAAAACATCGGAATTACATTAATATCTCTGGTTCCAGTAAATATAGAAACATGGAACAAATAGCATTTTGTATGAATTGATATACTCTATCTATAGAGTGAGTCATAAGTGATCTTATAATGGCAGTTCATGCTGGTAAAAATATACAGGGTGTCTATCAAATATATGAACGACTTTAATATATTTGGTCCCAGTAAATATAGAAACATGAAAGAAACAGTATTTTGTAGTAATTGATTTCCTCTATTTACAGGGTGAAAATATCCAACTTGTTTAAGAAATATCTGAACGACTTTGTTCCAGTAAAGATAGAAACATTGAAGAAACAGTATTTTGCAGAAATTGATATCCTCTATCTACATGGTGAGTCAAAAGTTCGAAAATTCAAAAAATTGATATTTTTATTTATAAATTTTATAAATATTATCATATTTCCTTAAAATTGAGCAAGAAATTATTTTCTGTTTGTGAAAAGATTAAAATATATATATATTTTTTTAAATAAAGTTTTAGTGGTTGAAAGTTTCAACGAGAAAATGTCATTACCTTTGGGTCTCATTAAGGAAAATATTAAAATCGTAAAAATGTTTTAAATTTAGCGAATTTGATCAAAAAGTATGCATGATGAACTAATCCTTTTCGTTGACCACTACTCTTACTGATAACCCCTACTGATCTGGAAAACCCAGCTGGCTTTGTGATAATGTAAACATGTCTGATTAATAATAAGTATTAAAACTTTCACTTCTGGAAGACCGTCGATAAAAATGAGTTCATTTTGGGGGTTTTTTGGTTCAAATAGGCTGAATTTGAACCTTCTTTACGATCGCGATGTGTTCTTTGTAATAAGACTCCTAAATAACGACATATTTTTCATTAAAACAACAAACCACTCAATATATTTAATTTATTTTATTTTAAGAAAACATTAAAAAATGTATGGTTCCATTAGACAAAAATCACATTTTATGATTTTTCACAACATCCTGTAATATGGTACCAAACTTTTGACTTGTCCTGTAGATATAGGATATCAATTTCTACAAAATACAATATCTTTCATGTTTCTATCCAGTACCAGAGATAAGAAAGTCGTTCAGTTATATTTTGAACACTATATTTTTACTAGCATGAACTTTCATTAAGAGATCATGTTGTACGATGTTGGGGTGTTGCAGTTAGCCTCTGAATCTGATGATAAAAATACTAATGTCGCAACTGATTAGTAATTTTGTAAATGACACTGGCATGGGACTATTTAGACTCTTACAGCATTAATATGTGTTAATATGAATTTAACTTTAACTTAAGTATTTCTTTAATGACCATGGAGATATGAAACTAACGTTTTATTACAAGATACGAGCAAGATTAATCGTTCTTTAAAAAAAAATTTAATATACTTCTGGAGTAACTTTTATCAAGGACTTTTATCAATGCGGACTAAATCCATTTTGCCGCGCAGTGCACAAGTATTCCAAGCAGTTGAGATGCAGTGTTGCCAAATTTATTTAGAAAGGCACATTCTTTCATACAGTAGTGGAAGACTGTATCTAAGCTCTGTGTGTACATGTTCAATCAACAATCCAACACGGGTTGTCGGTTAATGATTTGACATCAAACAATCCTGGTTAGTTCAGTCTTGCTTGTATTTGAGTAGATCCTACTGCTAATCCTAGCATTACGTTTACTGACTGGTTACCTCCATTTTTAAAATGTTGCAATATTAACGTAATAACACCATTTAATCTATGAATCTACAATTTCTATATGTAAATATAAAAATTTGAAAACCCACTAGTTCTGGACTTCTAATTGATTTTTGCGCCGGATCTCAATTTTGTTCTTATCTAAAGACGAAAGACCTCTCGGTCATCATCGCTTTAAAAAAGAGTACCAGGAAAGCCGATCTCCGATCGGGTTATTGTCTCATCTACAAAAATGTGGGCATGTTATTAGTATAGTTGTTTGATTTTGGACAACTTTTAAAGAAGCGCAATCATGGCCTTTATATATATATTTATAAAGGTACTTAACAGCCCGAATGCTTCCAACGTATTCAACATTTATGTGACAGTTAAATTTCTTCAGGAAGTATGGGTTGTAAGGAGCTACATGGCGATTATCTCTAGTTATTTTTTGACCTTGAGCATCTTTACGATAAATTGCCTCTTCATGAACAAAAAAATCTCTATTATTTTGATCTAATTTAGGATCATACCTTCTTCTATACTTTGGCTTGCCATCGTCTATTAAAGAGGTTGAATCTTGAAATCCTATAGGAAATTTAAACCTACAACTCATTCTACCGTTTTTATTCACCATGCATGATGCCTTTTGATTTTGTTCACCACATGCATTATGAATCATCCATTTCTTAACTAATTCTCGTAGTTCAGCATCGTCTTCTACGTCTGGAATTTCTGCCGAAACGAGATCATCTAGTTCTTCAGGATTATGTATCTTATCTTCTTGCTTTAAAATAATTAACAAATGCATATGAGGTAGACCTCTTTTTTGAAATTCGACAGTATAAACGTAAGCAGCAACTTGCCCAAAAATTTGTTTTTTATCCAAATACTCAATTAACCCTACAAATTTTAAATATGCGACTCTAGCAATAATGTCGGTCTATCTTGAACTATTTGCTGCCAATCACTTCCATTTTCATTCATTATCTTAATAGCTTCCTTAATTTCCGGCCCATGTCATGGTTATAAAAAATTCAGGAGGTCCGAATCTTCTAACCAGAGCAATAGCATCTTCAAAATGCTCAGAATAATATCTAGTGGAGCCAGGAAAAGACGATGGAAGTATAATCTTTTCTCCCAAGACAGCATTGTTTTTTTCTGCCATCTCGTTAAGATAATTTGTAACAGATGTATAACTGTCTTCAAGTATTTTCTTTTGATTCAATTTTATCCATTGAACTCTATCATATTCTATTCTAACGTAAGTATCTACAAGGTACTGTTGAAACAGCCGTCCACCATAATGCAAAGCATTAAATTTAATGTTACGTAAATCATATCCCCTTATTGTTTCATCGAGTGAAATACATTTTGCTAAATGTGGTCGAAAAGCTATTCTATATCGTGCAAGCTCAAGTCTAGTCATGTGACCTCTACTTGGATATCCTTCTCTCAGCAGCATACCCGGTGAATAACCAAATGTTCCTTTAGGAAAAAATAGTGGGTAAGTTAAAGGTTCTGCGTGTTTATCAATATTTTTCATTATTTGAACTGATTTTCCGCGTTGTCTAATTATTAGTGGATTATTTGGAAAGCTTTGATCAGCGTTCAAAGTAACCACAGCACAGCTTTGAGGAACATTGTATCTTGTTGGATCAAGTCCTTCTGGGCAAGTGAATAAAAGCCTAACATTTGGTACTGGTATCTGTTGAATAGCTGCTTCTCGTTCAGCATATTCTGCTACTTCTCTCATCATCATATAGCCCCGTGCAAATGGATTTTCAGAACGTATGATTCCCTCTACTAACTCAAATAATGGTATACTAATCCCAACATTTAAAGGGTGTTTTCCTCGCTCCGTTACAGCTTCATCTGGGTCGAGAAAATACATTTGTCCATACAGAGGTTTTTCGAAATTACCTTCTGGAGTTTGAGTTGGTTGTGCAGCTGCATTTATTTTATGATAAACCTGACCGTTGGCAATGTCAGTGTATATTCCACGATTATTTATTGTACGGTCATCATCGCATGAATAAGATGCCATTGCATACGATGAGTTTATACTTTTGATTCTCTGATGAAATTCAGGAGATAAGGGATGCCTATGCGAAAAAAGTCTTGCTAATTCATTTGGAAAATCAGCATGTTCAATATTAATTTTACCCTTCAAACAACAATCCCCGAATGAATTATTATTTCGATTACCTACGCGTTCTTCAGGAAAATGTAACGCTCCACAATGCACGCACGATACATTAAATGCTCCTAAACGGTGACATGAAACATCACTTTGAACTGCTAACTTGTAAGTAGGTTTCAGCGGATTAGCTAACAAACGTCTTTGGCGACGAGCATTCCGACGTCGCTGTTCTTCAAGACGTTGTTCCCTACGAGCATGGGTTTCAGCTGCTCGAATTTCATTTGCACGCATTTTTAAAATTTCTAATCGCTGACTTCTTTGCTCAGGAGTTTCTTCTTTTCTTTGTTGACTATTTCTCTGACGCATATCATTCAAACGCTTACTTCTTTCTTCTGGAGTTTCATCATTTCTTTGTTGATTAATTCTCTGACGCATATCATTCAAACGCTTACTTCTTTCTTCTGGAGTTTCATCATTTCTTTGTTGATTAATTCTCTGACGCATATCATTCAAACGCCTATTTCTTTCTTCTGGAGTTTCATCATTTCTATGTTGATTAATTCTTTTACGCATATTATCCAAACGTTGATTTCTTTTTTCAGGAGTTTCTTCATTTCTTTGTTGATTATCCCTTTGGCGCATATTGCTCAAACGCTTACTTCTTTGTTCACAAGTTTCTTGAGAGATTCGTTGAGTGACTCTTGAAAGATCATCACTCAAACGTTGTTGACGTTCTTCTGCTGTTTCATTAAAATTTTTGTTACGTTTACGATGAATTCTTGTTTCTGTTGATTCTTGACTCTGTGAATCATTCAAATCCATCATAACTCCTATCAATCTATCTATGCAAAGAACTTTCGCTTTACGCACTGGTCTAGCAGTAGCAGAACTATCATTACTTTCTTGATTAAAAGTTGTTGTTTGGACGACATTATGGAATGTTACTCCCGAGGTTGATGGCAAATCGTAATTAAGAAAGTTGATAGAAGTTTTACAGTTATTTGGAGTATTGATTGTAGAAGTTGTTTTCAAAGTATCATTAAGATTTATTTCATCGTTAGAATCAAGATCTGTAATTTCAAATTTAGCTTCATAGCTTGTTTGTTCAGGTAAAAATTTAGTATCTAGGGATTCATTGAAATTCGGCATTGGTGGCTCATGTTTGTTAAAATTAAACTTACGTCGTTTTGGAGGACGTCCGCGTGGCATCTAAGAACAAATTAAAATGCATTGTTAAAATCTTTGAAAAACGTAATTTTTAACTTTTTAAAAAACAATAGGGTTATGAGCCATTAAAAAGAGGTAGAAGGGGTAAATGACATCATCACGTGAAAAACGCTCCTATCTAACTGTATATAACAGTATGATGTCACAAAATTAAATGCATTATTCCTCCGGTTAAATGTTGTTTAAATTAAAAATTTAAAAAATATGTATCTAATTTAATAGAATAAGATAATATTTTAATGTCAGCTACAAAACAAACCAAATAAAATTTCAAAATTATTTCATGCAACAACGCTAAGGATTGCATAGACATAGGCTATACTTATTGATCTTTCTAGGTTATACAAATTATATTCTAGGTAAACAAAATCTAGGTTATACAAATTCTATTCTAGGTAAGCAAAATCTAGGTTAACAATATCAAATTAAATTGTCTTTGGTTGGTTACTTCTAAAAAGGTAGAATACGTCAAAATGTTTTTTTTAATTTATTTTTTTAAATTAAAAAATACAATATATTTGTGAATGGGATCTCGTGCTGGCTAAGAAATCCCGTTTTTTACGAAAAATTATATTCAAAAGAAAAGTTATTAAATTTTGATGTATGATGGAAAGAATTTAGTTCAAATTGTTCGCTATGTTTAGTTTCGTTACCTGTGTAGTTCTAGATACAACTTCGGTCAATATGACTACGAAATTCACTTTTCCTCACACAAAAAAAGATATCTAGCTCCTTCAGAAGTCCCACAATAAAACGTTACGGTATTTTAAGCTTGCCGGTTACAACTGCATTGTTTTGAGTCGTTCATTCTTATTGGGCGGTGAATCTGTTGTCAAGGCAACGAGTTTGTTTTTCAGTGTTGGTTTACTTTATAATAGGCCAAATTATATTTTGGTATTTGAACAGAATAATCAGCCAGTGAATTATTTATTCAATAATGATATAATTTTGGATATGATAAAAAGATATTATTAAAAACTTTATTATTTACATAAACACACTACAAATAACTTCTCTGCATCTAAATATTTAGTAAATACAAGTTACATATTAACTTATTTGAGATTATTTAATTCCTGCTGCCAGCTGATTGCAAATACTGTTATCATGAAATGCTATAATTTATATATTTTTCGAATCGTGAAAACTCATAGAAAATGATTTTTCTCGAAATTTTGACAAAGTTCATTGGATTCCTGATGTTAATAACCCTTTATATATAAAATATGGAGAAAATCTTTAGAGTCGTTTTTGAGATAAAATGACTGGAAATAGGTACATAGGCTACATACAATTCCTTGCTCGTTTAATAGAATTTTCGAATCGTAAAAAATCATAGAAATTGATTTTTCTCGAAATTTTGACCAAGTTTTTTGGATTCCTGATGTTGAAAACCCTTTATATACAAAATATGGAGAAAATCGTTAGAGTCGTTTTTGAGATAAAATGACTGGAAATAGGTACATACATACATACATACAATTCCTTGCTCGTTTAATAGAATAAGATTTTTAAAAAGACTCATAGACCTCGAACACTATAATAGCCTCAGCTCCGAAAAAGAACAAAAGTTGGTCAAGAGAGACTTAATAAGAAAGATGAAAGAGAGAGATGATTTGTTTGGGTCCTTGGAGTCAAATACAGTAAAAATCATTGGAGATGATTTTGAGAAAATCATCATTTAGTGTTTCTTCCTTAAGGCAGCTACCCACAAAAATGAAAAACACGCCCCGAGATATATCTACGTACCAAATTTTATTAACATTCACGTCTTTGAGCTGTAGAGCACCGAACATATGACTAACGGCAGATAACAATCACGCTAAAAACCGCAAAATACTCGTCATGGATTTGCCGCCTCAGAGGTTCTGGCACTCCCGAGGGACCTAGCTGGATTTACACGTTTTTTTCAGTTAGTCTTGGTTTAGAACCCTTTCATATTTCCTATTAAATCTCTCTTGACTAACTCTATTCTATTCCGATCCTGACCTTATTAGAGTAGGCTACTCGAGCCCTCAAGGACTCACTTTAGTGAGTACATGTTCGGTAAATTCCAAGGGAACCTAACTGGGTCTACACTTTTTTAAAGTAATCTTGGGTTAGATCCCTCATTTTTACCTTCCCTATTAGATCTTTCTTGATTAACTCTCGTTGTCTCGCGACACTGACATTATTAGAGTACTCAAACCCTCGAAGACTCGTTTTAGTATGTACAGGCTTGATAATTCCAAGGGAACCTAGCTGGATCTACACTTTTATATATGTATTAGAGGGCTATGGATCTTTATTTTATCCTCTTTTAAAAGGCGAAAATGACCGGGAGGTTTTCAATAAGAAAAATAAACGTATAACTTAATATGTACTACATAAGTTAGACTATATGCGGAAAGGAAAAACTATAGACAAACTTAAATTCCCAAAGTTTCAATTTTGTATACCAAATATTTAAAAAAAAAAAAAGTTAGACTTTATCCTAGCAGTATGTTATTTTTATGTTATAATACTCATTAATACTGTAATATTAATAGACATAACTGTTGACTTGCGGTTTCCTCAGTTGACCCTAGTGAGATCATACTTAGGCTTAATTCATTCATATTTGTCATGTAAGGTATATCTATTTTTTCCGTCGTCTGAGGTTATTTTTAAACGAATGTTTCCTTGACTTTGCTAAATTTACATATGTTAGTTGTAAATTTTTTTTCCATTATAATTACGAGGTTCAGAAACCCTGTGTAACAACCGTTTTAAACAAACTTACCCTTCTGGATAAGACCTCTTGATCTACCAATACAATTTCCTACAAAAACTCAATTTTCAGGTATTACATTTAGAGAATCTGCTTGTAATACATTGTACAATGGGACTGGGTAAATTCTATAATAAGATGTCGCCTATAAACTTTTTTTATAAAGGTAATAGTATAAAAATCTTTAGCCGTTGACAGTTAAAGAGTATCAGTGTTAAAGAGTATCAGCGCTAAAGAGCATCAGTGCTCAAAAGTGTTATTCCTAAAGAGCACCAGTATTAAAGAGTATGAGTGCTAAAGAGTATCAATTTTAAAGAGTATCAGTACTATCGAGCATCAGTGTTAAATTGAATCAGCGTTACAGAGTATCATTGCTAAAGAGTATCAGTACTAAAAATTATCAGAGTTAAAGAGTATTAGGGCTAAAGAGTATCGGCGCTAAAGAGTGTCAGTCATAAAGAGCATCAACAATGAAGAGTATCGGCGCTATATTGTATCAGTGCTAAAGAGCATAAGTGTTAAAAAATATAACCGTGAAAGGGTATCAGCTTTACAAAGTATCAGTACTAAAATGTGTCACTATTAAAGAGTATCAGCACTAAAGAATATCAGTGCTAAAGAGTATCAGTATTAAAAAGGAGCAGCATTAAAGAGTATCAGCACTAAAGAATATCAGCATTAAAGAGTATCAAAGTTAAAAAGTATCACTGTTCAAGAACAGCAGTGTTAAACAGTATCAGTGCATAAGATTGTCACTGTTAAAGATTATCAGTGCTAAAGAGTGTCAGTCCTAAAAAGTATCAGGGCTAAAGAATATCAGTACTTAAGAGTATAAGTGTTACAGAGCATCAGCTCTAAAGAGTATCTCTTTTAATGGGTATCAGCGCTAAAAAATATCACCGTTAAAGAGTATAAGAGCTAAAGAATATGAGTGCTAAAAAGTCACAGTGCTTACAGCCTTACAGAGTATCAGCGCTAAAGAGTATCACTGTTAAAGATTATCAGTACTATAGAGTATCAGTGTTACAGAGTATCAGGGGTAAAGATTATCACTGTTAAAGAGTATCAGTGCTAAAGAAGAATTAGTGCTAAGGTGTATCAGCGTTACAGAGTATCAGAGCTAAATAGTATAGCTCTTATAGAGTATCAAAGCTAAAGAATATCTGCGTCAAAGAGAATCACCGTTAAAAAGTACATCGCTAAAGAGTATCAATGCTATTGTTTTGTAACACTGTTTCTTAATGTCGTATAGAAAACGTTCTTTCTGAATCGCACTGGCATATGCCTAGTTGCGTGCGCAACGATTCATTATAGAATGACAATACACATGAAATTGGTGATGTACTTTTCTGTTCTCATCATATAAACTCTCAAAATAATATATAGAGCTAATAGAGCTAATATATAGATCCAGCGATGAATACAAGTTCTTTTAATAATTAGTAGTCGAGTCATACATTATAGCTTCATTTAATATATATATATATATATATATATATATATATATATATATATATATATATATATATATATATATAGGTAATGGGATTATTTTTTAGTAGTATCAATATTTTTTCTTTTGACAGTAGCCTACATTCTACGCGTTTTAAAATCTATGAATCACCACTAGTGTTGATTCCTACTTTATTAATTTGTGTATTGTGCGTTTGTTGAAACAGGAGCAAATATGCAGTACAAGCATATTCCAATACTTATGTAACGACACAAAGTATTACTGCTAAGTCAGCGATGTTCAGTATATAGGCTACTGAATATTTATAAATAGCCTAATTTATAAACTAAAACATCACACTAAATAAACACTTATAGTCACGTAAATTAAATATGTAATGTTTTGAATAAATTACTTATAGCGTAATCACAAAATCTTATTTGTTTCTCGACCGTTGAACTGGCGCTCATAATTATTATTGTATATTATTTATTTTTTTATTTAAAACGCGGTGATCATAGTCCTTATTATAAGCAGGTATTTCTTTTAAAACTTAATTATTTCAGATCTTTTCATATTTTACACGCTGTTCTTCAAACCGGGGTACCGACATAATACATTACATGAATGGGATGGACGTGGACTGATCTTTGATCGGGGTCGAAAACAAAACAAAATGGCGGTCGAAATAATGAGCCGTGTAAAAACATTGCACAAATTTTCCCACTCGCCTATCCCCAAAACCAAATGTCAGTTCGTTAGTTGTCAATCAAAGTTGAAAATGAACCTTGAAATTCAGGCTGTGGAGCACTGTACTGTACATAGGAGACACCGCGCCGGACAAATATAAGTACAGTGATTGAAACCGGTGTGACTCTCGTTTTTAACGATAAGTACAAAAATTGCGAGGAAACTTTAAAGGTTAACCCAGGATTATTTGAGGTAAAATTAGAGGTATTACAAATTGTTTTATATCATCATCCATTTTTCAATATGGTGGCCAGTTCATAATTACCTAATAACAGCCATTTTTATGGCGATTTTAGACATAACGCATTATTGTAAGACTTTTTTATACTTGGATATTTTTCTATATCTCTAACTGTTTAGGAGCTAAAGGCATTTAAATGTTTCGGAAATTCTGAAATTCGAACATTTTCCAGAACGGTTTTTCTTATTTTTCAAAGTAAAACTGAGATGAAATTTAAATTACAGCTAAGGTAAAGGGTGTAACAATACTAATGTTATTTAATTTGTTCAGTAGGCTGAGAAATAACGCAGTTATCCATAGAAAATAAAATTTTTAATTTTCTGGTAATTGTCTAGAACAACCATCTAGTTCTTTATTACTGTATTACTAAATGTATTGGGCTACCTCTTGTGAAATAAGGACAAATTGTATTATGAAACACTGTTAATACATTTGTTTTGGCTATAATATCTTATTGACAATAAATAATTACATCCAGTAATAATTAAGAACTAGAAATTTAATTTCAACAATAATAAATAAATTTAATAAATAATTTAAACAATCGCCAGAAAATTATGATGTTTGTTTTCTATCAGTAAATCTGTTATTCCTCAAACTATAGAACACATAAAAATAACTTAATAACTAACAAATTAGTTAAGATTTTACGTGAATATTAATTTGGAAAATAAGAAAAATCATCTCTGGAAAAACGCTTGAATTCGCGATTTTTTAAAACATAAGTGCACGTAGCTCCTAAACGGTTGGAGATTACGAAAATTGCCCAAGAATATAAAAGTCATAAAATAATGTGTTTCATACAGGGGTTTCTATGAGAAGATTTAGATCTGGCCGCCATATTGAAAAAATAGCGGCTGATATGAAAAAATTGGTAATATCTCAAGTTTTAACTCCAAATTCTGAGGCGTTACCTTTTTGAAATTTGTTTGTAAATTTTGTACTTATCGAATAAAACAGCAGTCACACCTTGCAATAGACTTAAATCCAAAAACCACTTTTTTGGACTCATAGTACCTCAAAACAGACATATCCGCAAAAAGCTCGACATAGTTTTTTTGACGCATCACATAACTTTCTCTATAGGGTGACGACATTAAACCTGACGTTCTAATACTAGTTTATCAAAAATTATTTAATCGTTCCCGGACTTTTTTGTAGAAATTCACTCAAAATTAAATTAAATATAAAAACACAGAGGTTAGCGTATTTTAGTGTGCAAGTGCTAAGACAAATGCTTATAACAAGCCTGATTCATTTAGCTTGTAATGTGACGTTCATTTTATTTACATCAGAGATTATTATTTCTCCTAATTCTGTTATTACATTGCAAATTCAAGGACAAAGTTATTAATATAGAGAAAGTATTAGGACTGTCTGAAAATTGTTGTTTAATTTAAGTCTCGAACAACGGAGAAAATGTCTCTGTAGGCTTATCTAAGCTATAGATGTGACACGTTCTCAATCGGGATTCCGGTTGAATCACTGTATCAGTGACAAACGGATACCACTCCAAGCTCCAGTTTCCCTCCCCCTTCGCCTTCCGAAGCTGCTCCGAAGCTAACCGGACATGAATTGTATTTTTGAGTAGTGTGCGGTAAACTGATGGCCGGATAAATTTAGTGAGCGTGGCGACCGGTTTCCCCGGTAACCGACTGTAGCAGTCTGTAGGGCCTAACGTGTTAAATTGCGTGAATATCGTGAGGGTTAGGCGTAACTAGTACTTAA
The DNA here is from genome assembly GCA_963513935.1 of Aphrophora alni. Taxonomy (NCBI): domain Eukaryota; kingdom Metazoa; phylum Arthropoda; class Insecta; order Hemiptera; family Aphrophoridae; genus Aphrophora; species Aphrophora alni. The sequence continues at coordinate 114,449,463 of OY740765.1, forward strand.
TGTTGTAACACACTTGATTATCAATTTTTAAGTTACATTTTCAATTTCCTCGTGTGCTTTTGGGTTAGACATTATTTTTGGGGTGACTTTACTAAATATAGACAGTTACAGATCCATAGCCCGATACTCAAAATGGCGGTAAGTCTTAGAGCGTTAACCGAATAGTCTAGCTGAAATCCACAGCTACCTGATATGTTTCATAGAGGGTGTCTTAGAATGAGGATTCTGTAGTAGAGCGATGACAGAGTAGCCTGGACATACCGAACTGTCGGGTGCCTTCTAGACTCCTCACTTGTCTGACCGGACTCGGTATGTCGAGTAAATCGGATAGAAAAATGGACGTCCAGCTCTAGAATAAGGTCACTCCAGTGGCTACTAATCGGACATTGCGCAGTCGTACATCATTCCAAACTACTTTTCGTCATACTGCTTCAAAAACAGCTGTTTTCAATACATGCATAGAGATGCTAAGGTTGTTCTTTTTAGTCATATTACCTAAAAACATCAGCTGAGGTCGAGGTCATCAGCTGTTACTTCGCTTATACGAATTAATTAACGATTGTAAAGAATCTATAAAAACAAACGATACTCTCGATTGTAAATAACAGATAAAGCAGCTGTTATCATAGATTTTATAAATAAGTACCAATATCAAAAACTAAACTGTTGTAATAGCTCCAAACTTGTGTAACTTGTCCAAACTTTTGAAGGTAAATAGGTTATAACATTTTAGTTTTTGTGAAATCGTTTTCTTATAGACTATTGTTTGCAGTATAACGAAAAATATAGTTCATCACTAGGACCAAAAGAAGCTTTTCGATCCTGGCTCATTTTTCTTGAGCTTATATCGAAAAGCTTTACTTTTGGTTCTAGTGATGAACTATACTATTTAAGTTCAAAGTACGGTACATAAAAACGAACATTTCCACTGCTAAACAATCGTGACATATTTTTCTGTATATAGAACACGTACAGAAGTAAATATGCGAAAAACAGTGAAAAGAGAGGCAAAGATCATATCTGTGGTAGTCCACTAACAACCCATTAAGAGATTGTAATACAACTAGAGTATAATTAATTAGAATAAATATTAATATAGTAATATATTTTATCATAATCATAATCGTATTATTAAATTTGTTTTAGTCGTACATTGTCATCATTTGGGTGTATAAGAACTGACACGCGATGTTTGAAGGTATAAATCAAATATCGTTATCAAGTGATAAACCTAGGATATTAAAGTGGCTACTAAGCTATGTCGTAAGTTTATCACTTGATAACGAGAGGCTATTTACACTTTCGTCTTACGGTATATTACTTTTTATGTACGCAAATACATAAAACCAGAATAATCATATACATTAATTTGATAAGAATTTTGTTTTATGGAAATCTCAAATTTTTATTAGTAATTTGTCCATCGAAGAGTATCACCTCGGTGAGCCTGATAATCCAGAGGTTCTCTCGCCGGATCTAAGCCTTTTTCATAAAATAGTCTCGGGTTAAATTCCTCTCTTTCATCTTTCCTATTAAGTTTCTCTTGACTAACTGTTGTTCTTGTCCGGTCCTGAAACTATTGCAGTATTCGAGGACTAGGGTTCTTTTCTTCCTTTTGTAATAAGGCGATGATGACCGAAAGGTTTTGGCCATGAAACAAAGGTGGTAAAAACTTTCATGTAATACTTTGTCATTTCTTCACTACATGAATTAAGAAATTCTGTCATCTTCAAATTATTATTTGATAATTTGTCATTTCAAATATTTAAATTAATACATGTAGGAAAGTACTAAACCGGCATTTGTTTATAGTTTTGTTGTTATATTGTTTGATGATTCAAAATATCATTTCTTCCTAAAAGATATGCATGAGAAATTGTAGAAAACAAATTGACCGAACTTACCGAGCCCCATTGTACAATGCAATAAAAGCAGATCCTTTAAATTCTTATCCAGTGTCCAAAAGTTGGTTTCTCGGGCCTTGTAGGATATGTTAAATTTTATTGGTAGATCAAAACGTCATACCCAGCAGCGTGTTTTATTAAACAGTTTTTTTTGTACTGGGCTGTATCAGCCTCCGTCAGAGGCCTCACCGGCGTCGACCTAAGGGTCTTTTGCCGCACCAAGTTCCTTCCTACACCCACTGAGTAATACCTGTCATCCTTATAAAGGAACAGATACTACCTATAGGATTGTCTAGGATGGTTTCCATCTCCTTCCCCGGAGGGCCTAGAGAGTATAGCCTGGCTCGTCCTAACGCCTCACACTCTAAGAGAATGTGTTCTGCGGACTCTTCAGCCAAACCGTTTTAAACAGTTGTTACACAGGTTTTCTGAATCTCATAATTATGTATATCACTACTTTCTTGACGTCGGCTAGACCTTAATAGAACTCGAAAATGTGTATTAAGAAAAAGTCTCCACTTGTTTCGCTCGTGTGAGTGTCTCGGTCCTGGCGGGTCTCGTAGCTATACATATGAGAGGAAGCCTCTACTCGCTACACTCGTGTCGGAGACTCGGCCCTGCCGGGTGTCGTAGTTATACGAATATCACATTTTCTTGGGAGGTTAGAAATTACATTTTTGACAATAACTTCGCTATTTGTCATTGTAAATATGTCGGTGTGGTACCATTCAAAGCGCAATTGAAACCTGCAAATATTTATCTAATATAGTGTCTTATAAGAACAACAAATTATATGAAGAAAAAACTGTTTAAAATTGGGCCTTATCGACATTTTCAATGAGATATTTTTTTTAAATTTCAATCTAGTTTTACATGAACACAGTATAGTCCACTATACCAAATGTCATGTAACGTTTTTCGTAGCTTTTCCACACAAACTATGAAATAAGAAAAAAAAATTGATAAATTGACGGTGCTCCAACTTGAATGACAAGGTTAACAGAGAATGTACAGTGAACAGAAATCATTAATGTAATGGCGAGAGTACAAAGCTGAAAAGAAGTTTAATGCTGTAGGCCTAGGCCGTAACGGGACTTCAACTCCAGAGAAAATATTTCAATTACCGTACATTCTTGATGCCGGGCTCTCCGTTATCGTTAAACATAATAAGAAAAGGTATTTTAAATTTTATTAGAGTTAAGCAACAATTTAAATATGACCACAAATTATACAAAAGTAATATTTATTGTGAAGTAAACCAATAAATTTATATAATTTATAAATTTATATTTAAAAATTTTGTATATTAAAACTAATATAGGAAATTTCGAGAGTAATCAAACCTCATTATCAAATGATAAACCTAAAGCTTACAAGTGAAAAAGCAAAATTAGTAGCTTAGGGAAATTTTGGAAACTGAAACCTTGTTTGTTCTTGTTGTTTCAAGCCGAAAAACATCTCGGTCATTATCGCCTCATAAAAAATGGAAAAAAGAACATAAAATAAAGACCTCGAATATTCGTCAGGGTCGGAAGAGAACAAGAGTTGGTCAAGGGAGACCTGATAGTAAAGATGAAAGAGGGTGATTTAACCCAAGACTACATTTAAAAAAGTGTAAATCGAGCTAGGTTCCCTCGGAAATGCCACACTCGTACTCATTACAAATGAATCCCCGAGTAGTCAAATTTAAGACTAAATCTATAATTCAAGAAAGGAAACGATACCTAAAGATAAGCCTGAGTAGTCAAAACTAAGACTAAATCTATAATTCAAGAAAAGAACCCACGCCTAAAGATAAGCCTGAGTAGTCAAACTAAGACTAAATCTATAATTCAAGAAAAGAACCCACGCCTAAAGATAAGCCTGAGTAGTCAAACTAAGACTAAATCTATAATTCAAGAAAGGAACCCACGCCTAAAGATAAGCCTGAGTAGTCAAAACTAAGACTAAATCTATAATTCAAGAAAAGAACCCACGCCTAAAGATAAGCCTGAGTAGTCAAACTAAGACTAAATCTATAACCCAAGAATGGAACCCACGTCTAAAGCTAAGCCTGAGTAGTCAAAACTAATACTAAATACAAACGTGATCAGAAAATAAAATGGTCAAACTTGTGCTGAAACCACAGGACTTAGTGTCGTAGCATAGGGATATGCGTAGGGACAGTTATTTTTATAAAATAGGAGTGTTTTAAGCAGCCTAGCGTCAACATATTATTTTCTTAGTCCAATAATTTCTATGTATTCGTAATCAGAATACTTTTGTAGTTTTATTTGAAACCCCCACGCATAACATTTCCTAAAATCGAATTTTTCAACTCGATCAATTTTCCCCTTAACTAAGTCAAGGTATTGTATTGTTGTTACCGCTGTTTTTTCTACCTCTGTTTTTTAACTGATGACCTCAGGAAACGAATAAAGTTATTTTCGACATGCCATCCGTCTGTCGTCATTAATTGCCATCATTAAAAACTGAATACAACTAAAAGATCAACATATACAATTACCCAGAGGCTCATACGAAGTTAGTTGTCGGAAGAAAACAAGAGTTGATCAAGAGAGATCAGATCTGTTAGGAAAGATAAAAGAGAGGGATCTAACCCGAGACTATATGAAAAAAGTATAGATCCTACTAGATCCTCGAGATTGACAAGCCCGTATTCACTATTAAATCTAATATTGAAGCTTACCAAATAATAAACAGTCATACATTTTTTTTTTTTTTTTTTTTTTTTTTTTTTTTTTTTTTTTTTAACTGGTTTTGAACACCAAAACATGAGAGAAACGACAGTAAAACTTTTTTTCTTTTTTTTAATGGTCGAGCAATCACCTCTGGACCACTTCATATAGATTGACAATATAGTGAACCCCTGAGGCTGTATAATACTAAAAGTGTCCTCATGAGGCTCATTTAGTGAGCACGAAACTGGAAATCCCGAGATACCCTAGTTGGATCTACACTTTTTATATAGTTTTGGGTTAGATCCCTCATTTTCATCTTTACTTTCAGATCTCTCTTGATTCTTGTTCTCATCCGACCCTGAAGCTATTAGAGCATTGGAGGAGTTTTTATTTTAAGTTTTTTTGTTTGTTTTTTTTTATAAGGCGATGATGACCGAGAAGTTTTTCGCTTTTAAACAACAAGAAAAAAGTATCAGTATCATTTTGTATTAGGTACAGAAACACTAGTCACTTGTCACAACCTCTGAAAACGTTGTGATGGCCATGGTATTTATATTACCCCGATAGTGACTGATGTTAGGCTGACAATACGTCATAAAGCAACGGAAGCGACGAGCAATGCCTAACGCATGCAAAGAAACTAGTGAGACTCATGGATACACGTTGCTTTGTTTAAGACTTAGCTCAAACAATAACAGCTAGTTACAGTAACTAAGAGTTATTTAGAAATTAAATCCAGTCAATTTTTGCATTTATAAACGGCAAGCATGCAGGACTTCGGAAACATTTTCTCAAAACTTACCTGTTAAATGGGGTTTAAATTTTCAGTACAGTTAAAATGACGTCACATGATGGTGTTATGAGAGAGTTATTTAAAAACAATATTTACTTTGATTGGGACGAGATATAGGTTTGGTAATAGCAAAAAATTTCGATATCCGTTTTTGACTCATTTTCAAGTTTCATGGACTCAGGAAACCGAAAAAGTGATTTTCGACGTACCGCTCGTCCGTCATCATTGTCGCCTGTACGCATGCGCAATAGTTTCCACAAAAATAAAGATAGAAACATGATATTTGATATAGGTATGCTCATATAAATCTCAATTTAAATTGAATTGAAAATGTTAAAATGGTGGCCATTTTAACAGTTTTTTTTTGTCCATATCGCCTGTGATATTCAACTTATAACACACGGAATTCTATAAAAATTTACAAATTTCAATACTGCTGTTAATGGTACCAAATCCACCTCTTTTACGACGACATTTATAATTATTGTTAAAATAACTTTGAACTCTCACCATCCAAGAAATTCAAATATTTGTATTTCCTACAAAATAAAAATAAACTTTTGAAATTAGTCTCGAACTGGACTACGTCCATTAGAGTTGATTATACTGTAACCACATATTGTTTGTTATCTTTTTCCCCCTTTTAACAATAAACTATATATAACAAAAAATAATAATAAAAGAATTAATTTAACCACCTATTTTAAAAATACACGGTTATAAAAAACAAAAGTTATAAACAAGGTGTCCATTTTAATAGGGCCACCATTTACTTACTTTTTACTGACCATTTAAAATACGAAATTAAAATTTTTTAATTCGTCCGCCATTTTACAATATGGTGGCCAATACTTTTTAGTCCTCACATAATGTTTGTAAACCCAACATTTTAGGAGTTACGCCCTCAAAAACAAAAATTTAATGTTTTGCTGTTTATAAATTAAATTGCATTATTGTGAAGTCAATATGACGTAGAATTGTTTGACTACTTGTTAACCTCACAATAATGTCATTTAACTGTTTAAATTCAATTTTAAATAATTATAAAATGGCGCCTAAACATAAGCAAAACATTCACATTTTGAGTCTTTGAAGGCTCTAGCTCCCAAACGGTTGAGTTTATTTGTAAACTTGTATTCATTGTGTCAAGAATAAGAAAAATCTTAAAATGTTGTGTAGTATCTGAAAACGTCTTAAAATAAACAGAATTCTGTAAGAAATTATAAAATTGGCCGTCCTAATTGGAAAATAGCTGATACATTCCGAAATTCCAATTTCATATTTTTAATGGTCACTAAAAAGTAAGTGATGTCCTCCATTTAAAATGTGCTGTGTATCTTGTAGTTTCAGAGATCATAATGATGCCCCCGTTAAAATTGACACTTAGTATATAATAAAATTTTGTTTTCTGTAATCGCGTATTTATATAATAGCTTCTAAAATTATTTTTGTATTTGTTTTGGTTTTGGTTTATTTGGTTTATATTTTATTCTTTAAAAAAACATAATGTAATAATAATATGTGGTTACACTCGTCTCCACTGAAAGTCTATTTACATGGTGACTAATTTGTTAGGTTCAATTTGTATTTGTTAAATATATATATTTATGAAATAAAAATATTTGATTTTGACATATATTTTTTAGTAATTAAATATATAAATATATATATATATATATAAATATATATATATATATATATATATATATATATATAAATGAAACAAATAAATATCCAATATGGCTGCCAATTTTACAATATCTTATGGAACTATCTATATTTTTTGCTATTTTTGGATTCTATACAACATTTTAAGACTTTATTATTCTCAGCATAATGTTCGTAAACCCAGTCGTTAAGAAGTTACAGCCATCAAAAAGTGAAAAATGTAACGTTCTATTTTTGTTTAAGCGGAATTTTATAAATGATTTAAAACTGAATTTAACAAATAAATGGCTTTATTGTGAAGTCGACAAGTAACACACACACAAAGCCTCGGTCATTATCGGTTATTATTATTTATTTATTTAATTAAATAAAATTTACGAGATTAATGTAATTAAATTGAGGAGGCATGCGAAGGACTTACCACAAACCCAATCCAAAGAGTGATATTTAAATTTAAAAACATAGAAACCAAAAACACACAAACAACGTCATCCCAATACATGCTTTTTAAAAATTAATAATAAAAGAAATAAACTCTTGTTTTACATAAAGAGATTAAACAGGCAAACGACTCCTATTTCCAACATATCTGATTTTAGTTATCTGACATTTTGCCCAGCCGTCGCGACGTCAAGAAAGTAATTATATATACAATTCAGAAAACCTGTGTAACAAATGTTTTAAACAAACTTACCTTTACTGGATAAGATATCTTGATCTACCGATACAATTTAACATTTCCTATAAGGCCAAAGAAACCAACTTTCGTCCATTTCATTTATAGAACCTGCTTGTATTACTTTATATGATCGGGCTGGATATGTACCACGATGGCGCCCATCGACATGTTAGAAATTTACATTTATTAAAAAAAAATCTAAAAATTCCCATTATATAATTTATTTTCGTATGAAACAAGCAACTTTGTTTGCATAATATTTGATATTAAAATGTGTTGGAAACAAGTTAGGCCGGCTGCATACTAGGGCGATACGATACATACCTTAAAGTTGTAAACGATACGCGATAATTATCTTATAAGATAGGTATTGCTAGAGCGCTTTCAAATCACGTTGTATAGGCCAAACAGGTGTACAAGAGTACAAGTACACCTATAGACGATACGCTCGACTTATCTCTTCACTCAGTATCGTACGATTAAAAGTAGTAATAACATATCTAGAGATACAAGTAACGCTGAAGATTTAGGTTTTTTAATTTCGTTCATCAATAATGCCATTTATGGAATTATAAACTGAAGACAAGAGTGTTGGAGTGATGGGCAGCCGACCCAAAATTTGACGAGGGGAATTCAGGTAATTAATTATTCGTTTGGTGGAAAAAATTAAAAGTAGAGAAAAGCCATTAGTCATTAGAAGGGAGGGAAGGGATTTCCAAAATAGACACATTCCCTTTCTAAATAGATATCTAAGTAGGAGAAAATATAGATTATTGTTTGTTTTAGTATTATATACACATACCAGTGGGAAATGAGCTTTAATAGGAGTTTTTTCGTCTTGAAGTGTAATTCGGGGTAAATACCATTTAGGTTAGGTTAGGTGTGAAGTATCCGTCTAGATAAATATCGTAGCCTACTTCTCTATTGTACAGCTTTTAATGTTTTTTCTGTTACAGCTGGTTTTTCTGTTTTGAAACAATTTTGTGTACAAGCACTCGGTGGGTGGACACTTCATACATGGTATTTACCTCGAATTACACTTTAAGAGGGAAAAACTGCTATTAGAGCTCATTTCCCACTGGCCTATAATCTAAACAAAAGAGAAATGCAAGGATGAATATCCTGTGTTCTCTACACTCGATACCATGCACATACACGCATTGAAAACCTGTTTAAAGTACTGTACATCACATACCGCAATAGCAGCGAAGACTGTCTTCTCGTTGCGATTAAGTCTAACTTCATGTGAATAAAATACCGGGTGTTCAAAAAGTCATGTAACGTTTAAATCACTTTTTGACCGTGGAATTATAAAAAACTGAAATGTTATAAACGTTTTGTGGGGATTTTTTTTTTTTTACATACGAGATAATAAATTCACTCCTCTCAAAATGTAGTTTTTTTTCGACCAATTCAAGATTGTTACATGTAAACCCGCCAGGTGATACCCGATACAGTAGTTTATTGTCAGAGAAAAGAATTGTTCAAAGTAGGGTTGTAATTTTGCTGCAGTACAAAATGATATCAAGTTAAATAAACTGTTATAAAATGTGAGTGATAAAAATTATAGAAACGTTCTCACTCCCTCATAGCTAAAGTCAAATAAAAACAAACCAAAATAATCACCAAAAATGTACATTTTTAGAGAACATTTTGTTTGGGCCTATAAAGGTTAAACATGAACAATATTTGAAAATCATAATTTCGTGTAATTTTTCTTATGTGAGATACACTAAATTCTGATTTATCAACAAAATTAAGAAAACTTCCGAATTACGCCCACATATCAAACTCTTTTAGACTCAGAGGTCTTCAAAGTGAGTATATCAGCAAAAAACTCGACTTCGATCTTTCAACCTATAACATAACTTTCCCTATACTACGTATACAGGATGTTCCAAATATATGGGCCTTGTATTTTCAAACTATTTATGGTAACAAAAAAATTGTCTGTAAGAAATTGGGGGTTGGGATTGAAAATTTATCAAAAGATATTCACAAAGTTTCATTTTCCTATTTCAATCCGTTCAAAAATTACGAAAGAGGTCCTATACTTTTGAAACAACCACTATAATGAGAAAGAAAAAATGCCAATTTATTTCAGTTTTGCTATAGAAAAATAGTAGATAAAAAATAATAAATAATTGAAAAAAAAAATTTTTTTTAAACATAAATACATAAGTAGGACAATTACTATTTAAAATTTTAATGTAGAGAAGTGATAAAAATGTGTAAAATATACTTTTATCTTCTCTTTTAAATGTAATTTAATTTGTTGGACGACCTTATTTTTTTCCAAGGAAGTTATAGAGCTTACATAATATGGAAATCCCGTTAATTTGAATACGACATTAAAGTATTAGCATCCATTTCCGGGAAACTATAAACTCAATTAACGTGTTAGTTTTAAAAGAAAAATCCAAACCATTTTATACACATTTTCAACACACCCTGTATATAAAATATACAGTATATTTTTTGGGTTAAAATTCATTATTCCCTCGGAGGTCTACTCATACGGCTTTAGCAAACACGAGAACCTTGTTGGATCTACACCTTCCAGGTTTCTCTTGACCAACTCTTGTTCTCTTCCGACTCTAACGCTAATAATTCGAGGGATAGAGGAAAGACTTATTTGTTCTGATATTTATTTTATTTTTTTGTAAGGTGATGACCTTGTCGCTTAAGAAAGAAACTTAAAAAAATATAATTTCAGTCGCTCAACATTTTGGGTCGACAAAATAAATCAGCTTTTTACACAAAATAGGCTTTAAAGATAAATGTTAATAAATTTGGTTTAACGTCTATCTTTCTGAAAATTCTTAATCCGGAGATGTTGGCCAAAAGTATAAAATGAACTATGTATACTGTCATAGATACTTTCTTATTTTTATCGGAGAAAAACCCTTCGGTCATTACTCGCCTTATAAAAAAGGGGGAAAGACAATAAAATAAAGAACCTACTCTAGTGTCCCGGTTGAAAAAGAACAAGAGTTGGTCAAGAGAGACCTTATAGAAAAGATGAAAGTTCTAACCTAAGAATACATGAAGAAATGTGTAGATCCAGGGATCTTTATCCATGTTTTTTTCTTCATTTTTTTATAAGGCGATGATGACCATGAGGTTTTTCTGATTTAAAAAAGTATATTTGTTTTAAACTCATCAAAATACAGAGAAGAAATTTTTGCGAATTTCGTCCCTTATTATTTTCTTTCAGTAAAAAAATATAAATTAGCCTATTTGTATTGAAGCGATGCACTAAACAAAACTTTACATTTTCGTCTTACGTTAAAGAATAGTTAAAATTTCAGTTTTCTACCACAACTGAAATCATTATTATAGTTATTTATGTACTTACATATAAGTATATGGCCCGAGTTCGTCTAAAATAGGTTTTTCTCCATTATTGAGGAATTCATCCGCGTTCGTTACATTGTACACGTAAATCCTCATGACTGGATGTACTGGTGGTTTCCTCCACAAATCGAACACTTGTGAACCAGATTTCAATGTAATTTGCTGTAATCACAACACACAACATTATATTAAAAGAATTATTTCCAAATGTTTATTATAAAACTGCAAGATTATTTGTGTGTTTGAACGTGAAAAGCTAAGGTTCTAAAATAAATAGAAATTGAGGAGCAGAGAAAAAGTATTGACATTGAAAAAAGTAATTCAATAAGAAGAATTTCAACACCATTTTTTAATCCCTTATAATTGACTTATAGACATTGCTACTGTGTTAACCCATTTTTGTATCCCCTATTACTAACTTATAGACATTACCACTGTGTTAAGCCATTTTTTTAACCCCCTATTACTGACTTGTAGGCATTGGACATTGCCACTGTGTTAAGCTATTTTTGTAAACCCTATTGCTGACTTATAGGCATTGCCACTGTGTTAGGTCATTTGTATATCCTCTGTTACTAGCTTTTAGGCATTATCACTAAGTTAAGTCATTTTTATACCCCTTGAAACAGTCTCCTAGCACTGTGACAGTCTTAAATCAATTGTATACCCCTAAACACTGGTTTCCAGACTCAAAATGCAGATGGATGTAAAATCCAACATTTCATACATTTTAGACCGTCATTTTGAAATGGTAAAAGGTTTTTTTTTTTTAATCAAAACTTGGTATCAAATGTCTGAAGTATAACTTGACCTATGTTTGAATATGCAGAAACAGTACCCCCCACCCCATTATATGCCTCTTTGAGCCCCCTAATTCGAATCAAATATTATATTCAAATTATTTATAGGGTAAATTTGACACCTAGTCTCTAACACCACAATATATTTGAGAAGGGTGGTAAGTTATATTGCACAGCGGTCATCGGAGGGTAATGGGTATATTGAGGTATAAGAGCTAGGTTAAGAAGTCTTATAATGGATCACGTGGCTCATGAACACAGATAGGCTTACAAACATTCCTCTAGTAGTTGCTGTTGCGACATTGTCTTTGTTTATGCGTGAATGGACATTGAAATATAGGCTTAGAAGTTACAGTTTGTCCTAGATTTCAAGACGCTGCTCCGGATGAACAACAACGGATTTTCTGAAGTCATTCTGGTTTAAACTCTTCATGACAGAACTAAGCATTCTTAAATATTCATTTAAAAATAATATATAATCTTTTTTTATTGTTCTGACCTAAGTTAATGCATTAATGTTAGTACCTCCGGGGCTCATTTTAGTGAGTACGGGTTTGCTGAATCTACGCCCTTCTTCATATAGTCTTGGGGTAAATCCCTTTCATCATCCCTATTAGATATCTCGTCACCGACTGTTGTTTTCTTTCGACCCTTATACGAGGGTTAAGGATCTTTATTTTCAACTATTTTCTTCCATTGATAAGACGATTTTGACCGACAAGTGTTTCGAAATGAAACAACAAGGGAAACATACTGAAACATTCCAACCAGAATCTCTATAAACATTATTTAAAGGACTCTTTTGTTTTTTAACGAATTCAAACACTTTCATTCGGTTAAATCTCAGCCCCATGTCAATGTGCAAAACGTTTGTAATCTGTTTCCACTTCTTAATTCTCTACAAATGATACGACTGGCTTGTACGAGTGGCCTGGAGAGAGGTGAGAAACAAACGTGAACCCCAATGCAAGCGTACAGATTAGTATACTGCATGGGCGTCATCGCCGGGGGAGGGGGACGCGTCCCCCCCAATATTTGATGGTAAAATAATATTTTTGCTAAAAACGAATGATTTACTTAAAACCGTAAAAGGTAAACATCGGGCTTTGTCTTTACTAGGGTTTTTAACATTACATTTCTGTTACAAACGCATAAATAAATGCATAAAAACGATGTTTTGAGAAGTTTAATTTTTAAAAATTTCCATACCCGCAGACCCCCAGCATATGTCCCCCCCCCCAATAATGAACTGGTGATGACGCCCATGCTATACTGTATACTGTATCTCGGTTCTGCCGTGTATTCTCAAGAGCTTTCGAAAATCTGGCACTATTCCTGGTTTGCATTGTCGTGTGTCGCCCATTCAAAATTTACCCCCAAAAACAGTACCGAAAACGTTGCACTTAAGAAATACCCATGCAGCTGTCTGCTATCTTATCGAGATGTAAAGATAAACTGATTTGGTTTATCATCATGGAGTACGTTTGCGACAAAATCGAGGGAGGGGAACATAGCTGGGTCTACACAGTTTTTCATGTAGTTTTGCTTTAGATCCTTCGTTTTACAAGATATCTGTTTTAGCCAACTCTTGTTTTCTTCCGATCCTGACTCTAATTGAGTATACAAGGGGTTTTTTGTATGTTCTTTTTTTTTTTATAAACCGATGATATACGAGAAGTTTTTCACTTTTAAGCAACAATAAAAAAATAATAAAAAAGTGATTCTGGTTGGCGAAAATTAATTCATAATTTTCCAAACTATCATTAGTAGAAAACACAAATATTTAATTGTCAATATTACAAAATGATATTTATATATGAAAATTAAGGAAAATGCAACTGAATTTATTGTAAACAGTTAATCAATTTAACGATTTTCTACGAATTATTAATTGAAATATTATTTCTTTTAAATATGACGTGCATTACTCCATCGTTAAAATAAGGTACCCGAGGTAAGAAAGTGCTTGCAAGCAGGTTTCTAGACACTGTCGGGCTGCACACTAGAGGGATACGATATTTTATCGAACGATCTTTGCGATGCGCGATTTCTTAAGATAAATTACTGTACACCAAACCCGATACGATCTGTTGATTGGACAAATTTTTTTTCGGGTCAATTCATTAGTGCTAATCTTGAGCTCTTTAAGTAAAGATGATGTTTTCGTAATGTATTGGTATTTGAAAAAAGGAGAGAAGGAGGTATCGTGTAAAGTCGTATAATGCAATGAATTTGCGAAACATATTATCTCAATACAAAAAGAATGTTTTTTTTCCCTTGTTTAAAAGCGAAAAACCTCTCGGCCCTAATCGCCTTATAAAAAAAGGAAGAAAATAACATAAAATAAAAACTTCTACATCGCGATAATATTCGAATAGCGTCAGAGTCTGAAAATAACAAGATTTGGTCAAGAGAGACTAGATTTGTTCTGAAAGTTCTCATTTCTTATTGTAACTCGTGACTACTTCCTTTGAAAAAAGTAAAATTTACTCGTGTTTGACCGGGTCCTCCAGGTCAAACCTATCACGTCAGTTTTATGGTTGTCTTTCTGTTTATAATTCCATAAACAGGTATATTTTCCAACACGAACGATAAGAGATAAACTTAAATCTTCAGCATTACTTGTTCCTCTAGACAGCTTGTCACGATCTATTGTGCAGTCGGCCTATAACGCTGTTCTTTTTTTTTTTTTTTTAAGGTTAGATCAATACGAATGTAGTCAATGTTCTTTTGACTTATTTTTAATAAAACTTTAAGTTAAAATATAATACATTCAAATAAAATTTAATTAAATGTTGTGTATATTGAAAATTTAAAAAGACCATCACATTCAGAATTTAGTTATCTTTAAAGGATGGCCTATCAACGGCTTACTTTAGCGTGTACTGGCGTGGCAATCCCGAGATGAACAGGAGGTTCTACGCCTTTTTTCATGTAGGCTTAGGTTAGATCCCTCTCTTTCATCTTTCCTATCAAGTCTCTCTTGACCGACTCTTGTTATTTTCCGACCCTGCTATTCGAGTGCTAAGTGCTAAGAGTCTTCATTTTATGTTCTTTACTTCCTTTTCCATAAGGCTATGATGACGGAGAGGTTTATTGGTTTTAAACAACATTAAAAAATTATATTAATTCAAGTTTGAATAAAGCACGGCGACAAAATCTGCTTTATCATGGACGCATGTTCGCGCTTGATTAACATGTATTTAAATATGTGACGATCCGAGATGCCTCGAGGCTTCACTCTGTGGTCGGAGAGCTAGGAAACGTTCCTGTTCTTTCAGTTGAACGGTTTGCTAACAAATTAGCGGTTTGGAGTCACTAACGCAGAACGGAACTGCGATTAGTTGGTATATGGTGGGAGGGAGGTGAATAGTTACCAACCGAAATGTAAATTTGCACGATTAATGTGTCGTATTCGTGAGGATTAGTTGAGCCGGGTCTATAATTGCGCGGTAAGGTGATATAAATTCTAGTTAATTAGTAATAACCTCACCAAAGCTTGCTTTGGAGTTAGTGTGAGTTAAGTATACCAATATTGCTCAGTTAAGATTGGGAACCAATCAGAGACCAAGTGGCAAATTTAGGCTCAACTCGTTACAAACAGCTTGCGTCATTTTGAGAGAGTTTATGATAGGAATTCTGTTCACTCCTGCGGAACCTAAAGAAAACTTAAAAAACCTTTTAGAACATCGTAATACAGATTTAGTTACATAATCTGCACTCATTATAAAACTGATAGCGTAATGAATATTATCGACAACTGTGGATACATATGCCGAGTTGCTATAGAAAAATATGTTGAAACTTACACTGTCGATGATGAGGTTCACCCATGATGTGAAGAAGAATGTGACTAGAACTCCAAACAGAAGTAGAAATAAAGCGATGATGATCACAAACCCTGAAACAAAATAAAGATTTATTTTGATAAATTCTTCAAGGAGGATATTAATTAGTTATTGCTACTGCGGGGTAGAGTCAAATTACAGCTTGAAATTGTATTATAACATTCAAGCACCACCCCCACACTCAATTTGGCATTGTAACATACAAGCACCAAATCAATACTCAATTTGACATTGTAACATTCAAGCACCACTCCAACACTCAATTATGTATTGTAACATTCAAGCGTCAACCCAACACTCAATTCTGGTTTGTAATCTACGCATTCTTTTATGTAGTCTTGGATTAAATACCCCTTATTCACCTTTTCTATTTGATCGCTCTTGATCAACCCTTGTTCTCTACCAACCCTGGCGCTATTACAGTATTCGAAGGATTTAAAAAAAATGTATGATCTTATCTTCCTTCTTTTACAAGGCGATGATGACCGATAGGTTTTTAGAAACTAATCAAATTAAAAAGTTGAACACAGCAGCAAATTAACGATTCGAAATATCAAGTTTTCTAAATTGTTTACTCGAGTTCGTGCTTTAAATATAGATTTTTGTAGCAAATCAATTTGAAACAAGTTGATACTTTGAAACATCATGGTACTTACCCAGTCTCATCAACAAAATGTCATGCAAGCAGATCCTCTACATTGGTTGGTCTCTTGGGCCTAATTTACGATGATTAATCTTACCGTATATTACGTACACTGAATAAGAAAAATCAGTAACTTTTCTAAGAGTCACTCTTGTATTTTCCCCAACAATTGAAAGGAGTACTACTCTGTGTAATTATGACTAATCACATTGCTAATTAATATGCATAATAGCTTATCCTGCGTAACACAACCTTGACGTGAATGACTTTCACAAGAACGGTTGTGCTGGCTATGCACTTTAGCTTTTGTGTCAGAAACTATTAGTCAGTTGTTTTCACAGTAGTTTCTGAAGCAATCACTGTCCGACATATAAATGAGGAAGTTTCTGTACCACATATACCAAATTTTTAAAACAATTTAACATATGTTACATATGAAAATACCAGCATTTAAACACTGAAAACCATTAAGTCATCTTTAATAAAAGAAAGAAAAGAGTATAGAATAGAAATCACTTATTCATTAATTGCCTTTTCCTTGGCAGTCATGATTTCAGAGACCTGTGTTCTATAGGCCCAAGTAATCATTTATTAGTTAATTGTCTTATCCTCTCTGATCATGAATTTAGAGGACTGTTCTACACAGATCAGAGTAGTCATTCAATTGTTACTTGTCTTTTCCTCATTAATTATGATTACAGGCACAAGTAATCATTTATTTGTTAACTGTCATTTTCTCCGTGGTTATGATTTCAAAGGACTGTTTTACAGGCCCGAGTAATCACTCATTTGTTATTTTCTTTTCTGTGGTCATGATTTCGGAGGATTGTTTCTACAGATCCGTGTAATCATTTGTTTTCTAACTGCTTTTGCAAGATATCATATTTTCCTATCTTTTACTCGTACCAATTTCCTACAATTCGCAAATGATAAGAAATATAACTATTTCTTTCCGGTTCTACTGTTCTTTGTATGCTTTATAATATGTCATTACCTCGCAAATCACACAACAAATTACATCCGAAGGACGGCAGGAAATGAAAGCCTCTGTGACGTCAACGCTAATACTTTTCTTAGGAGAAAGTTATGTGATGGGTAAAAAAATATTCGATGTCGACCTTTTCTCGGATAAATTCGTTTTGAGATACCTTGACCCCACAGAAGTTGTTTTTGGAATGATGTGGCTATTGTATGTGGAGTGTTATACAGGTATGTCTTTTTAATAATATTTTTTGATCATTTCAAATTTGGGGGTAGTTGCAAGACCACAATTCATAATTCCGATTTTATCAAAATCTATTTAACGATTCTGATAAAATTTGAAATGTACCCTCTAAGGACCTAAACAAAAAGTAACGATTGAAAACCTACTAAAAATCTTTCATTATAGTTCCGGAGTTATTGGTAACAAACTTATAAATTCAGCTTACCGTTTGGCTTGACAAATAAATCAAGAGGCAACAGTAAATAATATCACAGTTACTCTACACTTGAATAAAACATCACTTATAGGGAGGAATAATAAATGTTAAATGCTTTAAGCGATTACACAAAACACTAATTACACCGGTGTTGTTCTATGGGTTAGAATACGGCACACTAAGACCAATGAGATATCTCTACTAATATATTCAGAGCTGTGTGTCAGGTTAAAGATTGGAAACAGCGATGATGAATCAAGTGGCCTTTACAAAGATAGGGATGTGGTTCATCTAAAGTTGGCCGCCTTCGATGGGCTGATCATGTGTCCAGAATGTTGGACGTTGACTAAGACCGATGAGATGTCCCTGTTAATATTTGGAGCTGTGTGTCAGGTTAAAGAATTGAGACAGCGATGATGAACCAAGTGGTCTTTACAACGGCACGGATGTAGTTCATCTAAATTTGGTCGACTTAGATGTGCTAGTCATGTGTCCAGGATGACATGAGATCACACACAGATATATGTGAAAAGGATAATTGACAGGAGGTTTCGTTGGATTTATGGAGTGGTAGCTGATGCTTCGATGTTGTTGGGACTGTGTAACTGGAAGCTGTAGCAATGGACTGATGGCGATCAATGTGGAAGGATGTCATGATCTCTCGTGGGTTGTAGCGCCGGGGAAGTAAGTAAATGCTTCATGGATAGCATTTTACATGTTGAATTATCATTCTTTGTAATCACAGTGGTATTAAATATCACGCTGTACTCATCGATGTACGTAAACTCTAAAATGTGAATTGCCTTATCTAATAAAAACTGACATTATACCTCAAACACATGTGGGTTTCAGTGGCTGGTGTTCCAATTCGCTGGAAGCGTAAACGATCAAACTACTGTTTATATTTTACTATAATTCAGTCATCTTGATGCATATTGTTACATAAAAGATATATCATGTTTTACATGAAATGAACAGTGTATCTATTATGTAAATAGTAACTTATTTCATATTTTTTGACAAATAAATAATTGGGTCTTCTTTAAAAAAATTGTCTTTGAACACTTATATTTGTAAACTTGATTTTTGAATGGGTTTATTATTTATTTATGGTACTTACGTATTAACGCCACCGCAGCAGAAGTTGCGCTAATGCGCATGCGCCAATAAAGAGTAAACTGGTTTGAGGGAAGCAGAATTCCATTTTGTTCAACTTTGAGATTCATATACAGTACTTTCATTTTATGATTTGTCGCAAAAATTTTAGGTGTAGATTGGCGGCACTTCACTTTTAAAGCTCATGTTTATCCATGATCTAATTTCAAATTATTAACTTCAATAAACTTACGAAAGGTTTGGTCAGGTGATTATATATTTATATATAAGGTTTGGCCAGGTGTTTATGTGTATATATATATTGCAACTTCTGCTGCGGTTGCGTTAATACGTAAGTACCTTATTTATTTTATTATATTTTTTTGTAAATGTATTCTATTATTGAATTTTGTAAACTTTTTTAGTTAGATATTGTTTCAATCTAAAATTTATAGACAGTGAAGTAAATTTACCGATTTCGGGGAGTAAATTGCTCGTCTAAAATACCTGCCCACTTCTGACACAAAGGAATTAATTTGAGATAAAATGTCTAATGAGGCTGCCAGACCTCACTGTGGAAGTAAGCAATATGAGGGTAGTTTACACGATTACTAGTTCCATCACGACTAATACTAGTACACTATTTGCACATGACTACGTAATTAGAATAGTGTGCTCTAATACACAAAAAATTATAAAGCATGATTCTGTAACAGAATTGTCTTCTATCATGACCTTCATGGTGTTCTAGAATATTTTTAAGAAGGTTATGTTTCCTTCATTATGCATAACCTTCATCATTAATTAGTTTTATTATGGGTTAATCCTAGACGATTACGGCTTCCGGGCTCTAGGGCCTCTATTATTTTTGAACACGTAATATTTGAATACCATATTTATAAACATCAAAGACACGCGTAATTTATATTAAATTGGCGTAAAGAGAGACGGCGTCATAGGCCAAGGTATTAGGTCCACGAAAACATTATCCCATCTGAAAACAATCCTCGCCCTTCCACATAGTAGGTTATAACCAATGTATGTACCACCTTTCACTCTATTTTTTAGAATTAACAAATTGAATAAATAAAATGGCATGTGGTCGTCCTGTTCTCTCTCTGCTTCTTTCCTCAACCTTTCACGCAGGAGGCTCCAACCAATACGTTGCCTCCTTTCCTTTTATTTGTGTGGGCTGACAAAATAATCCGAAAATAATGGCATGCTGTCTCCGGGCTCTTTCACCCAGGAAGAGGAAACTATTTTAAACTAAATTAACTGTTAATCGTGTCTTAGTCGTTTAAGGATAAAGTTTTGAAAAGAGTCCAGTCATTTATTTTCACTTATTGAATACCAAAACATGGGCGTACCCAGCGAGGGGCAGGGGGGGCAGCTGCCCCCCCTGGAAGCAAAAAAATAAATCTTTATTATACATTTTGTTGCTGGAATTTAATACAATTCTTGAAATAACTATTTTAATAATCAATTGTATATTGAATGACCATGGCTTGCCCCCCCCCCTAGTTTTGATCCTGGGTACGCCCTTGTACCAAAATGAGGCAGAATATTATTCTAATTGCACAGATGCACAGCCTAGTCTTGAGAGCAAGAGGGATTTTGCTATTGAAACTACGGAAGAAATATACAAGGTTTCCAAGGAAATATGTTGATATTCCAGGGTTCTGTTGTTTAATTTATAAGTGCAGACTAAATTAAAAATAAATATTGTGTGTTTAGATTGCAAGTTAACTATGGTTTTAATTTTCAAGTTATACTTCAGTTTACCTTGAAAAGTTAGTAGTTTATGTTACAAATAAAGTGTGACAAATAAATCGTGTACAATGTATTAGCTTTCAAAAAGACATTTTTCAGGAGATAGCATCAATACTTTTGAATTGGTTCTATATTTATTTTGTTTTGGCTACATCTTCTAAAAAACTTATAGAACCCGTTAGAGAAGATTTTAAGTGGAGTATTGCTCTTATTATACAGTACCTACAAATTTTGAGATAAAAATTATAAAAAATGGTCATAAATTAAAAGTGATTAAAATAGCCCAAGCATTTAGATTTACAACTCAGTATACAAATAGACGACATCTACGTCAGGGCTCATAGTGACTATGACTGTGGCAAGCCACAGAAACCCTAGCTGGAACTACACCTTTTTCATAGATTCTTTTTTTAGATCTCTCTCTTTCATCTTTACTATCAGGTCCCTCTTAACCAACTCTTATTATTTTCCGACCCTGACGTTATTAGAGTATCTAGGGCTAGGGTTCTTTATTGTATATTCTTTTTTATTTTTCAAGGCAATAATGATCAAGAGGGTTTTCGTCTTTAAACAACAAAACAAAACCAAACAGATAACAGATATCATCGTAAACACGCTTATTTCGAAGTCGGAGGTGCACAAAATGGGAGTTTACGAAATCTCAAAGTCCATTTGTTTTTGTCATCATAATACTTTCTATATACCAGTGACAACGCGTGAATTAAATGCGCTGTCGAAAGAAAAATTATAGGCTCTATAAATTAATAATTAATAGTATATAAATATTGGTGATTATTTATTAGTCATATAATAATGAGCAACCAGTTTCACCAGTCTTCACTGTCTTATTAATGACATGATACAATGTATAATATTAAACAAACGCTCTCCAACGACGGAGACCCTCGGAACTTACTTACAATGAGTAAGGCGTGACATTTACGAGGGCACCTAGCTGGATCTACATTTGCATGTAGTCTTGGGTTAGATCCCTTTCATTCATCTCTCCAATCAGATCTCTTTACCTACCTTTGTTCTTAACGACTCTGACGCTATTAGAGTATTCAAGGGCTAAGGATCTTCTTCTTTTTCTTATAAGACGACGATGACAGAGAGGCAACAAGAACAAAATCGAAGATTATGTGGTCGGCGGTTTCATTATGTGCTGATGAAACCGCTGACCACATAATGAAATATTCAATCCCATCTCTAACCTTATCAATCGCAGGATGTCCTGGTTCAGTTGATGTCTCTAGAACTTCCTGAGATTGAGGAGTGGATTTAGTGAGGTTAGGATTAGCACCATCATCCTCCACATCTATGTTTATTATTTGTTGTCATTGTATTTCAACGACTTGTGGTCAACCTGAGTAGAGCCCAGGACATTAAAACTGGAGGTCCACCAGTACGTAGAGTTCGCTTAAGCTTCCCCCTTAACCACGCAACCGTAGACATATTTAGTTTCACCTATCGGTTTTTTTCTGGCATCACTGGGGAACACAGCGATGATGACCGAGAGGTATTTTCGGCTTTAAACAAGAAGAACAAAATTAACTACAGGAGAATGTATGGCTAGGCTAACAAAATAATGAACAAATACGCTTCCCACTCTGTACGTTTGCGACACTTTACTGTACTAATTGAAATAAGAATGGAATACTACAATCTCATTAGCGTATATAAGTGTCATTCTATCAATTGTTGAGCTCGCAACTAGTCATATACCGTGTCGATTCAGTTAGACCGATGCCTTGCAATATCCAATACAACTCGTGGCGCTCTTACTAAATAATAACGATACTGCGACATGTTCGAGTTGTGATTCGGGAGTGAGTCACTACCGATTTGCGATAGATCGATACCACGCGAAGTAAAAAGTATCATCATTCCGGATTGCCTATCTCGGAATTCTAGTCCATGACTGCGAGCAAAATTGTCTTTTGCAATCCGGCCAATATTTATGTTTTCATCAGTATTTTTAAAATTCAGTGAGAAGTGGCGACTGGCTATTCCCGAGGACCGTAAATTTACTCAACCAGCCGGTATATTCTAAATTGATGTTATGGGTACAGAAGTTCTAATATACCACTTATTAGAGTTTAATTAACCATCGAAGCTAAATTAATTATTAAAGCTGGTTGGTTGGACATTGTTATTCGAGGCATTTATTAAATATCGAATGTTCATTGTTTCACGAAACATCCTAATTACGTTTCAATACTCTTTAACGGCCTCTCACGGGCTCACTATAGTGTAAACGGGCGTAACAATTCCAAAGGACACTAGCTGGATCAACACCTTTTTTCATGTAGTCTTGGGTTAGATCTTCTTTTTTCCTATCAGGTCTCTTAACTAACTCTTGTTCTCTTCCTGCCCTGCCGCTATTAGAGGATTCGAGAGAGCTTTATTTTATGAATATTTCTTCTCATTTGCATAAAGTGATGATGACCGAGATGATTTACGCCTTTAAACAAGGAAAAAGTTTTTTTAAATATACTCTAATAATAGATTATTTCTAAATGTTTACTATTTCTGTTTTAAAAATAATTAATTAAATTTTACAGTGTAGCATGAGCTACACATCCTATTGCGACAGCAAATAACTAGGTGTATGTGACAAATAACTCAATAATAGTAATTCAGGACGTCAGTGTCAGTGAATTACGTCATTCGTGTACTCAACTTGGATACACTTATTACCTGTTAGGTAATACATAAATTACTACGTAATTTGCACTTAATGCATTTATTTCATTTACATTTTCATTGTTCATAATTACACAATTACGTACTTAACTTTTTTGCGACAATTGTATTGAAAATATTCTTTCTGTGTATGTTTATCTGTACGCCTTGAGTTAAACGACAAATTATTTTATTTTAAAAATGAATTCTTTGTTCCAGATTAATTATCTACTTCTTCTTTATGTTACTATTATGGACTTTTCTTGTCGTAAAGGCGGAAAACCTCTCGGTCATCATCGTGTTATAAAAACATAAAGAAAGGAACTTAAAATAAAGACTCTTAGCCGTCGAATAATCTATAGCATCAGGATTGGAAAGATGAAAGAAAGGGATCCAACACAAGACTATATGAAAATAGGTGTAGATCCAGCTAGGATCTCTCGGGATTGCCAAACTAGTACTCAATATAGTGAGTCCTTGAGGGTAATGTTTAGCACAGCTCATTTAAATAATTTAACTTTTCAGCTGTGTAAGAATATCAAAAACAAGAAACCTTTTTATTTTGTAGTTATGTTTAAAAAACTTATTATAATTACATAACTATGTACGGAAGATTTAGGTCACGCTATCCTGGGTGTGCATTTATGTACATAATTAAATGCACATGCTGCTATTGTTTTATTGTTACTATAACCTATAGCCGTAATATAGAGAAAGTTATATGATGTGTCACAAAATGGATCTCGAGTTTTTTGTGGATATCTCTGTTTTAAAGTCCCATGAGTTAAAGAATGGTTTTTTGAATGGTCGTATGTACAGAATCTACAGTGCTATACAACCCAAACGCGTGAACCGATTATAATGAAATTCGGAAAAGGGTATATTTTGGTCATATCTCGGGATTTTTCCCCAATTTTTGTATAATTGAACATTTGGTGTGTGGCTGTATGAAAAATGAAGATTTTCTCAAAATCAGCTAAAACGATTTTGATCAAATTTTGATCAAGTGTAGCCTCTAAAGACTCAAACAAAACGTACTGGTCGCCATCACTACAAAAATATCGGTAAGAAACCGAAACATTGGCCATGTCATAAAATACGTAATTTCTTAAAATCTGATGTACCGATTCCTTTTAAATTTTAATGAAATGTGAAGATTGATGATGCAAACTCGTGTACAAAATCGCAACTGAAAACATTTTAGGGTTCAGGAATAATTGGTAAAACACTAACATGAACCTTGAGAGATTTTAACGCCAAACTTTTTATCCTGTAAAGGTGCTCCTGGAGAATTTGTTTTACTCTGTGTAGGGTTTCCTCAGCCACACATGAGGTATTCAGATCTGTTTCAAGATATAATCTCGCCTTCTTCAAATATATACTATTCTATGTAATTATATTTATATATGTTCATGGATAAAATAAAGCAATAAAGCTTAAAGTTTCAAAATATTTTAATAATATAAATGAGCTACAATTATTGTTGCCCGATGATGCCGCAAGGCGAAACAATTGTAGCTCATTTATATTATTAAAATATTTTGAAACTTTAAGCTTTATTGCTTTATTTTATCCATGAATATGGAGTTTCAACAAGAAATATCTGCTATTACATTAAAATTTATATATGTTATTTGTAATTTCATGTATAGTTTATTTATTAAAATGTATGAATTATTTGATAAATTGACCCTTGCTAACAAAAAACATATTTGTTAACAGCAATAGATAAAAAACAATCCAATACGACACACGCCGAAGACGTGTTTTTAGGACAAGCTGAGCATGATTAAATATATTGATATTATTTCAAAGATAGCATCCATGGCTCATTTTTATATTTTGATGGACAACTACCGAACTGACAGTTGTGTTAAATAACTTTGGTTCTTTAGTTTTTAGGGATAAGTGATTCGTGCATTGTTTATTATTAATTAATTTTAGTCCACCACTTTTGATCAGAGAAATGGCTACTTAAAACGCATGGCTACCAGAACACTTAGGAATCAGATTACACACTTTACCCCTTAGTTAAGTTATACTAACCGACAAAGTACATCTTTAGATATTCTGAATATATATTAGTCTCCAAAATTTATTAAAAATCTTCCATTTTTCCGATTTTTTTTTATATTTAGGTAAAGTGTGAATAAATATGAGTTCAAATTTGCCATTGGATTAAACGTACATGACTTGTCAGAATAAGGAGTGTGTGATCTACTGGTGGCAGTTTACACCACTCCAGCCATCATTTCACTATCTGTTAACCTTAATAGATTAGCTTGTGTAGCAAACACACACTTTGGCTTGATTGTGTCAACTGAAGGGGAAATGCTTATAGTAGAAGTATTACCATTGAAACGGAGCCGTGGTACCTCTAGTGGGGGGTAAGTCTTCCCAGCACTTCGCTTCATCCCTCGCTGGCATATAAGTCATCTATCGACAGTAAATGGACCCCAAAGGCGATGATCACGGTGCAATAGCAAAGAGCAATGATCACGGTACATTTATGTGGGGAGGGGATAATTAAAAAATCACAGCGGAATGTGAAACCACGCCACAAGTGGACGTCGCGTGTGAGAGAAAACGACGGCGAACCGGCGCTGAATGTACTTTAAAAATGCAAAACAAAACTTTTCCGAATTTACACATTACGATATAATTTTTCAATTGATAAGTCAAATAAATACAAACTAAACGTATGAAATTAGTCACCATTAGTGGGAACGTGTGTTACTACATTCAACTTATTTTATTAGCGTACAATTGTTTGGGTACTTGTTAACTTCACAATAATGTCATTTTACTGTTAAATTCAATTTTAAATCATTTAAACATAGCCTAAGCAAAACATTCAATTTTTCAAGCTTGTGAAGGCTTTAACACCTAAACTGAGGGTTTACAAACATTATGTCAAGAATAAAAAAAAAGTCTTAAAAGGTAAACATCCGAAAACATTATATTAGAATCCGTAAACATCATATATAGGGAGTTTCAATATATTGGAAAATGACGGAAGAATTTTGAAATTCCAATTTCAAATTTTTTTTAAGTCCCATTTAAAGATTGCTCTAAATCTTATAATTTCAGGGATCACAATAGTGGCCCGGTTAAAATAGACAATCGGTATACACATATATATTTTTTTAATTAGAGATAAAACTTAACTCTTTTATATATAAACCGATTTGACAAACGACTACCTGACGTTGTAAATAGTAATACTGCTCTACTCTGATCCCTCTTAAATCATTAATGGTTCTATAGACAACATGACCTAAATAATAAGAACTTCTACATGCTTTACTATTAGATAATTGTTGTTTGTTTCCTACAGCAACATTTGGATTTCAGTCCATTTGTCCTCTGGCATCACAAATAATTTGCTCCAGTTCTTGAAACTTCTGCGTTCAGTGTTGAATTTCTTGCACAGCAGTAGGTGATTTATCACTGAATTTCTCTCTTGGTACATGATAAATTCAGCAGAATTCAAAAGAGGTGTTGGAAATTATGCGTTCTGTATCGAGTCTTTTGCAAAGCAGCAGATGGTATCACTGAATGTCTTTCAAGGCACAGTGTACATTCAGCAAGATTCCAAACAGATATTGGATATTCTGCCTTTCGTGCCGAGTCTTTTGCAAAGCACAAGATGCTACCACTGAATTTCTCTCGTGGTACAGTGTACATTCAACAGAATCCATAATAGATGTTGGGCAAAACCTCTATTCTTGGTACACACTTGTTCTCCTCCCAAGTTTTCACTTTTCACAATCTGGATTCGGAAATTGTTTTAGTATTCTGGAAGAACTCTTTGGTCGTTTCACTCTTGATTGTTGCTCGACTGATGATGCCACAGTTTTGCACTGTAGTAATCTTGTTGTTTTTTGGTTTTTTTATACTTGGTCTTCCATTTTGTTCCTCTTCAATATAATATAAGACTACCACTGGAAACGTGTTTCTTCAATCGTTCCAAATATTTTAACATATGATATACTATTTAGATAATTTCGGTGTGATAAAACCAAATCTGCTTTTAAGCTTTGTTTCGTACGTGTTTTTTTAAAAAAATATATTGTTTTTATATATAATAAGAATTTTTTTATTAACATTTCCCGAATATCAAGAACCAAAAATTCTCTAAACAATAGATCTGTTGAAAATAATTTTAAATCAGCCGATGGTTATATAACAGAAGGCAGACCATCGCTACAGGCAAAATACCATATAACAGGTACAGACAGAATATATCAGTAACAAATTGGCAGTTGTATTAATGTTTTATTACAGAATAGTCCATTTGTATTGCCCTTTTGTATCGACGATTGCTCGTTCTTGGGTTCAATAAAATAATCGATATAAAGAAACCTAAAAGTTACCAATTCAAACTCAATATTAGGTTATGAAATAAACTAAACTAATAACTAATTTTAATAAAACTAGATCAACATAGTAGACGGCCTCAAGACGACGTGATACGAGTTGAGGATTACCTTGAAAATACAGGTCACATTACCTCCGAGTCTACAAACATAGAGTCGACCTGCTACGTGCTCCCAGCTCTGCCTAAACTTATACTCATGTGCGGTGCGTTATTCGGAATACAATTATAATAAAATTTCAAGGACATCTAATTTTACTTATGACATAACAATATTTGAAGGTGCCAAGTCAAACATTTTTTGTCGTCATTCCTTTCTTTCTATTACGCCAGAAGGTCGGAACCACTTCACGACAGGTTAGGTTGCTACAGCTATCCTCCAAAGTTTCAAACCGGACAGTAGTTTCAGAGGTTAAATCAACGGAGGAGGGGGCAAGGTGATTCTCTCGCTTTTAAATCCAAGATCATATTCGTCCTTTAATGTCGGGTTTTCTCCTTGATGCAGGCGACATCAATTGTCTGTAAACCTGTTTATACAAGATGATCCGCTAAATTTGTAATTAAATAATTTCGCATTTCATTCTGTTCTCTTTTGTTGTGGGTTTTTAATAGAAAATGACCTATTGATTCAGTTGTTTGAGTTCCAAGTTAAAACAAAGTTCTAGCTAGTTTTCTGTACACGGGCTTGATAATCCTGAAAAACCTTAAGATGAATCTACATATTTTTCATGTAGTCTTGGATTAGATCCCTTTCTTTCATCTTTCCTATCAGGTCTCTATTGATCAAATCTTGTTCTTTCAGACCCTGATGCTATTAGAGTATTCGAGTGCTAGGGGTCTATATTTTATGTACTTTTCTTCCTTCTTTTTATAACGTGATGATGACTGAGATGTTTTTTGCTTTTAAACAACATGAAAAAAGAAGGAACATAATGTAAAAATCATTGCACAAAGTCTCACATTCGCTCTTCCTAAAAACCAAATTAAAAACAAACCAAAACTAGTAACCGAAAATGTCATTTCGGTAGCTGTCAATCAAAAAGTGAAAACAAATATTAATCATATATTTAAATAAGGGTCTAAATCTGCTTGGATTGTGTCATAAACCCGTCCTCAGCGTAAGTCGCAATGAATTAAAATCCCACTTTTAATGACGGCTCTCATGGTGCATTATTCCTGAACCGTATTTGTGATGTTGTACATGTGTTTGGGACTTTAACCTTCACATTTCATCCAAATTTGAGTTAAATCTGTAAAGACGATTTTGAGATATAATATCTTCTACGATAACCTCATAGCCGCTTATCTATAACTCACGAACCTGAATTATCAGAGAGTTGGTGATTACGTGAAAATGATTGAACCAAACTCATGTGCAAAACTATTAAGATTCAGGAAAAATTAGTAAAAACCCACAAATGAACTTTGACCGCTGTCGATTTTAATTGACTGATATTTAGTGGTGGGTGAATGAAAAAGTTTGTGCATAATTTATTTTGTAACTTTTCTGAACCATATAGGCTTTACTTATTGCAACCTAAAGAAACTAAAGGTAAAGGAAATGTAGGTATTCGTATGTTTAATAAATTCTACACAAAGAAGAGATTTGTTGGCGTTTAGAGCAAAATTAAAAAAAAGTTAATTTGAAGAAACCCAGTATTTGGTAATTAAAAGAGAGGAACATGTCAGAAGTTGTTATATGAAGATGACTGATAGTTTTGTATTGAAAGAGAAATGAAAATCCCATAATCTAAAAAAGGAGGGCAGACAATCTCAGGTTAGGTTAAGTTAAGTTAAGTTACGTTAGGTTAGATTAGGTTGAGTTAAGTTACAATCGAGTTTAAGCTCGATAAATAATAATAATAACGTCTTTAACAAAATTCACTATAAATAAAAAAACACTACGAAAAAAACCAACTACTATTTACGCATTTTTTAAAAACATTTCCTCTCAAGGGACCATCTGAAGTGTTGGACAGTTTCCCAACAAAAACACTTTACCCACAATAGAACAAGAAAAAACAAGTTGATGGGTGCCATCGTAATACTTATCGTACAATGTAAAACAAACAGATCCTCTAAAACGTTAGTTTCATGTGCATATGTTAAGTTTTATTGGTAGATCAAGGGGTACCACTGTGGTAAGTTTTGTTAAAAACAGTTGTACATGTTTTCTGAACTGCCAGTATTCTGTATACTTTTTTCACATTGACTAACCCATAACAGGTCTCGTATGTGTGTAAAAGTCTCTACTCGCTACGCTCGTGTCGTAGACTCGGCCCTGCCTGACCTCGTAGCTATACATATGAGAGGATGCCTCCACTCGCTACGCTCGTGTCGTAGACTCGGCCCTGCCTGATGTCGAAGCTATACATATGAGAGGATGCCTCTACTCACTACGCTCGTGTCGTAGACTCGGCCCTGCCTGACCTCGTAGCTATACATATGAGAGGAAGCCTCCACTCGCTACGCTCGTGTCGTAGACTCGGCCCTGCCTGATGTCGAAGCTATACATATGAGAGGATGCCTCTACTCACTACGCTCGTGTCGTAGACTCGGCCCTGCCTGACCTCGTAGCTATACATATGAGAGGAAGCCTCCACTCGCTACGCTCGTGTCGTAGACTCGGCCCTGCCTGATGTCGAAGCTATACATATGAGAGGATGCCTCTACTCACTACGCTCGTGTCGTAGACTCGGCCCTGCCTGACCTCGTAGCTATACATATGAGAGGATGCCTCCACTCGCTACGCTCGTGTCGTAGACTCGGCCCTGCCTGACCTCGTAGCTATACATATGAGAGGATGCCTCCACTCGCTACGCTCGTGTCGTAGACTCGGCCCTGCCTGATGTCGAAGCTATACATATGAGAGGATGCCTCTACTCACTACGCTCGTGTCGTAGACTCGGCCCTGCCTGACCTCGTAGCTATACATATGAGAGGAAGCCTCCACTCGCTACGCTCGTGTCGTAGACTCGGCCCTGCCTGATGTCGAAGCTATACATATGAGAGGATGCCTCTACTCACTACGCTCGTGTCGTAGACTCGGCCCTGCCTGACCTCGTAGCTATACATATGAGAGGAAGCCTCCACTCGCTACGCTCGTGTCGTAGACTCGGCCCTGCCTGATGTCGAAGCTATACATATGAGAGGATGCCTCTACTCACTACGCTCGTGTCGTAGACTCGGCCCTGCCTGACCTCGTAGCTATACATATGAGAGGATGCCTCCACTCGCTACGCTCGTGTCGTAGACTCGGCCCTGCCTGACCTCGTAGCTATACATATGAGAGGATGCCTCCACTCGCTACGCTCGTGTCGTAGACTCGGCCCTGCCTGACCTCGTAGCTATACATATGAGAGGATGCCTCCACTCGCTACGCTCGTGTCGTAGACTCGGCCCTGCCTGACCTCGTAGCTATACATATGAGAGGATGCCTCCACTCGCTACGCTCGTGTCGTAGACTCGGCCCTACCTGACCTCGTAGCTATACATATGAGAGGATGCCTCCACTCGCTACGCTCGTGTCGTAGACTCGGCCCTACCTGACCTCGTAGCTATACATATGAGAGGATGCCTCCACTCGCTACGCTCGTGTCGTAGACTCGGCCCTGCCTGACCTCGTAGCTATACATATGAGAGGATGCCTCTACTCACTACGCTCGTGTGGGTGTCTTGGGTCTACCTGACCTCGAAGCTATACATATGAGAGGAAGCTCGCTACACTCGTGTCGTAGACTCGGCCCTGCCTGATCTCGTAGCTATACATATGAGAGGATGCCTCCACTCGCTACGCTCGTGTCGTAGACTCGGCCCTGCCTGACCTCGTAGCTATACATATGAGAGGATGCCTCCACTCGCTACGCTCGTGTCGTAGACTCGGCCCTACCTGACCTCGTAGCTATACATATGAGAGGAAGCCTCCACTCGCTACGCTCGTGTCGTAGACTCGGCCCTACCTGACCTCGTAGCTATACATATGAGAGGATGCCTCCACTCGCTACGCTCGTGTCGTAGACTCGGCCCTACCTGACCTCGTAGCTATACATATGAGAGGAAGCCTCCACTCGCTACGCTCGTGTCGTAGACTCGGCCCTGCCTGATGTCGTAGCTATACATATGAGAGGATGCCTCTACTCACTACGCTCGTGTGGGTGTCTTGGGTCTACCTGACCTCGAAGCTACACATATGAGAGGAAGCTCGCTACACTCGTGTCGTAGACTCGGCCCTGCCTGATCTCGTAGCAATACGAATATCACATTTTCTTGGGACGTTTGAAATTTTTTTTTAATAACTTTGCTATTTGTTATCGTGAAGAGGCTGGACTGGTACCATTACATGCGCAATTGAAATCTGCAAATTTTAACCTAATTCAGTGCGTTATAAGTTAAACAATACACAATATATGAACTAAAAACTGTTTAAAATTGGGCCATAATCACATTTCTAATTCGATTTAAAATAAAAACTGAAATAAGATTTTATATCAGCATACTATAGTCCCCTATACCATATTTCATGTTATTTCGTGGCTGCTAATGTGCTTACGTACAAAATACAACGACAATGGCATCTCGAAAATAACTTTACGCTCGTGTCTACCGGGCCTAGAAGCAGTACATATGTACACGCTACCCAACCCTGTAGGGTCTGTTATAATCATTAAAATATCACATTTTCTCGGGCCAATATTCAAAATTACATCTTTGGCAATAACTTTGCTTGTCATCGTAGAGAGATGGTGTTGGTACCATTATATGCAAAATTGAAATCTGTACATTTTTTGTGCAGTTACAACTTGAAAAAACATACGAGATATGATCAAAAAACTATTTAAAACTACATTCATTTTGACATCTTCAATTCAAATTTTCTGTATTTCAATAGGGTTTCCTAATTTCATATTCCTAACATAATTATTTGTCGTCGCTATCGTGCTTACGTATAGACAACGACAACTACGGACGGACGGACGGCATGTCGGAAATAACGTTTTAGTTTGAAACCATAAAACATGATCGACGATTACCAAATTTCCTTACAAACAAATATACTTTAAGTTTATAATTCCAAGCAGCTTTGTAAAACACACTCTGGGTTTAGTAATATATATTTACAAAAGAAAAATATAGCATTATTCTCTAGTTCTTAAAGTTCATAATGAACTCTACAGACAGGAAAAACAAGCAACTACTGCTTAGGCACAAATGCATTTCTTTAATTAACTTAATAATTAAACTCGATTATCAACTTGTGTTTATAATTCCAAGCAGCTTTGCAAAACACACTATTGGCTTAGTAATATATATTTACAAAAGAAAAATATAGCATTGTTCTCTAGTTCTTAAAGTTCATATTATCGTATTAAAAAGTGATCTACTGCTGTAAGAGTGGTTTTATAGATAAATCAAGCCTTCACAGAGTCACTAAAATGGTAATCCCAGGAACTATAGTAGAGTAATCATTTTTCATATAGTCATGGATTAGATCCCTCTCATTCATCTTCACTATCAAATGTCTCTTGACCAACTCTTGTTAACCTCCGACCCAGACGCTATTAAGGTATTCGAGGGCTAGGATACTAAGACTTTATTTTATATTCATCCTTTTTTTATAACGCGATGATGACCGAGAGGACAACAAGGGGGGGGCCAAAACAAGTTTACTGTGATCCCACTACACTCATATTGTTTGGTAAAATTCGATTTTATCTGTTAAATTAAAAGATTACGTAAAAACCGAGTTAATTCATTATGTAGAGAATTTATCATTCCTGGAATATTATCCGTAGCTGCTTTCCTTACTTGTAATCAAATCTTCAGAAATTTTTCAACAAAAATAATATTTTCCGACTAAATAAATAAATGTAATAAATCTTTCCCCTTAAATTGTAAGAAAAATTCCAATCAATATTTATTTGTGTACTGGGTTATTACTATTATTACAGATGATATAATATATATTTTATAAATCGTTAAAAAAACTCATAAAAAGACTACGTAAAAACAATAAAACCACTTGTTTACGCAACTTTATTAGCATTACAAGATGTCGGTAGCCTCACTCGGAGGTTAGCCTCGTGCAGAGACTTGTTCGAATTGACAACCGCGCGCAACTCTTGCTCTCCTATTGGGTATTACTAAAAGGATATGATTCGTGGAGCATAGTATAATGGTTTTTCACCTTTAAACAACAAAAACAAAAAAGTAATGAATTAGATGTGTTGGCTAGTAACGGTAACTGCTCCGTGGTAATTTATATTTAAAAACCTTTTCCAGTTTTATAAGGGCTATAAAATATCAAATTATTATTATTTACATAACAGTGACATATTTTCCTCGTATCATTTTCTTTAAATTAGATGTAACTTTTATAGATTGCGTTCAGAAAAGTTTTGCCAAACTTCGGGATATGATGGGGAACATAAAAAGAAAAGAAAAACCATACATAAACCGCATAAACGTACGTTTTAAAACCCTTCCATTTTGTGTTTTTCCAATAACTAGAACGAATAGAAATATCGAGACCAAATTTTTTCAGAACGTTTACACTCTTAATTTCTAGTTTTTAAAATGTTATAATTTTCCACTTAATGGTTTCAAACTGGCGGCCATTAAACATTTTTTAAGTTAAATTAGAACGAAAGAAACCTATGGTTCATCATCACCTTTAAAAAAAAAAGAGAATAGTATAAAAAAGTCCTCTAGCCCTCGAATACGCTAATAGTGTCAGGGTCAAAAGAGAATAATAATCCGAGGGACACTAGCTGGATCTACATAGACTTGAGTTAGAGCTCTCTTTTTCATCTTTACAATTAGGTCTTGTTCTTTTCCTACCCAGACGCTATTAGAGTAATCGTGGGCTATGTGTCTTTATATCACGGTCTTTCCTTCCTTTTTTACATGAGACGATGATGACCAAGAGGTTTTCCCCTTTAAACAACAAAGGGGAAAACAGGAAACTGTATTAACGAAAATAAAAAATAAACGCAAGTTGTATGAACTGACGATGTTTTGTATTAAAATCATTAGTATCGGGTTTAAAAAAGAAAAATAAGAACTGGAATCAATATCGCGATCGTTCTTGGGGTTAGATTCCTACCTTTCATCTTTTCTATCAGGTCTCTCTTGACCAACTCTTGTTCTTTTTCAACCCTGACGCTATAAGAGTATTCGAGAGCTAGAGGTCTCTGTTATACTATTCTCTTAAAAAAAAAGTGTAGATGATTTTATTTATAAAGCGACGATGACCAAGAGGTTTTCCCCTTTAAACAACAAGGGGAATAACAGGAAAAAATAGTATTAACGAAAATAAAAAATATACTCAAGTTGTATGAACTGACGATGTTTTGTATTAAAATCATTAGTATCGGGTTTTACATCAAGTGAAAAGAGAAATATAAGAACTGGAATCGGGATCGTTCTTGGGGTAAGATTCCCACCAAGAATCATTCAAATTACCACTTACTTTAAAAAAAAAAGCATTAAATCATAATAATTTGTATGTGACCTGATCAACTTTTGTGGAAAGGGCGTATGCAAAACTGCTTTAAATTTTAACCGGCCGCCATATTGATTTGGCTTAATTACGAATTCTTTTCTTCATTTACCTCCTGATCAAGACCATTAAAATGCTTTATCACATGGCCCTTGTTATCATTTAGGTAAGTTAACCTTCCAGGAGTTGGTAAAGAAGGTAATTACAGCAAAGAGATTTTAGGGTTCCAATTTGTATTCTAATTATTAAAAAAAGAGTGTGATCACAACTATATTGCCGTACACTGTTACGTAATCGATGTTTTAAAAGACAACTTGATTTTGACATTGAGGAGTAACCTGTAGACCTTTCTTTTGTAAAATACAGAAGACTCATTAAAATGCAGATGACGCAAGCAATGGAGGCTTCGAGGTCAACGTGTCCTGTCATTATTTCAAGTCAGCTCGGCCTCAGTTGTCAGATTCATCAATGAACGTTAGGTTGCAAATAAATCCTCTGCCGGACATAAATCATTGGTCCACCCTAATGTTGAACATTTTGAAATTTTCCTAATAGAATATTTTTAGTCGTGTAAAAGCTTTTCGTAGAAACGGTTTACAATACATCTCAAATTTAATTACTTAAGATAGTTTTTTAAAAGCTCGCTACGGCATGTTCACCCCGTTGTATTTAATAATTCGAAGAGTGGACTATTTTTCATTGTTTAGGGTGGCAGTTATCAAAACATTCAAAAAAAAACAAGGAAAAAAACAACTGATCTGCCATCATGGTACTTACCCAGCCCATCATACAATACAACACAAGGACATCTTATAAATGCAATACCAAAAAGTTTGTCTCTTGAGCCTAACGTTAAATTATTTGTAGATCAAGGGTGTCTTATTCAGTATAGAGTAAGCTTGTTTAAAACAGTTGTTAAACAGGTTTTTTTGAATCTTGTAATCGTGTATTTCTTATAACCTGACGCTATTTGTGTATCCAAAGGCTTTATTTTGTTATTTTTTTATAACGTGATTATAACCAAGAGGTTTTTTTTTTTTTTTTAATTTACACTATAAAACAAAAAATATAGAATATGTTCTGACAGTGGGAGCCGTTAATATTGATACATTAAGAGCGCCGTCAACAAAGTTAAGGAGCCACGGCACTACGTTATCACAGTATGCGAGTTCTTAATGACAAAGCGATTGGACGACAGGCCTAAATAGAAATACCATCGACGTCATCAGACCTCACGCATAGGCTTTCTCTTCTAGGATGTTGTGAAACATAAAACACACGCCACGGAATCAATAATATTGGAAGACCAAAGCCGATCTTCACACTATTCATTCGTGATCGAATGTTCCAGTTTCGGATTACTGTTTGAAAGTGTGTGACAAGAATGTCCTATGATCAGAGTTCGATAACGCTCGCTCTGGAGGCGATATTTGGAAACGAATAAAAGGAAGAGAATGGTGGTGAAACTTTTGGTATGCTCTACATCAGAATGTTCGTTTATTTAATACACGTAGTTCGCTCCAATACTAGTTTCTTATAGCACGTAGTGAATAAGGGTGTGAAAATTCCTAAGGAACCATATCTGGATTTACCTTTCATGTAGTATTGGGTTAAATCTCTCTGTTTCATCTTTCCTATCAATCTCTTCCGACGATATTAGAAATCCGAAGGCTAGGGAATCTTTATTTTGTGCTCTTTTCTTTCTTTTTTTATAAGGCGGAGACAGAGAGATCTTTAAAAATAAAAAAGTATATATCGACTCCAACATGAGAAGTGTCGTGCCATCTCGTCCAGGTGCTATCTCATCCAAGTGCCATCTCATCCAGATTCCACGGACGTAGGGCAGGGGGGTTAATTCTTTACCCGCCAACTAGTGCCATCTCGTCCAAAAACCTATGCTATTGTTTACTTGACAGGTCTACAAAAACTATTGGAACGTTTGTAGTAGCCTACCTTTATAATTTTTATAAAATTCTTATTATTTATAAAATTTCGGGTCTTCCATATTTTCTAGCTTCATACTATTTAAACCCCCCTAAATGCTCTTTGCGCTTTATATCAAAATGCTATAAATCATGTTAAAAC
Organism: Aphrophora alni; assembly: GCA_963513935.1. Classification (NCBI taxonomy): domain Eukaryota; kingdom Metazoa; phylum Arthropoda; class Insecta; order Hemiptera; family Aphrophoridae; genus Aphrophora; species Aphrophora alni. The sequence continues at coordinate 114,486,768 of OY740765.1, forward strand.
TCGCCTTGTATGTAATAAAGGGAGAAAACTAATCTTCTTGCGGGTGCTCCTTACCTAGGCTCCAGGTTGCGCAGTTCAACAACAGTCTGTTCTAATGTTCCACCTCAAGGTTTGTAGAATATGAAGCCGCTTGTATATTAACAGAATTATTTGACATAAATTACAAATCTGAAAAATTCAAAGTGGCCATTAGGTTAAGTTAGGTTAAGTTAGGTTAGGTTAGGTTAGGTTAATCAACTGTAAAACTGCACTGGACGAGATGGCACTTTTTTCTAGGAAATTGGATGTTGGATGAGATAGCACTGGGATGAGATGGCACTACATCACGTGAGAGACTTTGGAACTACACACACAATCGTCGTAGACACTCCAGAAATATATCTACGATGGTCATGAAAAATTGCTCACTGGAAATGACTAAGTGCTATTGCACATTTAACACCTTCCTCCAATATTCGAATGACGTCAGGATCAGAAGAAAACAAGAGTTGATATACAGAGACCAGATAGAAAAGATAAAAGAGAAGGATCTAATCCAAAAGTACACGAAAATAGTCATAGAACCAGCTGGGTACCTCGGGATTGCCACATCCGTACTCACTACAGTGAGCCCCTGAGGGCTAAGCTACGTATGTTTCATCCTTATCAAAGACAAGAGGGAAACATTGGAGGTAATATATTTTTTAAAGTGTAATGATTGTGAATGTTAATATATAAAACAATCTGGAAGAACAATAAATCCTTGAATTAAAGAACATGTAAATAGCTCCTACTATTGTAAATCTTATTATCTTCAGAGACTCGAATAATTATAGTCAGTATATAAGGTATTTTTATTAGATTATGCTTAATTAATGAGTAGAATATTCGATGGCTAGGAGTCATTATTTTAGGTTCTTTTCTTTTTTTTATAATGTGATGATGACCGAGAGGTCGTTTTAAGGGGAAAATATATATTCCAATTTTGTACATCTTTCACTCTTTTACAAAATATATATTTGTTATAATCATACAATTTTGATTTTCCCTGTCAGTATTGTTTATCTAGCACCAAATTTGAAAGCACAAGAGCAATATTGAATATTAAAATTTTAACGTTTGTTTTTCTTGAATTCTGTGCATGTGCTTGATCTACTCACACAAGTGTTGTTTTTGAGCTTCATTTCTTGAAAAATGGAATATTGAGAGTTTCAAATAAACTAGTAAAAATTTAGAAATCATGCCAAAAATGCAATGTATCAAATTAAATATAATTTGTATAAGAACCGAATCTAAAAGTATTCCGAACGTGTCATTGTTGTTCGTTAGGAATCTCACAAACTGTCTCACTCATTCATCCCCGAAACCGATGCTTTTTGTAGATCTTTGATTTTACCTAGGGATAAACAGAAATCAATTAAATGCAATCGATATTATAATGGCTGTTGAATTGTTTGTCTCTCGTCTCACAAAACCTGCTTTTAGAAATTATACGCTACGTATTTCTCATTGTGTGGTTAATTTTTTTTTTTTTTCAAAGTTGTATGTCGCCGTGTTCAAGTTAGAGGGGGACATCATATCTGACACTATACATTCGGCCTTGGGACAACATATTATTTTTCTTCAAATAAACATAAAAATATGCAATCTGAATAACTTCTAGTTTTATTTGATAATATTTCAAAAATTTACAACTCGATATTTTTTGCCCCTTAACTACTCTAAGGTCGTTTTTTGTTACCGCTATATTTTTCCTACATGTGGGACAATACAGAGAATATAAATACAAAGTTTGAAATATATAAGATTTATCATCTTGTCTGTGTAGACGAGTTGCGTCTTAGAGACAGATAAAAAGATACGCGCATGAAATGTTAATTATCCTTGAAATGATCCTAAAAATGACACTTCGGAAGATTTCACTCTATAAGTGAAAATGTACTAATTTCTTTCTTATTGGAGCTATTATAAAATTTACAGTTTAAAGAAAAATCACTCGAACATCCATAACAAAACTACATCTATTTATAGACCCAAAACTTAACTTTCTCTATACTACGTTTTTATAACGTAACATAACAAATCACTGATGTGACCTTTATAATTACTACAAAATTCCCAACGCTTACAGAATAATAACTCCCTACTAATTGCTTTTCTTTACAATGCCATAGCAATCCAGTGGACAAACAGTAATGTCTGTAATAACATCAACGACGCCTTCAATAAGTGCATTGTTAAATGACTAAATAATGTACGGCTAAAATGATTGAAAGTTTGCAACAGAATATTCAAGGTAAGAAGAGTATGAGGTTCAGGAAAAGCAAAGTACAGTATAATAGACCGATAGCGAATGTACGTTTTCTACCACATTATTGAATATTGTGAGACCGGATTTAAATGAAATATATACAAACTTTCTCACTAACCCATCCCCAAAACCAAATAAAAACCCAACTAAAACTAATATTGACCAAATATATTGGTAGTTATAATATGAAATAATGAAAATTACTATTGACGGTATCCTTCAATGTAAATAAGGGTATAAATTAGCTTCGCCTTAATGTATTCATCATTGTTCAAAATACTTCAGTGTATTCATTATCCATTAAATATTTACATTTATATAAGGGTGTGTACTTTCTTCGCTTCAGTGTATTCGTTATCCATTAAATATTTACATTTATATAAGAATGTGTACTTGCTTCGCCTCAGTGTATTCGTTATCCATTAAAATATTTATATTTATATAAGAGTGTGCTCTTGCTTCGCTTCAGTGTATTCGTTATCCATTAAAATATTTATATTTATATAAGGGTGTGTACTTTCTTCGCCTCAGTGTATTCGTTATCCATTAAAATATTTACATTTATATTAGTGTGTGTACTTGCTTCGCTTCAGTGTATTCGTTATCCATTAAAATATTTATATTTATATAAGGGTGTGTACTTTCTTCGCCTCAGTGTATTCGTTATCCATTAAAATATTTACATTTATATAAGTGTGTGTACTTGCTTCGCTTCAGTGTATTCGTTATCCATTAAAATATTTACATTTATATAAGGGTGTGTACTTTCTTCGCCTCAGTGTATTCGTTATCCATTAAAATATTTATATTTATATAAGGGTGTGTACTTGCTTCGCCTCAGTGTATTCGTTATCCATTAAAATATTTATATTTATATAAGGGTGTGTACTTGCTTCGCCTCAGTGTATTCGTTATCCATTAAAATATTTATATTTATATAAGGGTGTGTACTTTCTTCGCCTCAGTGTATTCGTTATCCATTAAAATATTTATATTTATATAAGGGTGTGTACTTTCTTCGCCTCAGTGTATTCGTTATCCATTAAAATATTTATATTTATATAAGAGTGTGTGTACTTGCTTCGTTTCAGTGAGTATTCGTAGTGGATTAAAACATTTACATTTAAATAAGGGCATAAAATTGCTTCAATTCATTGTATTTGTATTCGCTTAAAATATTTACATTTAAACAAGCGAGTAAACTTCTTTTGCTTCAGTGTAATTTTATTCGTATAAACTATTTACATATAAATAATTGCGTGAACTTGCTTTGCTCAGTATATTTGTATTCTTTTAACATATATACATTTAAATAAAGACTTGAACTTGCTTCGCTTCAGTATATTTGTATTCCATTAAAATATATTTATTTATATAAAGTCATAAACGAATCAATTTCAGTGTAATTGTATTTAATTACAATATTTATATTTTAATAAGGGCGTGAACGTGCTTCGATCCAGTGTATTTGTATTCGATTAAAATATGTACATTGGAATAAGGGCATAAACTGGCTTCGGAATTATTTATTAAAATAAGGGCTTCATTTAACTTCGCATCAGTGTACATGTAATCGATTAACACATTTGCATTTAAATAAGGGCTTGAACTTGCTTCGCTTCAGTGTATTTGTAATACTTTAAAATATTTACATTTAAATAAGGTTTTTAAGTTACTTTGCTTCAGTGTATTCCTATACGATAAAATTATTACATTTAAATAAGGGCTTGAACTTCATTGAATCCGCATAACATTAAAATTATTACATTTAAATAACTGCGGGAACTGGCTTCACTTCAGTATATTCGAGTTCTGCTAAAACATTTACATTTAAACAAGGGCGTACACTTACTTTCCTTCGATGTATTTGTAGTGGATTAAAATATTTACAGTTAAACAAGGCCGTAAACGTGCTTTGCATCAGTGTATTCTTATTCGATTAAATATTACGTTTATATAAGGGCGTGAACTTGCTTTGCTTTAGTGTTTTAGTATTTGATTAAAATCGAAGTGTTTTTTACGACGTTTAAGGTTTATTTTTCTTTTTATAATAATTACTTGCCTATAATTTTTTACTTACGATTTTGCACTCGGGTTTTGTCATTTTTTCGCACATTTTACTATTTTTGTTAATTATATTGTAACTATTATGTGACTAGTAAGTAACAATATTTAGTTGTATACAGAGTGATTCAAAATTTTCACGTAATATTCATTACCTAAAGCACAAAAAAAACCTTCGTTTTTATCTGTCTGCCGTTATCTGTTTTTACAAAGATTATTGTATTTTTTAAAGTAGGATTTGATTAGCTTTATACAAACTTTTACCAGCATACCAGAAACCCAAGACTTTATTTTGTAAATTTTCAAATTGACGGGCGTTTAAATGTTTAAAACTTCGAAAACCATTAACAAATTAAATATTTACGAGACAAATTTTTTCCTCTTTTAACGAAAACCAAATGAGTATTTTTTCTGTAGATAAACTTAGTATTAAAACGCCTTTTTGAAATTGTTGTGGGAAACATTGGTCATTAGTGGACAATGAATTATAATATTATTATAAATAATTATCATAATTCCATATTATATTAATAAATCTTGGGTGTTGTAGCAATTAACAGGAAATTCTTTTTTTTAGTATTTTGTTGATAACTTTTGGTATACAGAAAAAAAGTTAATTTTTTTTTTAATTTATCGTGAAAAGGGGAAAATATTTTGCTTCTTACAAATATTTTCTAATGTAATGATTTTCGAGATATTCAACATTAAAAATTTAAACGTCCGCCATTTTGAAAATGTTTTTTAAAAAATCTTGCTTTTCTGGTATGCTGATAAAAAGTTAGGTTAGGTTAGGATAGGTTTGATTACGTTAGGTTAGGTTATTCCAAAATGATCATTTAATAACACTGCCAAAGATATATTTTTTTGTTATAAGGTTTTTTACATATTATTCACGAACCGGCATGTTTTGGAAAGGTGGGGATGAATCCGTTTAGTTTAAGTCTTTAGAGGATACACTTGAGTAAAATTTGATAAAATTCGTTAAAGATTGTTCAAAATTATTATACTTTTGTGTTTTTTATGGTTGTAGATACTTTTAAATTTGATTTAAAAACTAATAAAGCGAAATGGGATATTGTTAAAATATAACCACGTACTAAATTAAATTAAAATCTGTCCACCCGTTTATGCTGTAAAGTACTGCGCATACGACAAACAGACAACATACCCAAACCACTCTTTTCAAATCAGAGCACATCTTTTAGGCGATGATAAAAAAACAGTTTTTCGCCTTTGAACAACAAAACATTTGTTTTTCTGTCTACGGAAAGTAGTAGGATTGTTGACAGCTCATCTACTAGATTTACTAGATAGTCATCAACAGTAAAATAACCAAACTTCCACAACATATATTGTAAAAGCAAACTTAACAGGCAAATCTTTATTCATCAGACTTTATATCTACTTTGGACTTTCCCTTATCTTATCTTAAGAACAATTGTATTTCAAAGTGGTCAGGTAGTAGAGTAGAAAGTTAGTTTGCATAATTTTAATAGTAATAGAGCAATGAAATTTGTTTTTTTGCTTATCAAGCTTTCAGGTTAGGTCCGGATGAAAATGTGATACTTTATACTTTGCCACATTCAAACGTAAGAACCCGATGGTTTGATCTTCAATTTTCTTCATTATTTTATTTTATAACTTATTATGTATATTTAGAGCCTATATTTTTAAAATATTTAACATTATAAGCAATTTCCAAAGAGTTTTATTATAAAACAGGGAAATATAGCTCTATCTACATAAGTTGGCAAACCTGGACGACTTCAGGGTGTTTCGAGGTGATTGAGTTAACGTAATTATGGATGAAAATAAAATTCAAACCGTGTTAAATGAAGATTATTCTTCTGAATATGATAGTAGTGGTGATAAACATTTTCCTCCATCAAAGTCGCTAACCTAAGCAAATCAATGAAAAAATGATATTGAAGTAGGTAAAAATAGTAAAATCATATCCATCCACCCTGAAGTTATTTTTTTATTTTATTTTATTTTTTTTGAAGTGACAGCTGGATTTCACAAAACAGGAACTCAATCGTGTCCTAGAAATATTAACTATGAAATTTTCAAGACCGGGTCATTTTTTGTATTCAAGAAGTTGATAATATCCGTTCTAATATAGAGAAAACACTAAGATTATTTAGAAGGTTGGTCTCTAATTCCATAATAAGAGTCATACAGAAGTCAAATAATAAAAATCCCTACAATGTTTTACGGATGCAAGTAACAGATTTTTTTTTATATTTTCAAGTAACTATCATAACTGTCGTTTTTTAGTGTGGCCCATCTCCAAATAAATAGAATGTATCTTACCAATTTAAAATATAAAACAAGCCGTACAAGTATCACTTGAAATGATGTACTGTTATTAGAGAACACAACAACAAAAACTCAAGCTAACATAAGTTTAGATAATATCCGCTTTGGTGTGAAATATATATAAAGATTATACATAAATATATACAACAAAAAATTATTTGAAGATAATGTAAAAAAATGATAAAATGGATCCCAGAAATCGACATCGGATATTGGACGCCATTTTTATTAATTTTGGTTCCACGTTTGACAAACATGTTCAATGTCATAAGGTTTTATTTGCGTACGCACTCATAATTTAAAAAATTGTAAAACATTCTGTATGAAAGTTTTTGTAATAAAATTTTGTATGTCTCATCTTGTAAAAGTATATACTTTAATTTAACCCTAATCTATTACTCTTTGTATATATACAATATTTTCACTAAAGTAAACAAACTTTGATTTACTTTCGTGAAATATTTTAAAAAGTACACAAACCTTTTGGATATCTAACTACAGTATTTTTGGTCATAACTTTACAACCGATCATCTGATTTGAAAATTTTGTATATCAAATTACATATTAAGGGCTATTTAACAATGGGTATATTGTCCCTTTAACAAAATTTGAGTTTAAATTGACAAATTTTAGCAAAATTTTAGGTTACCGGTAAAATTTTATTTAATTTACACATTGGCAGTGTTTTAAATAGTTAAAAAATGCTTGTCTTTTATTCTTTAGTTTAATTACAATTCTAAAATTTTGAAAAAAAAAATGACTGTGAAAAGACTTTATGGCTATAGCGCACATACGGGCCGATATCAGTTTTCTTTTCACACAAATTTGATATTTTGTATGATCTTTATTTGAGGTATAGGTTTCCACTACAATATTAATGTTTGGGTTAGTGGAATTGGGGGCGGTTACCCACTTTTTCAAATATCTCAAAATGTATTCCCCTTCTGAATAGTAAAAACTGAGAGAACCAGATTCTTTGTAAATTGTATGGATTTTCAGTGGTAAATGTGGAAAGTTTTTTAATTAACACATTGTGCGTGCACGCACGCACGCGCGCGCGTGCGTTTGAGTGTGTGTGTGTGTACGCGCGTGCCGCAGAGAGTGTAGTTTTTAAAATATTAATATATATTTTAATGGTAGGAATTAAACGTGTGATTTATTGTTTACAGTAAGTAGAGATTTTATGTTATACTTTAATTTGGTTATATTAAGTTTTTTTTTTTGTTTTTGTTAATAGAATGTAATGGTTTTGTTTGTATTGTTATTCTGTGGAGAATAAATTCATTTCACTTCTTTTTCCTATTAACACAATAATTGTGTATTGGTTTAGGAAAGACCAGAATGTATTAGGCTCAACTAAAGATATAATTCCAGGTCTTGTTTACAACTTTGACTATCGTCATTAGTAAAATTCTATTACCTACGGCAATTAACAAATTAGTTACACTACGACCTGCAGTGTGTAGATTCCCAATATTTTTTTTATAACTTAAACATTTTTTGATCAAATTTTTGAATGAAAATGTTAGTGAAATTTAGTAGCCTATATTTTTCAATTTCGCCTCATATTCATTGTACGATTACAATTATGGAAACAAAATATAGCGGCTAATTTCTAAGCCAACATTTCAATCCATACTGAGTCTTATTGTACAATGTACAAAAGTTGATGAACATCATCATGGTACTAACCCAGTCCTATCATACAATGCAATACAAGCGGATCCCCTAAATTTAATGATTAAAAGTTGATTTCTTAAGCTTTGTAGGATATGTTCAATTGTATTGGAAGATCGAGGAGTCTTACCCAGTAGGCTGTTTGTATAAAACAGTTGTTATACAAGTTTTCTGAACTGGTGTATAGGCTATCACTATTTTCTAGACGTCAGCTAGGTCGTAACGGATCTCGAGATGTGTATATATTAAACTCGCTTTGCTCATATCAATGTCTCTACTCGCAGCTGTACATATGAAGCATATGTGAAGGAACACTGGTATCGGTGATAAGGGCCTGTCAGATCTCGTAACTATACGAATATTAGATTTTCTTAGGAGATAAGGGTTCGAAATTACATTTTTTTTGACAATAACTTCACTATTTGTCATCGTATACCACTGAATACAGAATTGAAATCTGGAAAATTGTATCCAATTTGATGTGTTACACGTTAACACACGAGATACGAAAAGAAACTACCGCCACTTTGACATTTTCAATTCGATTTTTCTGAACAATACGGTTCTATACTAGCACAGTACTTTCCCCTCATGCTCCTATCTTAAATTTTATGCCCGCTATCGTGCGTACGTACAGACGACAACGACGACAGACGTACGTCAAAAATCACGCTTTCGTTTTATCGAGGCCATGAAATGTGAAAATCAGTTAAAAAAAGAGGTCGATTTTTATTGCGATTGATATAATTACACTGTACTGCTTCTGGTAAATCTCTAACTGGTCGTCTGATTGTCTATGGAGTAAAATGATGAACTAAAACGAAAATTTTAGAATATCACGTCTTGTTATAAATATTTATTTTGCAGCAAGGTCGTTTGTGACTCATCTCCTTACATATATGAGGGTGTAACAAACACTTTTATTCTTATTGGGTTATATCCCTCTCTCATCATTCCTATCAGTTTTCTCTTGACCAAATCTTGTTCTCTTCTGACTCTGATAATTTTAGAGTGTTAAAGGGGACGTCTCTACATTATGCTCTTTTCTTCTATTTACATTCCTAGAGAAAGTTATGTGATGGTCAAAAATCGATGTCGAGTTTTTGCGGATATATCCGTTTTTTACGAAAAAAAATGGTTTTTGGATTGATGTCTGTCTGTATGTACAGTACTAAACAGTCCAAAACGCGTGAACCAAATTAATCAAATTTTACATGTAGGCATATTTTGGCTATATCTCAAAACTTTTTTAATTTTTCCGACAACTCACAATTTGGGGCTATAAAAAAAAACCCACAAAATTACGTTTTTTCTCAAATCCACTTTTAACGATTTTAATAAAATTGTAATCAAGAGTAGCTTCTAAGGAACCAAACAAACGGCGACCAGGCTGATATAAAATATTTAATTTCTCGCAATCGGCTTTACCGATTTAGTCCAAATTTTAGTGGAAAGATAAAATTAATGAAACAAACCCGCGTACAAAAATGCCAAGTAAAAAAATATATTACCTTTCAGGAATAATTGGCAAATAATTTATATTTTATTAAAAAACGATCTATGCTGTCTCACACGAACGAAGCAAGTTCAGACCCTCACATATATTTTTTTTCAAAGATTTGTGGTTCTGTTTCACTATTAGAGAACGACCGAACGTCACATTTAGGGGGCGTTTCGTTTTGCCTCCATTTTTATGGTTTTAAGGATGAATGAGAAATTCTCTATTTAAACATGTTTTTTAACATCAACAAAATGTTTACATTCAATCAATAAATTCCTCTAAATAAGCACAATAATATACAAAACCCTTAGGCTCATCCTGTTTTGGGTTCTCCATTACAAAATTAACGAGCAGAAACTACCACATTCCTAAGAAGCGTAATTAATTAAAAAATAAACACGCCTTCCCCTTGAAATCAATAATTTCTTGATCGTTTACAGTGTATCAACTTCATTATGACTAAAAATATAATATTGGGGATATAAATTAATGGGCAAATGTTGATTTTAAACAGATTTGAGAACAATGGTGAACCCTAGGAATTTTGATGTTCATTAAAAATGTATTTCATTTCTTTACAATCTAATGGAATGGGTGCATGGCATTAAACAAAATCAATAAACAGATAAAAAATCATGTATGATTAAAATAAATAGTCTAATTTTAAACAAATATACCAGGTGTCTCACCTAAATAGCTATCATTTTAACTATATGTCAGACAGCTTTGCTTTCTTCTTTTGGAGGAATAACAATTTGCTTCGGTTTTATTTATTTTTTGGATGTATGAATGACAAAGTTTGTGCAGTGTTTTTGCATCATTTATTTTAAACTAATTTCTAACAACTATAAAACTGTCGATCAATTAGGATCAGTGTCCCAATCCATAACTATCCCAGTGAAACCTATGGAAACTATGCCATAGTAGGTAGGTCTATGGTTAGTGATAAGAGGATGATATGGGGAGAAAGAAATTAATAAAAAATTCGATCATGCTATAATCAAGTGTGCCAATAAGTGTGCCAATCCTTAATTAAACCAGAGAAACCTCAGTGGCTATGAAACATAAACGTCAGTGTGCCAATCCTTAATTAAACCAGAGAAACCTCAGTGGCTATGAAACATAAACGTCAGTGTGCCAATCCATAATTAAACCAGAGAAACCTCAGTGGCTATGAAACATAAACGTCAGTGTGCCAATCCATAATTAAACCAGAGAAACCTCAGTGGCTATGAAACATAAACGTCAGTGTGCCAATCCTTAATTAAACCAGAGAAACCTCAGTGGCTATGAAACATAAACGTCAGTGTGCCAATCCATAATTAAACCAGAGAAACCTCAGTGGCTATGAAACATAAACGTCAGTGTGCCAATCCATAATTAAACCAGAGAAACCTCAGTGGTTATGAAACATAAACGTCAGTGTGCCAATCCATAATTAAACCAGAGAAACCTCAGTGGCTATGAAACATAAACGTCAGTGTGCCAATCCATAATTAAACCAGAGAAACCTCAGTGGTTATGAAACATAAACGTCAGTGTGCCAATCCATAATTAAACCAGTGAAACCTCAGTGGCTATGAAACATAAACGTCAGTGTGCCAATCCATAATTTAACCAGTGAAACCTCAGTGGTTATGAAACATAAACGTCAGTGTGCCAATCCATAATTAAACCAGAGAAACCTCAGTGGCTATGAAACATAAACGTCAGTGTGCCAATCCATAATTTAACCAGTGAAACCTCAGTGGTTATGAAACATAAACGTCAGTGTGCCAATCCATAATTAAACCAGAGAAACCTCAGTGGCTATGAAACATAAACGTCAGTGTGCCAATCCATAATTAAACCAGAGAAACCTCAGTGGCTATGAAACATAAACGTCAGTGTGCCAATCCATAATTAAACCAGAGAAACCTCAGTGGCTATGAAACATAAACGTCAGTGTGCCAATCCATAATTTAACCAGTGAAACCTCAGTGGCTATGAAACATAAACGTCAGTGTGCCAATCCATAATTTAACCAGAGAAACCTCAGTGGCTATGAAACATAAACGTCAGTGTGCCAATCCATAATTAAACCAGAGAAACCTCAGTGGCTATGAAACATAAACGTCAGTGTGCCAATCCATAATTTAACCAGTGAAACCTCAGTGGCTATGAAACATAAACGTCAGTGTGCCAATCCATAATTAAACCAGAGAAACCTCAGTGGCTATGAAACATAAACGTCAGTGTGCCAATCCATAATTAAACAAGAGAAACCTCAGTGGCTATGAAACATAAACGTCAGTGTGCCAATCCATAATTAAACCAGAGAAACCTCAGTGGCTATGAAACATAAACGTCAGTGTGCCAATCCTTAATTAAACCAGAGAAACCTCAGTGGCTATGAAACATAAACGTCAGTGTGCCAATCCATAATTAAACCAGAGAAACCTCAGTGGCTATGAAACATAAACGTCAGTGTGCCAATCCATAATTAAACCAGAGAAACCTCAGTGGTTATGAAACATAAACGTCAGTGTGCCAATCCATAATTAAACCAGAGAAACCTCAGTGGCTATGAAACATAAACGTCAGTGTGCCAATCCATAATTAAACCAGAGAAACCTCAGTGGTTATGAAACATAAACGTCAGTGTGCCAATCCATAATTAAACCAGTGAAACCTCAGTGGCTATGAAACATAAACGTCAGTGTGCCAATCCATAATTTAAACAAGTGAAACCTCAGTGGTTATGAAACATAAACGTCAGTGTGCCAATCCATAATTAAACCAGAGAAACCTCAGTGGCTATGAAACATAAACGTCAGTGTGCCAATCCATAATTTAACCAGTGAAACCTCAGTGGTTATGAAACATAAACGTCAGTGTGCCAATCCATAATTAAACCAGAGAAACCTCAGTGGCTATGAAACATAAACGTCAGTGTGCCAATCCATAATTAAACCAGAGAAACCTCAGTGGCTATGAAACATAAACGTCAGTGTGCCAATCCATAATTAAACCAGAGAAACCTCAGTGGCTATGAAACATAAACGTCAGTGTGCCAATCCATAATTTAACCAGTGATACCTCAGTGGCTATGAAACATAAACGTCAGTGTTCCAATCCTTAATTAAACCAGAGAAACCTCAGCAAAGTATGAGACAATATCGCAGCTCTATAGTAAGTGATCGGGAGATTATATGGGGAGAAATAAATAAAAGAATAGCCAATACAAGAAAACTCTAACTTGCTGTAAGCAATATAGTTATCTGCACGATCAAGAGCCCCAAAGAAACATAAACGGCAGTGTGCCAATCCGTATCTATCCCTATAAAACCTCGTCTAACTATGCCAGAATATAGCAGCTCTATGGTTAGTAATAAGAGGATGATATGGAGAGAAATAAATCAAAGAGTAGCCAATACAGGAAAACTCTACTATGCCATAAACAAGAAATTTATCTGCAAGATCGAGATTGGAAAAGAAACATAAACATCAGTGTGCCAATCCTTATCTGAGGAAGTGAAACTTCAACAAACTATACCACAGTATCGCAGCTCTATAGTTAATGATAAGGGGATGATATGGATAGAAATAAATCTAAGAATAGCCAGTACAGGAAAACTTTACCTTGCTATAAACAAGAAATTTATCTGCAAGATCGAGATTGGAAAAGAAATATAAACGTCAATGTGTCAATCCTTATCTAAGCCAGTGAAACTTCATCAAACTAAGGCACAGTATCACAGCTCTATAGTAAGTAATAAGGGGAAGATCTGGGCATTATTATATCAAGGAATAACCAATACAGGAAACTTCTAAATTGATGTAAACAACATAGGTATCTGCAATATCGAGATCCCCAAAGAAACATAAACGGCAGTGTCTCTATCCCTATCTATACCAGTGAAACCTTGTCAAATTATGCCACAATATAGCAGCTCTATGGTTAGTGATAACGGGAAGATCTGGGCAAAAACCAATTAAAGAATAGCCTACACCGGAAACCTCTAACTTGCTGTAAACAATATAAGTTATCCGCAAGATCGAGATCCCCAAAGAAACATAAACGGCAGTGTGCCAATCCTTACCTACCTCAGTGAACCGTCAGTAAAATATGCATAGTATCGCAGCTCAATGATTTGTGATATGAGGAAGAGCTACGAAGAAAAAAAATCTCAGAATAGCCAATACAGGAAACTTCTACCTTGTTATAAACAAGATATTTATCTGCAACATCGAAACTCCTGAAGAAGCTTAAACGGCAGTGTGTCAATCCTTATCTATCCCAGCGAAAACTTGGCAAACTAGGACATAGTTTCACAGCTCTATGGTTAGTGATAACGAAGATCTGGGCATAAATAAATCAAAGAATAGCCAATATAGGAAACTTCTACCTTGCAATAACAAGAAATTTATGAGCAATATAGAGATCCCTAAAGAAAATAAACGACACTGTTTCAATCCTTACCTATGACAGTGAATCTGGGCACAAAGTAAATGTCACTTCGTACAATGCCGGCAAATAGAGGTTAGACGTTGTTAAGGTAAAAATCGCAGGGACCGAGAGAGAAACGTCACAATTGGAGCAGCACTAAAAGTAATAGTGGTATTAGAGGTGATTAACAGACTTCCAAGGAAACTGTATAAGGTAAAAACTATGGGTCTGCGACCCAGAAGGATGTCTAGAATAACTTGGGAATGCTTTCTGGGAGGACAAAGTCATTGCTTGGAATCAGGCAGGAGTACTTCTTCCCCAGTGGCGATCTCTCTCACACTCAATATACCAGGGTAGAATAGGACACGATTAGGTAAGTATATATACCAAAACAATATAACTCTTTCCTACGAAAACGAACTGTTTAGCTACAAAATAGAAACAATCATAATGCCGCCGATAGAAAGAGGTAACTAAAGCTATTGCAATAAATCAAATTTCTCTTTTGATTTTGTGTTATTTGATCGATATTGTTTTAAATGACCGAACACCCGGTATTTTCATCAGTTTTTTTAAAAGCGTCGCAGTTATAATCGTTTTAAAAATATCCTAACCATGTAATACTCTAAAAGCGTCAGAGTGGGAAGAGAAGTTTTGTATTTATTCATTCAGAATTAAAATAATTTACGTGTTTCCTGAAAGCTGAGAGTAGAATAACAGCAACGTAGATGAAATATCTAAGACGGATGGCAGGTAAAACCAGAATGGAAAAAGAAAAGAGTTTCAAAACAGATTTAAGCAAGATTGTTAATTGAACGATTAGAAAAACCCCCAATTGAAATATACGGACACGTAAATAGAATGTCAAGGGTAAGGTCTCAAATAAATGTTTGAAATATTTGAATGACCGTCATTTTGAAACGGATTATTGGAACAAGTTGATTTTTTTTTTTTCCAAGTTAGGTTATTTTATTTATGAGTACCGTGCAAAATTTCAACTCAATTTGTTAAGCCGTTCTAGAAATATAAATTATTTTTGATGGAAAAAATGGTGGATAGCTGGTAAAAGAACCGTTTTCGGAAACGTGTAACTTTTTTTATTTTCACCCATATAACCACCCCTGAATTATCTCCGCAATTTCAAAAACACTCTGTATATCAACTTTTTATTTATTTTTACTAGTAGAAAACGTTCTGAAACTTTATTCGCGAATCATTCTGCATATATAAGACCACCGGCTTATACAAAGTAAATCAGCTGACACCCAACTAATTCCTCTCTGAAGGATTTAGAAAAACAATTTTTTTTCATACCCCAGTGTCAAAAGAGGAAAAAAATTTGAGGGTGGTTTTTGAAAAAAAAATATCAAATTTAAACATGTTGAGTAATAGATATATCGTTCAAAAGGTTTTTAAAAGTAAACATTTTGAAATAAAAAACTAGTCTTAAATAATTTTTTCTCGTTTCAAATGCAATTGCGGCCCTAAACGTGCAAATTTCTTTTCCCATCAAAATGTTTCCTAAACCTACACAGTTTTCCCTAACAAGCAATAATGTGAATCAATCAAGTAAACAAGAGAAATAAAATCATTATTTCTTTTACAATTTGTTTTAAATTCTCAGAATATAGAGAAAGTTATGTGATGGGTCAAAATGTTAAGAGTTTTTTCCCGGAAATATCCATTAGATGCAGAATTGAAATCTATCAATTTGTGGGTTAGAGTTGAATCACATACGAGATATGAACAAAAAACATTTTAAAATGGCCGCTATTCTGACATTCTTCATTCGATACTTGCTTCGCTCGGGTTAGTGTCTCGGCCCTCAGCTCTGCCGGATCTCGTAACCAGACTATACCAATATCACATTTTCTTCACAGGTCAGGATTTTTATTTCATTTTTGATCATTATTTCGCTGATTGTCATCGTAGAGAAGTAGAGTTAATACCATTGCTGAATTAAAATCTGCAAATTTTTATATAATTTAATGCGTTATTAGTTGAATAACACAAGACATATGAGCAATAAAATGTTTCAAATTGGCGCCATTTTGTAGTTTTTAATTCGATTTCTGTGAATTTCAATGTGATGCTACCAAATTTCATGTCACTATCTTAATTGTTCTGGCTTACGTACAGACAACCCGACGGACGGACGGCATATCAAAAATCACTCTTTCGGTTTCGTGAGGCTATGGAACGTGAATATCAGTAAAAAAAAAAAAAAAAAGAACAGACGTCAGCATTTCTAGGGAATAACAAAACACCCTTTATTTCGATTGCCTGCTGGTTAAGTAAACTTGGTTCACACAGTTGCAAGGTATCTTATTTCTAAATTTGACAAAGATTGATAGACGAGTTTCGAACTTAAATGCGTAACAAACGCAAAACAATCATACAGACGAAATACCAAACAACTGAGATCAAACTTTCGCTTCGCTCGATAAATTAAATTGAATCTAATGAGACAAAAATACAATAGCCTACTTATAAAAACTTAGCGTCTATGGTGGATCATCCTGTTGCAGTATTAACTCGAATGCGCAGATGTAGGCCTGTATGAGTTTGAAGAATAACACCGTTAGACTTCTGGCACACTTCCGACCACAACCGGTGGAATAGGTGTGTTATTTTACTGTTTTGAACTTGTGACATTCGATTGATTCAGAGAAACCACAAACAGCTGTGAAGTAGACTTGAAAGGATGATATGTTATATTTATTTTGTAAGACATTAATCATGTTCAAAATAAAACATGGCGGATATTAATGAGATTCTCACAGGAGTAACCACTGAATACTATAACTAGTAGATCCGGCCATCATTGTACTTGCCCAACTCAATCATACAAGAAAATCGTCTAAATGTTTCAAGGCCCGAAAGATGTTTACTTGAGCCTTGTAGGAAATGTTAAATTGTATTGGTAGATCAAAGTGTCTTCCCCTTTTCGTCTAAAACAGTTATTATACAGGATTTCTGAAACTCGTAATTGTGTATATCATTACTTACTTGACATCGGCTAGTCCCTAACGGACAACGTAAATGTGTATTTTTTATATATAGTTAGAATGAAATCAGTTAATTAAATCAAACAAAATATGAACTGTTTAAAATTACCACCATTTCTACATTTTCAATTCAATATATTTAAAATTCAATATGATTCTATATGAGCATATTATAGTAGGCCTACCTTATAACAAATTTTACGTTCCTATATTAATTTTGTGGCCGCTACTGTCTTTACGTACAGACGACAACGAAAATGGAAGGCATGTCAAAAATCACTTTTTCGGTTACCTGAGACCATGAAACTACTTTAAAAAAAGGAGGTAGAAAATTTTAGAGATTACCAAACTTAGGCTACCCAATACTTCGTTAGTTTACTGGGTTAGTAAAATATGAAAATAAATCATTTGCTAGTTCCAACGTGGAGTGAAATTTTCCGCGCTAGCGACGGCTAACCAAATCGCTTTCATGCATCAATGTAAGACCTAATAACGGTTGTTTTATGCATAAATATGAAAGTTTAGAATCTTAGCTTTCCATTGGTAGCTGAATCACTGCGATGGAATAATATAACTTGTAGCACTATACCAGCTGTACTAAAAAAAAGTGTTTTTTTTTTTTTTTTTAGATATTTGGTTCTAACTGCTCTCTTTTGTATCGCCTATTGAAGACGTTTTGTGCTTTTAAGGTTAAACATAAAATCACAGTCTCAAATCCTTACAGTCAATGTCACGCTTCCAATAAGTAGGCCCTACAAAAAGAACAATAAGTTCTTGGCTTTAACAAGACCTACATTGTTATTAATTGTTTTACCAAATATCGCTTTTTGTAGGTATAAAATTAAACCTCTAGTAGACTCTTGTTCCCGCTATACCAGCTATAGTTCTTACTGTCAGTGTCGCCCTTCCAAATCTATGTACTACACAATGACTTTTGTGCCTTCAAATAAAACCTACAATGTTACTAGTTGTTTCACCAAATATCGCTTTTGGTAAGTATAAAATTAAAGCTCTAATAGTCAACTGTTCCAGCTATAGTTCTTACTGTCAGTGTCGCCCTTCCAAATCTATGTACTACACAATGAGTTCTGTGCCTTCAAATAAAACCTACAATGTTACTAGTTGTTTCACCAAATATCGCTTTTGGTAAGTATAAAATTAAAGCTCTAATAGTCAACTGTTCCCGCTATACCAGCTATAGTTCTTACTGTCAGTGTCTCCCTTCCAAATCTATGTACTACACAATGAGTTCTGTGCCTTCAAATAAAACCTACAATGTTACTAGTTTTTTCACCAAATATCGCTTTTGGTAAGTATAAAATTATACCTCTAATAGTCAACTGTTCCCGCTATACCAGCTATAGTTCTTACTGTCAGTGTCGCCCTTCCAAATCTAAGTACTACACACTACACAATAAGTTCTGTGCCTTGAAATAAAACCTACAATGTTACTAGTTGTTTCACCAAATATCGCTTTTGGTAAGTATAAAATTAAACCTCTAATAGTCAACTGTTCCAGCTATAGTTCTTACTGTCAGTGTCGCCCTTCCAAATCTATGTACTACACAATGAGTTCTGTGCCTTCAAATAAAACCTACAATGTTACTAGTTTTTTCACCAAATATCGCTTTTGGTAAGTATAAAATTATACCTCTAATAGTCAACTGTTCCCGCTATACCAGCTATAGTTCTTACTGTCAGTGTCGCCCTTCCAAATCTATGTACTACATACTACACAATAAGTTCTGTGCCTTCAAATAAAACCTACAATGTTACTAGTTGTTTCACCATATATCGCTTTTGGTAAGTATAAAATTAAAGCTCTAATAGTCAACTGTTCCAGCTATAGTTCTTACTGTCAGTGTCGCCCTTCCAAATCTATGTACTACACAATGAGTTCTGTGCCTTCAAATAAAACCTACAATGTTACTAGTTGTTTCACCAAATATCGCTTTTGGTAAGTATAAAATTAAAGCTCTAATAGTCAACTGTTCCAGCTATAGTTCTTACTGTCAGTGTCGCCCTTCCAAATCTATGTACTACACAATAAGTTCTGTGCCTTCAAATAAAACCTACAATGTTACTAGTTGTTTTAACAAATATCGCTTTTGGTAAGTATAAAATTAAAGCTCTAATAGTCAACTGTTCCCGCTATACCAGCTATAGTTCTTACTGTCAGTGTCGCCCTTCCAAATCTATGTACTACACAATAAGTTCTGTGCCTTCAAATAAAACCTACAATGTTACTAGTTGTTTCACCAAATATCGCTTTTGGTAAGTATAAAATTAAAGCTCTAATAGTCAACTGTTCCAGCTATAGTTCTTACTGTCAGTGTCGCCCTTCCAAATCTATGTACTACACAATGAGTTCTGTGCCTTCAAATAAAACCTACAATGTTACTAATTGTTTCACCAAATATCGCTTTTTGTAAGTATAAAATTATACCTCTAATAGTCAACTGTTCCCGCTATACCAGCTATAGTTCTTACTGTCAGTGTCGCCCTTCCAAATCTATGTACTACATACTACACAATAAGTTCTGTGCCTTCAAATAAAACCTACAATGTTACTAGTTGTTTCACCATATATCGCTTTTGGTAAGTATAAAATTAAAGCTCTAATAGTCAACTGTTCCAGCTATAGTTCTTACTGTCAGTGTCGCCCTTCCAAATCTATGTACTACACAATGAGTTCTGTGCCTTCAAATAAAACCTACAATGTTACTAGTTGATTTAACAAATATTGCTTTTTGTAAGTGTTGGGTTTTTGCATACTACAATAAATAAGATACACAGTCTGGTGTAACTATTTAATGTAAACCACATAATAATAATAATATCAATACCTCTTGTATAGGTCTAACACTATACATTTTAAACATAAACTATAAAGAACTTAACTATCACATAATGTAAGGACAATCTGGTCCCACCATGTTACACGAATAAAATCTGCACCGGATATCAGTGCTACCAAAATCATAATACATATTTCTGAAGTTATAACATTCCTTCCCCCTACATGAAAATTACAACTAATTGATAAAATAAAATTAACATCTTCTATACAAATTACAATGAAATTATAAAAACAATTTATCCATTTATTTATGTAGGTGAATATCTGTCTGGTTTTTTTATTAATGTTCTAGGTCTTAATTTTGGTGTTGTGTTATCTGTTTCCACATCAGTGTTTTCCGATGTCTGAGTGTCAATACTAGGAAAACTAGGATTACTAAAATTTTCAGACGTTCTAGCTTGAACATTTTCACCACACAACATCTGATCAAGGTGTCGCCTCCAAGTTAAGCCTTCTGGAGTTTTGACTTCAAAAGTTTGTGAACCAAGTTTTCCTGTGATCACACATGGCTGCCATTTATGATGGCGAGCTCGGTAATCTCTTACGAGAACATTATGTCCTACTTCCAACTCCAACTTACGTTTACCTTTGTAATTTCTAATTTGTTTAGATTGGTTATTTTCAACTATTTCTTCTGTCATTGGTTTTAGTAAATCAAATATATTTCTTAAACCTCGATTGAATAGAGCTTGAGCTGGAGAAATTCCAGTAGTTGAATGTATTGAATTACGATATTGTAAAAGGAATTTATTTATTTGTACAGCAAGTGATGCACCCCTTGGTTTGGTTTGATTTTTCTTAATGAACGTTTTAATAATTTTTACTGCACTTTCTGCTTCCCCGTTAGTTTGAGGGTGAAATGGAGCACCAACTAAATGTTGTATTCCCATACTTTGTAAATATTTTTGGAATAAGCTACTCATAAAGCAAGTGGCTCCATCAGAAGTTACAAATCTTGGCAAACCAAATCGTGCAAACGTTTCTGACAATTTCTCTATTACCACATCAGTTGTGGTAGAATTAACAATAAAATTTTCTATCCACTTAGAATTAGAATCCATGATAACAAAACAATATTTGTTATTGTTTAATGGTCCCAAAAAATCAATATGTAAACGTGTCCATGCTCTTTTTGGCCATGGCCATGGTTTCAATATTGACTTTGTGGGTAAACTTCTATATTTATAACATACATTACACATTTTAGACATAAGTTCAATATTTGCATCTAGCTTAGGCCACCAGAAATATGATCGGGCCAGACTTTTCATTTTATTTATTCCTAAATGATTTACATGTAATTCATCTAATAGGGATTGTCTGTATTTTTGAGGTATTATGACTCTGTAACCCCACATTAGACATCCATGATCAACAGTTAATTCATGTGATATTTTACAATAAGGTTTAAATTTAGGATCTTCAGGTGTCTTAAAACCACTAATTACCATATCCACTACTTTAGATAATACAGGATCAACACGGGTTTCTTTCCTTATCTTTTTCCAATCTACGACAAATGGACAATATTCATGTACATAATGTAAATAACCTAAACTATCATCATAGTTACACTTTTGATCAATATCTTGCGGAATTTCAACCCTAGAAAGAAAATCTGCAACATTTTTCTCTGATTTGACAAATTCTATTTTAAAATCATAATTAGATAGTAAATATGCCCATCGTTGCAAACGATTAGCAGCAAAAATTGGTATACCTTTCTTATCTCCAAAAATGTATGACAAAGGTTTGTGGTCTGATACAAGAGTAAATTTTTTACAAAATAAAAAGTCATTAAATTTTTTTATGCCATATATAATGCCTAATGCTTCTCGTTCTATTTGGGAATATTTTGATTCCGCTATTGAGAGTTTCCTAGATGCAAATGCTATCGCTTTTTCGGATTTATCTTCATAAACATGAGACAAAATGGCGCCAATTGCTTTTGCACTGGCATCCACCGTAAGTTTCACCGGTAATTTTGGATCAAAATGAGCCAGAACTGGTTTTGAGGTTAAAATGGTGTTAATTTGTTCAATAGCTTTGTTACACTGATCCGACCACACCCATTTGACATCCTTTTTTAACAATTCATACAATGGTTGCAGTATTTTAGCTGCTTTAGGTATAAACTTTAAGTAAAATGTCACCATACCCAGATAAGATTTAAGCATTGTCACATTATCAGGTTTGGGAGCTGATAGAATAGCTTTTACATGTTTATCTGTGGTATGTAGACCATCTTTATCAATCTTATGTCCTAAGTATTCGATTGATTTTTGAGCAAATGAACATTTTTCTATTTTAACTCTAAGTCCACAATCTTGCAGAATTTTTAAAACTAAATTGAGCCTAATGTTATGTTCTTTCTGATTACGACCTGTTATATATATATCGTCTAATAATGCACCTACTCCCTCAATATTACACAGTAAATTATCGATTACCCGCTGAAATTCAGCAGGAGCACTTTTAATGCCAAAACATAACCTAGAATAAGATAACAATCCTATGTGGGTATTTATGGTAGTCAAGTGTCTTGACTTTTCAGAGAGTAATAATTGTTGATATGCATCCTTTAGATCTATTTTAGAAAATAGTTTAGCATTACTGAATTTAGAATAAATATGGTCTATTCTTGGTAATGGGTACTCGGTACCTTCTAGTACTGGATTTAAAGTTAATCTAAAATCTCCACAAATGCGGACTGATCCGTCAGATTTTAGGACAGGCACTATGGGTGTAGCCCATTCACTGTAATCTAATTTCTTTAATATACCTAAGCTAATTAGTCTATTTAGTTCCCTTTCAACAGGTTCTTTCAAAGCTAAGGGTAAAGTACGAGCTTTGAAAAATTTAGGCCCTTAGTTTAGGCCTATGAATTTTCTTTAACCCTTAGTTCTACTTTATATTTATTGAAAGTTCCTAGACTTTCACTAAAAACATCTGGGTATTTATTTAAAATGTTCTCTACTTCATTTGGCATATTTATAGATTTGGTTGGTAACCTACTTAAACTATTACAACTTTGCTGACCAATAGGCATAATATTTTTATCTTGAAAATCTAGATGTAAACCTTTTTCATTTAACAACCTTAACTCTTTGAGACCCTCTCTACCCAGTAAGGGCGGACCTCCTTTCAATATCACATAAAAAAATAATTTGTTTTCAGGATCTTTAAGTTTGAGCCTACTGGATAAAGATATTTTGCCTATTGGTTCAATGACATGACCAACATAATCAATTAATTTAACATCATTTTCAATTAATAATTCTTGAGAAAAATATTTCTCAAAACAAGCCTTTGACATAACATTATACAATGAACCTGTATCAATTTCAACCTGGAGAGGTACATCATTTAAAATTAACTTTAATTTTATAGACTGAACTTTTTTTAACATCTTTAAAGACTTATTGTCATTTCCATCATCCTTTGTAACCATATTAAAGAAGGTATCACTTAAATTTACAATAGCCTGTTCATCCCTAGGATACTTATCACCTAACCTATCCGAACAGTCATTAATGTCACAAATTTCAGTCATATCACCTAGGCCTAAGTATTTATTTTTTGATTTAGGCTTATAATTACTGCTTTGAAATTTTTTATTACAAATAGGAGCCAAATGTCCCTTTTTTCCACAGTTGTGGCATGTCTTATTTTTAAAGTAGCACTTTTCACTAGTATGATTTAATCTTCCACAATGTTCACATTTAATTTTACAACTTGGATTATATTTATTAATTTGAACATACCTCTTGTTATTGCTAGGCCTACCCTTAACATGGTGTAAGTCTGCTGATTCTGCTTTAATGTTGAACTTTGACATCCTTCCATTTAGGTTAGGCTGGTCATGATCCTTAATTGTAGCCTCTCTAGATGCAGCCAAGTTGACCACCATGTCGAATGTAGTCTCTTTTCTCGTTGCATCTTCTTCTTGAAGTCTCTCTTGTACACGTCTTGAAGACAAACCAATGATGAAAATATCACGAAGTAGTATATTTAATTCATTTCCAAAACTGCAACTTGCAGCCAAACTCCTTAACCTTGCAGCAAACTCCCGTACAGTTTCTCCATTCTCTTGCACAGATTGATAAAATGTTTTCCTTGCCACAAAAAATGATTTTACAGGTGAAAAATATTTTTGTAAAACTTGAATTAGGTCGACATATTTTTCATTATCCGGATCTTTCGGTACACACAAACTGAACAAAAGTTGATAAGTTACATCAGCTAGTGACGTTATTAATATAGCTTTTTTCTTCGTATCATCTGTAATATCATTCACTATAAAATGATTCGATAACTTTGTTTTAAAAACAAAAAAGTCTGTGTTGAGGTGATCAAAATGTAGGAGTCCAATTTGAGACATCGTGGCTCACTTTTTTTCATAACCTAATATTTTCCTCGTCGCCACTGTTGGGTTTTTGCATACTACAATAAATAAGATACACAGTCTGGTGTAACTATTTAATGTAAACCACATAATAATAATAATATCAATACCTCTTGTATAGGTCTAACACTATACATTTTAAACATAAACTATAAAGAACTTAACTATCACATAATGTAAGGACAATCTGGTCCCACCATGTTACACGAATAAAATCTGCACCGGATATCAGTGCTACCAAAATCATAATACATATTTCTGAAGTTATAACAGTAAGTATAAAATTAAACCTCTAATAGTCAACTGTTCCAGCTATAGTTCTTACTGTCAGTGTCGCCCTTCCAAATCTATGTACTACACAATGAGTTCTGTGCCTTCAAATAAAACCTACAATGTTACTAGTTGTTTCACCAAATATCGCTTTTGGTAAGTATAAAATTATACCTCTAATAGTCAACTGTTCCCGCTATACCAGCTATAGTTCTTACTGTCAGTGTCGCCCTTCCAAATCTAAGTACTACACACTACACAATAAGTTCTGTGACTTGAAATAAAACCTACAATGTTACTAGTTGTTTCACCAAATATCGCTTTTGGTAAGTATAACACTAAACCTTTAATATCCCCTGTTTCCGTATACCAGCTGTAGTTCTTACTTTCAGTGTCACGCTTCCAACACAATTAGTTCTGTGTACAACCTAAAATATTCATTGAAGACACGCGGTTAAATGAAAAAGAAAAAAAAAAAGAAATAAAAAAACAACAACAACAAACATATTTGGAAGTGAAACTGGTTCAGAGTCACACGTTAATAAAGTCGAAGAAAAGGGGGTCATCACTGGTGCCAACCTAACTACATTGATGCATAACTTAAAAGGACCTAAGCGAAGACTACTATACAATTTAGAGCATTCAAAAATGTTGTACGCAACATGGGCGATAATTATTTTCAACATCAACCCAATTAAAACTTTACTATAACATATCAGAACAAATATTATATCGACTACATCTATGTATTACGAGGAGAACTGTCGATTGAGACCACTACGAGCGTCGTAACTTCACCGAGTCAGAAATTATACTTTGTGAAATTTCTAGAGGCGGTGAAACTATCACAAAATAGGGCCGCGGCCCACTCCGTCTCACGTGTGACATCACAACACCCCACTAGGTAAAATACATTCATTGATTCTTTAAAACATTATGTGGTATAATTTAACTGTTTATCTAAACGATAGTTTTGCTCTACAAGTCGAAATTGTATCCCTTGATGTCGTTATTATCGGGTCTTCTGTAATGCCCGACAAATTTAAAGGCCTATTACAAAAGATACACATATGATGGGTGTTACATATTTTAACGTTGTTAGTCAATCGTGAAACCTCATTCTTCCCCGCTATGTTACGCCCTTTCAGTGATTCCATGGGGAGGAATGTTTACACAACTACATACTAAGTATTGTAAGGAAAGAGAAGAGATTGAGTTTTAGTGTGTATACATGGTCTCAGAACAGAAGCCCCACATACCATGAAATGTGTTCTTTCTACTACCTTAGAGTGTATAATCACATTTTCTCCTTCTTATAAAAAAAACGAAAAATAAACATTATGCAAATACGGTATAAACAATTATAATATTTTAGTCGTACTTGTATTATCTCTATCGATGGTAACCTACATTATATGGCCTTTTAGTCTTGAATTAGATCCTCCGCTTTCATTTTTCCTTTACCAACTGTTTTTCTCTTCCGACGCTGGCGTTATTAGAGTATTCGCGGGGGTCTAAATTTTGTGTTTTTATAAAATGCTGATGACCGAGATGTTTTTCGCCGTTTTTTGGGTAACATTTTTAGTTTTGTTTGGGTCCATAGAGGCTAAATTCATCAAAATTTTATAAACATTGTTATAGAAAATTTTCAGAAAATCGTAATTTCATGATTTTTTTTCTTATGGGAGCTACCCCTAAATTTTTAATTATGTTAAAACGTCCCGAGATAAAGCCAAAATGCACCCACATACCAAATTTTACTAAAATCTGTGTACACGTTTAGATTGTATAGCACCAGACATATATCAGAATAAAACATAACATCGATTTTATGACCCATCACAATACTTTCTCTTTACTAAGTATATAGAGAAATTAAACTATAACAATTGAAGCTAATATTGTAAAAATAGTTATCCAGTAGACCGAGACACGTACGAAACTGAAAACGAGACGAGATTTAATAACAATACCGAGAAGTGGCATACAAAAACGAAATGGGATCGAGACTTGGCATACAAAAAAGAGATAAGATTCAAAAATACCAAGACGTGTGATACAAAAACGAAACGAAAGCAAAACCAATGAAAGACCGGTATTACCTGCTGTACAAGACGTCCATGTAAAAAAAACAACAAAAAACAGGCCATCTAATGATGACAGAATATATAATACTTTGCATAACTCCTTCAAGTAGAATTTTTCGTTCTGTGTCGCTTCGCTCGTCGCGTAATAATATACCGTCAAAACTACATTTAACGTTTTAAAATTTTCTAATTTTAAAAATGTATATTTGAAAGTACATTATTCTAAGAACATGTATATAAGTGCAAAAACTCCTTGATCTGACAAGCCGCCTCTGGTTTTGGTGACGTAAACTGACAAGTGCGTCTTAAATTTTAAGCATCCACGTCAACCGGTGTGACCACATTTTCTAGTTGCCATTAACACCAATGAAAACGCAAAGATTTCTAAGTAGTCCTTGAAAACTTAAATTGAGTAAATTTGCTATTACTCGTGTTTAGATGTGTCGCAATGAAATCAAATCGTATTTAAACACAACTTCTATTATCAAGAAATGGCACGCCTATCTCTTGTTGTATTTCCTTAATCTGCTTATCTTTTACTGCGAATTTAAACTATGACCTGAGCTTTGACTTAAATCAAAGATAGTTAAATTTATTGCTACACTGTCGGTTCATGATTCGTCGCTTTCTATATTTAGAATATTTACCTCTAAAATACACTTATTTGATGTTATGAAAGAAAAATATTTAAATATCATTTACGAAACTTCAGACATTGTTTTCCAAAAAAATAAATAAATAAATAATCATTGAAGTTTTTAGCACTTTTTTTTTTAATCAGCTAATTTAGAACTTTTTAATAAAATAATTTCGGAACAAGTTACAATGTTCAATATTACAAAATAGTTTGAGGGTTTAACATTTGTAAATTATGTCAGTCATTGGAAATGTCTATCTGTACGTTTAAATTTGTTTACTTTTTAAAAATTGATTTTTAAATATCTATTTATTAAAACATGTTATTTAATTATAATTTACTTTCTCTTATATATAAAATTATACATTTTATGATCATAATAATACTAAACAAATAAATTGTTAATTATAAACACTTATAATACTCGTAAATGTAACTCCAATAACTCTGGAATTCCTCATTTGTGCGTTGTGTGAAGCAGAGCAGTGTTTGAATATTATATATGTTTTTTTATTGCCGTTTTGTTAGTGTATATTTGAGTTTCTATATTAAGTCTGTATAATTGTTTTCATTATTATTTTTTTTTAATATTTATTTATGGATTTTATTAGTTTTCCTTCTGTACTATTCAGGAAGGACGTGTTGTTCTGGTAAAAAAAAATTACAATCTCCTGTCATTTAAACTTCTCATTGTTGTACATTTTCGGCTCTAAAACATTTTATTCCAAGTTTTTAAATTAATTTATAGAGGATATTTTTGACATGTTTTGACAAGTTTCGGAAGGGTATTCGTTAATTTAAAATAAATATAAAAGTTCCAATAAACATTTGTCAGAACCGCTTCGTTTTCAGACAATTCGCAATTTTGTATTTTACAAAAAATATGTATATATAGCTAAAAAGATATTAAGTTCAGATTTGGCATACACATTTTTTTATCTAATGTGTAATAAGTGTGCTAAAAAAATAAAGCCTGTATTTTTATTATTTTCAAAATGGCGGCCGTTAAAAATTTTTAATGTCGAATGTATCGAAAACCATTAATTTTACAAAAACGTTTCTAGAGACAAAAACGTTTCCTCTTTTAACTACAAATAAAACGCATTTTTTATTTAAGTCAAAAGATAGTTGAGTTATTGACAAAAACCCGAAAACACAATTTCTAGTAGAATTGACGGCTTTTGAGATATTCAACATTAAAAATTTTTAACGGCCGCCATTTTGAAAATAATAAAAATACAGGCTTTATTTTTTTAGCACACTTATTACACATTAGATAAAAAAATGTGTATGCCAAATCTGAAATTTTATCCACTTGAAAAGCTATAATTCTTTTTGTAAAATTACAAAATGGCTGATTGTCTGTGAGCGAAGCAGTTACGGGCACAAGTTTAGACTATAGGGACTTTTTTAATTTTTTATTTTTTTTATGTAAGAAATTGGCTCCGGAGTTTGTCAGAGTATTTCAGAAACACTTTGTATATAGCTCTTGCTTTGAGTTAAATTTCCATACACAAATTTTCTTACAATAATTTTTTGAATAATTCTTTAAAATCATCGACTTTCAGAAACCATAGACAGGTTTAAAGGTAATCTTAATAGGAATAGTGTAAACTCATTATTCAAATAATAATGATCGGGAAACGAAGTGTCACCCTCAAGCTCATTTAAAGTGAGTGCAGAGGTAGTCCTGAGGGATTTAGCTGGATCTACAACTTTCATAGTGTCTTGGATTAAATCCCTCTTTTTCATCTTCCCTATAAGATCTTTTTTGACCAACTCTTGTTATTTTCCGACCCTGGCGCTATTTTATGTTCTTTTTAAGAAAATTATGACCGATAAGGTTTTTACCTTTAAACAAGAAAATTCCAGGCCACAGTTCACACCAGACACACACTTTATGACATGGTCTCGAAGAAATACCTTACGTATATAGCTAGTGTCCACTGACCTAGCGATGCTAAGACGTCATACAGAAAGACAATGTGACATGATGACTCAACGTTCTCCACACACCCATGGCAGCGTGGATCATCCACCTATCTTATTAAATGAAGGTTTCTTTTGAAAGGTGTCAATTCAGAAGGCCAACCCAACAGTTCTTTGCTTAAATGTCAGTTCAGGCCCACAACAAAATCATGTGCCGGCCTCTGATCTCTCACGGACTACTTCCGATAGCTCCTCAGGGTCTTACTTATGGTGAGTATGGGCGTAACAATCCCAAACGATGAAAGCTGAATGTACATTTTTTTCATATAGTCTTAAATTATATCCTCTCTTTAGTCTTTCCTATCAGTATCTCTTATACCAACTATTGTTCTCTACCGATCCTGTCCTGACGCTGTTAGAGTATTTGAGGACTACGGGTTTATATTTTATATTCTTTTTTTCCTTTTCTTTAAAGCGATGATGACCGAGAGGCTTTTCGCCTTTACATAAACAGAAAACAAATCAATCTGATAAAGTGTTCAGACTGAAACTTGTTAACATCACCCCAACATGGAACTAGTTCACCCGACTCCTTTCCCGTCATCCACAGGGCCAACCCACCCAACACACACACACACACACACACCAGCCAAAACATCAATTCTCCGGCCCTAAACGGATTTGCTTCGGCCAATACCACCTCACACTTCCCGTAAACGTAGCTGGTTTATGAATCGCCTACAGCTACGCATAGGTCGCGAAAGCGCTTAAAAAACCGCGATTGTACATAGCCCTCCGCAACAACACTCTGAACCAATCACAAACCCCCTCGTTCACTGATTGGTTCGCTTCACAGTGCTCAAATACAATGGCCTGCTCATTGTCCTTTCACGGGCAGTAAGCTAGAAATCTTCTAAATACGGTACCAAAAACACCAAAAAATCACTTCAACTCAACTTTCCTTCAAGGAGCTACCACCTGTAGAATCGTCACCTACAGCACTAGGACTACTAGAGCCTAACACACAACACGCTGACAGCGGACTTTGGGTGACCTGCAGCATGGTAACCTATTTCAACCCATACACGTATTGATTATCTCAAAGAGAACCTGAATCTACCTTCCTTTCAACAGAGAACGTCGCCAACCGGTGAAGAAGCCGAGTATCTCCTGAAAAGGAAATCATACGAAAAAATCTGGGTACCGGTCAAAGCCGCGTACACTGTCGCCTCTTGAAAAATAATTCGTAAAGTATCTCTGGCAGTGGTGTACGCAACAGATGACTAGGAATAACAAAAAGAGCGGAGGATTGTCCGGCAAGAAGCCTGCCGGCAAAGTAAGCTACTCAAGAGCCTGCCTCAGACCTGTTCCTCACACCGCCCTTCATATGCATTTCCCCAACGCCTCATGACCAGAAAAATCACATACCGAGCATTAACCCCGATATACATCCCCATCCGACCATACAAGATCCCTAACCCCACACCCGGAGATCCTAGAGCCCTACAAAGTGGTGCTCTATATCCTTTGACCGACTGGTCCTTTCAGGACCAACGTAAAAGGTCACTCCTTTCAGACCGACTGGTCCTTTTCAGGACCAACAACGTACCGCTACCCATCCGCAACATTCCCCGCGCAAAACCCCGAAGATCCTCCCGGTTCGACCAACCTACACTCACCACCCTATACACTTCTCCCTCTCGTTTTTCCCGACGGCCCTACTACTCCAATCCCCAGGCTATGCAACCTCCTCCTTCACTTTTTCTTTTCCACATCTATTCCTTTACCAAAATTGGCTCAAGGTCCACGTGGATTACCCACCCACTCTTCCTACCAGTTTATCAGCTCTTCCACATCGTTTTTTATCCCTATACGTCCGTGACCCAAATTAGTCTGACCTGCCTCCAAGACGAAAGCTGACCAAGCAGCAACCGACACTCCCAGATCAGTCTAATGGCTACCTAGGTAACAGAACATATTGCAACGTCTGTGTTCATATTACCTGATGTTTTAACAGTAGTTTAAATTAAAATATTCAAATATATTGTATTTTGAATATGTAAAATATTAACAAGTGCATGAACGCCATCCTGGTACTTACCCAGCCCCTTCATACCATGTAATTGAAGCAGTTCCTCTAAATGTAATATCCCAAAGTTGGTTTCTCGGTCTTATAGGAAGTGTAAAATTTTATTGTTAGGTCAAAGGTCTTACCCAGTAGGGTAAGTTTGTTTAAAATAGTTGTTACAAAGGTTTACTTAATCTCGTAATTTTCTATATTTTCGTGACGTTGGCTAGGCAACTTAGCAACTTAGCAAGTGTAGCGAGGACTTGAAGAGTCCTCTATGAATGATAGCTTCTGTAATATCATTTGCTGCAACTGAATATGAAACAAGATATTAATGAATTTTTGACTAGTTGGGATTGAAGATAATGAGATTATTATTATTATTATTTTTTTTATTTGGATAAAAAGGAAACGAAGATAGGACTTCATTTCTTATACTGTCTTTGAAATTGAAAAATGTTTGAGATTTATGTATATCTAATTTTATTTATATATTTTATTTATTTATATATATATATTTATTGTAATGTAGCTTGGATTTTTTTTTTTTTGGTTTGAGTATAAATTTTCATTTATGTTATGGGGGATCAATCACCAGACACACGGGTCTTTTTCTTCTTTCTTGTGGATGAACGGGATCTGTCACGATTGATGGAGCTTTGGTTGGAGCTTTCTGCTCTCAATGTAAGAGTTTTCGTCGGCTTGAGGACGCACTCCTTGAATGTGGGGACTTTCAAACCATGAGAGATGGTAGCATTTCTTACATACCATGGGGAGTTGGTTATTCTTATGAGCACTAAGTTTTGGAAAGATTTCAGCCATTTATTTCCTGAGGCTTTTAAGGAATAACAAGCTGGTACTGCGTAAGCAGTTATGGGCAGAATGTAGGTTTTGTACATC
Organism: Aphrophora alni; assembly: GCA_963513935.1. Lineage (NCBI taxonomy): Eukaryota > Metazoa > Arthropoda > Insecta > Hemiptera > Aphrophoridae > Aphrophora > Aphrophora alni. Next base: position 114,519,213 of record OY740765.1, read on the forward strand.
GTCAGTCTAGTCTTTATTGGTAGTGGGCTTCTGCCATATGATTGGAAAAAAGTTTGGAGCGAGTGAGTCTCGCCTTGCCTATTATTTGCTTGACATGTGTATGAAAGTTTAACCTGCTGTCAAGCATAACACCTACTTATGTGACCCGTTTTTTCCATGCTGGGGGGGATTTATTTAAGATTAGGTAGCCATTAATAAATGTGTTTTTGGTGTGGTACGTGTTTCTGTGAATCGAATGGCTACAGTTTTGTCCGTGTTGATTGCGATTCTCCACTTTCTGAACCACAGTTCTAGTGTATCCAGCTGACGCTGGATGATATTTTCCCCATATTCGAGGTTTAGTGATTTGTAATAGAATATGGAGTCATCGGCGAAAAGTCGCAGTTTCACGGTGTTGAGTATTAGGATGTCGTTAGTGTACAGAAGGTATAATAACTGCCCAAGGACTGATTCTTGCGGAACTGCAGCCTCAATAGGTCGAGGGGTGCATAGAGTACCTTCGACGGAAACCTGGAACCATCTATTGTCGATGTATGACTGTATGAGGTGAACATAGCATGGAGGAAGCGGGCTGTGTGCTAGTTTGTACAAGAGGCCTTCGCCATACCTTGTCAAATGCTTTGCTGATATCCAGGAATACAGCGATGGTGTGGATGTGTTTGTTGAAGCCGTCTGCTAGGCTGTTGATTACATTAATAAGTTGAAGTGTTGTGGAGTGCTCGCTACGAAAGCCAAACTGCTCGGGACGAATCGTGTGTTGAAGTATTTTGGTGAGTTGTGTGTCTACCAGTCTTTAGAATACTTTCAAGAGACTGGGAAGGAGAGATATGGGTCTGAAATTTTGCAGGAAAAGAGCAGACTTGTTGAGTTTAGGGATCATGACAATTTTGACTCTTTTCCACGAAGATGGGAAATAACCTGTTCGCATGATTCCATTGAAAATGTTCATGATGGTGTTCACCATAATGGACGGGATGTTTTTCAATGCACTATTATTTACATTGTCTAGAACAGGTGCCTTTCGGGAGTGGAATTTATAGGCCCTAACCAGCATCGTAGATGTAATAAAAAAATCTTCACTTGCATCGCTCGTGTAAGAGCCTTGATTATACCGGATCTCGTACCTATAAGATTATCACATTTTCTTGATATATAAAGGTTCGAAATTACATTTTTGTCCATAACTTTGCTATTTGTCATCGTAGAGAGGTGGGGTTGATAAATTTACAAGCAGAAATGAAATCTACAAAATTGTATATAATTTACTGTGTTCAATAACACGCGAGATATGAATAAAAAATATTAAAATTTGACATTTTCAATTAGATTTTCTGAATTTCAGTAGGGTTTTATATGAGCACACTGTAGTCCCTTATACCAAATTTTATGTTTCTATCTTAATTTTTGTGGCCGCTATCGTGCTTACTTACAGACGATATCGAAAATCATCTTTTCAGTTTCCTGATGCCATGAAACGTGAAGACCAGTTAAAAACTGCAGATATTGTTTTGCGATTACCAAACTTACTTACTGGATAAGTTGAAATTTAAAAATATTACCACACTCAGAATTTAGTTATCATTAAAATTAAATTAGTTATATAAAGTATGGCGAACAAATCTGTTTTAGGTGGAACCACGACCGTGTTGTTGTTAGAGACAGTTCTTGTGAGGGCGATAAAGTTTCTCTTCAGTCTTGCCGAGCCTTAAATCAAAGTGATGTCATTTCCTGTCGGGTACTTTCATTGTTGTGCAAGGATCAGATATTTTTTCGGCTGTAAAACATGTAGCTTGAAAAGTTTTTAAATTGTTGTAGAATAAATTCAAGATTCCTAAATTGAAGAACTCCTTGAATCCAGGTTTTAGACCAATTCTGTATCGAAGTTTTCTCAAACAGACAGTAGGTCAATGTGATCTTTTTTTTTTGGTAGCCTATAGAGAAAGTTGATATGTCAAAAAAACGATGTCGAGTTTTTACAGGTATATTCGTTTTGAGGTAGTCTACCCTGAGTCCAAAATAGTGATTTATCTGGTGATGTCTGTTTGTCATATGTGTAGTGCTCTATAGCCCAAAAGATAATAATCAAATTTTCCTCTGGTGTAACCTATAAGGACCCAAATAAAACGTATTGGTTGACATCTTTATAAAAATACAAGTCGAGTGTTATACATAAAATAATTCCAAAAAATCGACCTTGTTATAAAAGACGTAATTTCTCAAATATTGGCGATACCGAAGTTGTTCAAATTTAAGTGAAATATGAAGATTAATGACCCGTACTCGTGTGTAAAAAAGCAAGTAAACAATATTACGGTTCACAAATAAGCACACACAACAAAAAGAGAGAAAAAAATTTAACTATCTTCATTAGAAGTTTAGGCCCTTATTAAATTGGTCGAATGCTGCACAAACATTTTCTTAGGCTATATATTCAATGTAAAGTATAGTTTTCGCTGTAATCATTTTGTCTAAATGTTTCCTTTGTCAAAATAAATAAGATTTTTCAAATATTTGACCAGCCAACCATTTTAGATTAGGGTAAGATATTATTTTCTATTCAACAAGACCTTTAAAATGAGGTACTACAACTCTACGGTTAAACATTTTGAGTCTCCCTCGTAGAAAAGCATTTTGGATTAGAGTAAGATATTATTTTCTATTCAACACGGTCTTTAAAATGAGGTACTAATCTACGGTCAAACCATTTTGGATAAAGGTAAGATTTTTTTCTGTTCAACAAGACCTGTAAGATGAGGTACTACTCTACGGTTAAACATTTTGAGTCTAATTCCAAGAAAACCATTTTGGATTAGGGTAAGATATTATTTTCTAATCAACAAGGCCTTTAAAATGAGGTACTACTCTACGGTTAAACATTTTGTATTAGGGCAAGATATTATTATATATTCAACAAGACCTGTAAGATGAGGTATAACTCTACAGTTAAACATTTTTGGGTCTAATTCCAAGAAGACCATTTGGATTAGGGTAATATATTATTTTCTAATCAACAAGGCCTTTAAAATGGGGTACAACTCTACGGTTAAACATTGTTGGATTAAGTTAAGATATTATTTTCCATTCAACAAGACCTTCCAAATGTCATACTTCTCTACGGTTAAACATTTTGAGTCTCCCTCCAAGAAAACCATTTTGGATTAGGGTAAGATATTATTTTCAATTCAACAAGGCCTTTAAAATGATGTACTGCTCTACGGTTAATCATTTTTGGATTATAGTAAGATATTTTCTATTCAACAAGACCTATAAATTCAGGTACTACTCTACGGTTTACACATTTTGAGTCTCCCTCAAAGAAAACAATTTTGATTAGGGTAAGATAATATTTTCTATTAAACAAGGCCATTAAAATGAAGTACAGTACCACTATTCGGTTTAATATTTTGGATTAGGGTAAGATATTATTTTATATTCAACAAGGCCTTTTAAATGAGGCACTACTCTACGGTTAAACATTTTGAGTCTCCCTCAAAGAAAACCATTTTGGATTAGGGTAAGATATTATTTTATATTCAACAAGGCCTTTTAAATGAGGCACTACTCTACGGTTAAACATTTTGAGTCTCCCTCGAAGAAAACCATTTTGAATTAGTATAAGATATTATTTTCTATGCAACAAGGCTTTTAAAATGAGGTACTACTCTACGGTAAAAAAATGTCAGTCTCCCACTAAGACAACCATTTTGGATTAGGGTAAGATATTATTTTGTATTCAACAAAGCCTTTAAAATAAGGTACTATTCTACGGTTAAACCATTTTGGATAAAGGTAAGTTTTTTTTTCTGTTCAACAAGACCTTTAAAATTAGGCACTATTCTACAGTTAAACATTATATATTAGGGAAAGATATTATTATATATTCAACAAGACCTGTAAGATGAGGTACTACTCTACGGTTAAACATTTTGTGTCTCCCTACAAGAAAACCATTTTGGATAAGGATAAAAAAATTAAATTTCTATTAAACAAGACCTTTAAAATGAGGTACTTCTCTACGGTTAAACATTTTGAGTCTCCCTCCATGAAAACCATTTTTGATTAGGGTAAGATATTATTTTCTAATCAACAAGGTCTTTAAAATGAGGTACTACTCTACAGTTAAACATTTTGTATTAGGGCAAGATATTATTATCTATTCAACAAGACCTGTGAGATGAGGTACTACTCTACGGATAAACAGTTTGGTCTCCCGCAAAGAAAACAATTTTAGATTAGGGTAAGATAGTATTATATATTCAACAACACCTTTAAGATGAGGTACTACTCAACGGTCAAAAAATTTAAGTCTCCCTCGAAGAAAACTATTTTGGATTAGAGTAAGATATTATTTTCTATTCAACAAGGCTTGTAAAATGAGGTACTACTCTACGGTTAAAATTTTTTGGATGAAGATAAGAGATTATTTTCTATTCAACAAGACCTTCAAAATGAGGTACTTCTCAACGGTTAAACATTTTAATTCTCCCTCCATGAAAACCATTTTGGATTAGGGTAAGATATTATTTTCTATTCAACAAGACCTGTAAAATGAGGTACTACTCTACGGTTTTAACATTTTGAGTCTCTCTCAAAGAAAACCATTTTGGATTAGGGTAAGATATTATTTTCTATTCAACAAGACATGTAAAATGAGGTACTACTCTACGGTTTTAACATTTTGAGTCTCTCTCAAAGAAAACCATTTTGGATTAGGGTAAGATATTATTTTCAATTCAACAAGACCTGTAAAATGAGGTCCTACTCTACGTTAATTTTTTTTAGTCTCCCTCCAAGAAAATATTGTAGATTAGGGTAAGATATTATTTTCAATACAACAAGACCTTTAAAATGAGGCACTACTGTACAGATAAACATTTTGAGTCTAATTCCAAGAAAACCATTTTGGATTAGGGTAAGATATTATTTTCTATACACAACCTTTAAAATGAGGCACTACTCTACGATTAAACATTTTGAGTCTCCCTCGAAGAAAACCATTTTGAATTAGTATAAGATATTTTTTTCTGTTCAACTAGGCCTTTAATATGAGGTACTACTCTACGGTTAAACATTTTGAGTCTAATTCCAAGAAAATCATTTTGGATTAGGGTAAGATATTATTTTCTATTCAACAAAGCATTTTTAATGAGGCACTACTCTACGGTTAATTTTTTTTTTTTTTTTGGTTAAGGTAAGATATTATTTTCTGTTTAACAAGACCTTCAAAATGAGGTACTACTATATAGTTAAACATTTTGAGTCTCTCTCGAAGAAAACCATTTTGAATTAAGTTAAGATATTATTTTCTATTCAACAAGGCTTGTAAAATGAGGTACTACTCTACGTTTAATTTTTTTTTTTTTTTTTTTGTTAAGGTAAGATATTATTTTATGTTTAACAAGACCTTCAAAATGAGGTACTTCTCAACGGTTAAACATTTTAATTCTCCCTCCATGAAAACCATTTTGGATTAGGGTAAGATATTATTTTCAATTCAACAAGACCTGTAAAATGAGGTACTACTCTACGGTTTTAACATTTTGAGTCTCTCTCAAAGAAAACCATTTTGTTTTAGGGTAAGATAATATTTTCTATTCAACAAGGCCTTTAATATGAGGACTACTCTACGATTAAACATTTTGAGTCTAATTCCAAGAAAATCATTTTGGATTAGGGTAAGATATTATTTTATATTGAACAAGACCTTTAAAATGAGGTACTACTCTACGGTCAAAAATTTTGAATCACCCTCCAAGATAACCATTTTGAATTAGGGTAAGATATTATTATCTATTCAACAAAATGTTTAAAATGAGGTACTATTCTACGGTTAAATATTTTGAGTCTTCCTCCATGAAAACCTTTTAGATTAGGGTAAGATATTATTTTCAATACAACAAGACCTTTAAAATGAGGCACTACTGTACGGATAAACATTTTGAGTCTAATTAAAAGAAAACTATTTTGGATTAGGGTAAGATATTATTTTATATTCAACAAGGCCTTTTAAATGAGTTACATCTCTACGGTTAAACATTTTTGGATTACGGTAAGATATTATTTTCAATTGAACAAGACCTGTAAAATGAGGTGCTACTCTACGGTTAACTATTTTAAGTCTCCCTCCAAGAAAACCATTTTGGAATAGGGTAAGATATTATTTTCTATTCAACAAGACCTGAACTCAATTGACGATGCGATACAATTTACCATAGAAGTTGGAGAACAAGATCAAATTAATTTCTTAGACTTAAATATAAAAATTGAAAATGGTAAACACAACTTTAGTGTTTTTAGAAAACAAACTTTCACAGATAACATTATCCATGCTTCATCTCGGCATCCTTTAAATCATAAATTGGCAGCTTTCCATTGTATGTTGTATCGCCTCATCAAAGTTCCAATGTCTGACTCTGATTTCAATAAAGAACTAAGTTGGATTAAACAAATAGCTATTAATAATGAATATGACGTAAATATTATTAATAAAATGTTTTAAAAAAAACTTAAGATGAATGCAAGGCAACTTATTTTTCCAAGTTCAGTTAAAAATAGCGCTAAATGGCCGAAAATTAACGATCTAGGAAATGTTGAAAGAAGTTGGCGATTAGAATATGAAGATTCCAGTTTTTCAAATAATTTAAAAATACATTAAGTGTTTGATTTTAATTCGAGTGTAGATTTTAAAATATTACATTTTGATAATAAAGGTAGGAAATTGAATGCTTTGGAGAGCTTAGAAGTTAAAAGAATAAGATACTGTAATCCTAATTTAGTTTTAAATGACCAGGTAGATTTGTATAATTCTCCCTTAGTAAAACATTTAAAAGTTATTTGTACCTAGAACAATTAACTGGTTTTTCCCATTCTATATTGTTCCTATGGTCATTGCCCAGGCCGGGTATTTCCCCACCCTTTCATTCATTGTATCCTAATTAACCATCTAGTTTTTAAGGTTCTCTGTTTTTTTCATTTTTCTTCAGTCTTTCATGTAATACAGCCTCGTCAATGCCTTAGCAGGCGAAACCATTGGTCGGCTAGACTAATAAAAAGTGGATCTTACAAAATAAAAATTGTGTTTTATTATCTTTAAACATGGAATTCCACCAAGAACCTTTAATTTTTATCCTTTGATTATTTAGAAAATTTATCAAAGTTTGGGAGCTCTTTTTGTCGTCCTACCTGTTTTAGGGTCTCCGCAAACCTTCAAGAGAGTAAGTCTTGAAAGATGGAGAAACTCCGAAACGTGTCGAAAAGTATAAATAAGACAATGCTAGGATTGGCACTCAAATTAATCTTTCTATATGTAATAAACTGTAGAATCAACTGGGAATATTTTCTAACATTAATATTAGTAAGGGCGTGGCGATGCTGAGGTACTAACTTTGTTATGCGTCTTGTGTTTAGATCCCTTCTTAACATTGTAACTCTTGTTCTCTTCCGACACTTGACGCTAAAGCTAGGGTCCATATTTTATGCTTTTTCCTCTCCTTTTTTAGGGCGATGATGACCGAGAGATATTTCGTCCTTAAGCAAAGAAAAAAAAATGCAAGTCACTCAATATTGTGAAGTAAAAAAAAACAGATTTCCCCAAAATAGGCTTTGGTTGAACGTTTATAAATTTGGTCTTTCCGAAAATTCCGAGTCGGGTGATAATGGCTAAAAAGCGAAATTGAGCCATGGGTAAGTACTGTCATGGAAGGTAGTGTAGCTTAACTCGAAATTGGACTGAATGACTATGTATTTACTTACGAGCTGGGCTAATTAAAAAAAAAAATTATTAAAATAATCTTCAAAGTACGCCTAGTTACTCTTTCTACCAGCTTCCTAGTGGGTTACTTCAATGTGGGGGGGGGATTAAAAGATGGGGGAAACGGGTTTTTGTAAATATCTCAAAAACTGAAAAGATGTCCAAAAAAGTTTACCACAAAAGTTTTAGCTATATAAATTTCCATTAAAATCGTTTTCAGTCAGAAGCACTGGGGCAGAGATATGGGCGCTCAAAGCTTAGGCCTTTTTTTAATTTTTCGTATAAGGTATTTTACACAAAAAACTTACATTTTGTGAGTATAGGCAGATTTTTGTATAGTAAAAGCACTAAATATGGGTATGTGTGAGTTTGTACATGTAACACCAAGTATTTGGATATATATTTTTATTCACACATACGTTCTACATGTCAAAAATCACTTTTTTTTAATTTCCCGAACTCATGAAACATGAAGATCAGTCAAAAAACGTGAATTTGTTTCTGATTACCAAACTTACCCTATACTGGGCAAGTAAATGTAGGTTTATTATACTTCAAGAATTCTCAGTGATTAAATATCATCTGTAAATGATGGATTTAGCTAGAAAACTATATTATACCTACCCCATCCCTCTGCCGTAGAGGGTGTCTTTAGTTAACCTTACTAAAATAGCAAACTAAGATTTAATCGTGTAAAAAAAAGGAATAGGCTACAAAAAATAATAACTTCTTGCTACAATAATACAATATGGCTTTATAATCAACCCCGTTCTCTTTACATTCTCACAGAAAAAGTTGTGTTAGATAAAAAATGTCGATCTATGGGTAAATATCCGTTTGAGGACTCTGAGTCAAGATCATACATCTGTCCCTTCTACGTAGGCCTATTCTCAAACGCATAGACCTAAGTTAATCATATTTAATACGTGGGCATATTTATTTTGGCCATACTGTATCTGCAGTCTATTATTATTATTTTTTTTTTAATATATATTTCTTATTTTTTTGTTTTGTTTTTTTTCCGTCATATCTCCAATAATTCCAGTTTGAGATTTAACGATAAAAAACCAAAAATTCGTCAGACTAAAAAAACAATTAAAAGACATAATTTCTCAAAATCGGTTCTACCAATTTCGTTCAAATTTTAGTGAAATGTGAAGATTATAGACCAAAACAAGTATAAAAATCACAAGTCAAAAAAAAATTATTACCGTTCCAAAAATAATTGGCCAAACAGTTTTGCTTTAAGATCGAATTCAATCAAATACGATTTACTCTAACGGGATGAATTATTTCGATTGTGACTGGGTGTGTGAGAAAGTTCGTGCAATATTTTTTGCACGGTTAGGTTTAAAAAAGGGTACTTTTTAACAGCTTTTTTTATTATCTGCCCACCATATTAGTTTCGCTATAATGTAATCAACAATATAATATTCATTATATAACCTAGTAATATTTCTTCCCAACAGTCTAATCAACAAAAAGCATTTTAGATATTAGCACATAATCCATAATGGCGGCAAGTGGAAGATAAAATTACCAATATGAACACTTGTTCCTTAAAAACCATCTACTAATGATATATCTTCTCTAATACAATTTTCTTTTACATGTAAAAATCTGTGTTATATTTACCTTTAATTTGGGTTTCTTAATTTTGCTAGAACATCCTCAGTTTCAAGAGGCACTTTGTACAATGGTAATTTTTATATTAAAGCAAATGTTTGTCTTCCACATGTATGCGTTTTCTTTTTATACTTGTAAGAAAATTTTATTAATATTTATCCATATTTTGACTTGTCTAGAGGGTTAAAATACCCCAAATCTACAATAGGACTAAAACATATTCACTGCTAAATGTTTTTCTCTAATAATAAAAAAACTAACCCCAAAAATACCCTTTTAATATGTCCTGAGTTCCGTTGTTAATAAATAAGTGACAATTACAGACAGTCACTTAAATGCCGGAAGTCCAACAATGACATATCCTCCGGCTTGTGACACAACCTTTAACTAAAACAGAATGACATTTTATAGTCAAATTGTAAATGGAAGACATGCGAGTATTTTTAATAGGCCCAACAGGTCTTTCCAGTGAAAGTTAGGTTACTGGACAAACTGCCTTCAAATAATGAAAGTTGAAGTTGATAACACCAACCGTATTACGAAACCTTAGAATGCTACTTATTTCAACCAATCAAAAACGTTACTTACACCACTTTCTCAGAAAACTGCTGGTCAATTTGGCATACAATTTCCCACGCCTGTTGTGCATCTTAGAATTATTTCACTTTCTAGTAGTCACCTAACGTAGTCAAGAAATTAAACAAAACAAAATGGTTTTGGATTTATTGAATCACCTGCAGTTTGTTTCACCAATCACCACAGCACTCGAATATATAAACACAAGAAATAAAATTATAAAACTTAACAACACATTTGATATTAAAAACAACGTAAATCGGACAGTTCCTGGATCGGTTGGAATAACGAGAAAGCAACTTTCGAATCGAATGAAGTAATGTTGGGACGAAAGTAAACAGTTCAGTCTAGAGTACACGTGTAGTAGGACAGTCCCAGTTGAATAAGCACAACCGACTGGCCTGAAATCTTCAAGCTAAGCAGCAAGCACTAAGCACACTGAAGGTGGACAAGTCTCCTTTTTCTCCCTCTACTCAAATCAGGTGTGCAGCGAAATCTGTGTAAATTTATAAGCGTTTTAAATTCGCGCCAAGTTAACTACCTCTCCACCTTGAATATAGTCTGACTAATAGAAAATGATTTTGATACTTTATATTATCTGCGTTATAAAACATATTTCCAATGTTTGTTGATTAAGATGTAACTAAATTTTAATCACAATTTATTGATTCGTTTACTTGTCCGAGGCGAATTGAAAAATCCGTCATTAAATATCGAACTTGGCTAATTGAAACAAGTCGAAGATACTTTACAGCCCTTCCATACAATGTAATACAAGCAAATATTCTAAATGTTGGTCTCTTAGGCCTTGTCGAAAATTAGATCAAGGAGTCATATCCAGTAGGGTAAGTTTGTTTAAAACAGTTGTTACACAGGTTTTCTGAACCTCGAGATTGTGTATTATATTAAAAGATTTCCACTCGCTTAGTGTATCTTTCGTCCTGGGCTTTGAAACTATACATATATGAAGAAGCCTCAACTCGCTAAGCTCGTGTCGGTGACTCGTCTCTACTGGATCTCGTAGCTAATCAATATTATATTTTCTTGAGAGATTGCATTATTTAAACTATAACTTCGATATTTGTCGTCGTTGAGAAGTGGGGTTGGTTCCCATTACATCCAGAATTAAAATCTGAAAATATGTATATAATTTAGTGTGTTATTGAATAACACAACATATATGAACAAAAAAACTATTTAAAATGGCGGTCATCCTGCAATTTGTAATTAGATTTTCCTGAATTTCATTATATGAATTATAATATGAGCACACTTTAGTCCCAGTGCCAGATTAAGCACTAAGCAGACGAAGCGGCCGCTTTGGGGCCCCGGCCCCGAAGGGGGGCCACGAGGGATTTAAAAAAATATTAAAATAGTATGAAATAAAAAATGAAGTGAGAAATGACGGTCTGAAACTTTAAGTATCATAAAATCAAATAAGTGGGGTAGTGGAAGGTCTCAGAAATGCATAACGTAACGATTAACGAAACAATAACTTTGACCGTTGTCGATATCGCCGTACGTTGGGGTCGAGGTATTTTCAGTTAAGGTCGTGGTTGGTCGGGTTAATTGGGGGGGGGGTTGTCGGGGTTGGGGGGCCTCCTTGCCTATCTCGCTTTGGGGCCCCAAGGTTCTTAATCCGGCACTGTTTAGTCCCCTATACCAAATTTCACGTTCTTAATTGTTGTGCTGTTATTGTACTTATGTGTAGACGACAACGACGGCGGGTTGAAAATCACTTCTTCAGTTTTCTGAAGCGATGCATGTGAAGATGTCAAAAAAAACAGATCGAATTTTTTAGCAATTACCAAACTTACCGTGTACTGGGTAAGCAATATTATCTACAGTTTTCTATCATATTTCTAATTGCAATAAGCCCACAAGGATTTGGGCAAAAACAAATGTTCATTCGTTTGCTAAACGGTATAGTCTTGTAAGTCTTGTCCAAACGTGTTTTAATACCCAGAGATGGTAAAAAATGATTAAATAAAATGAACTTAATAGGAGAATTCCCTTTCAAGTCTTACTTAAATAAACTTTGAAAGGAATTTTGTAGAATTTTTGTGTTGTAATTATTTTAAAATAAATAGACGGCGCAAACACATTACACAAATTTTCTCAACGCCTATTTACAATAGAAATAACGCTTCCTCAGCGTAAATGGTATTTGATTAAAATCGAGCTTTCGATGAAATCAAAGTTCATTTTAGTTTTTTACCAACTATTCCCGAATCGTAACATTTTTTTTATTTGCTTTTTGTACACTGATTTCAGTCATCTTCATATTTCAAATTTGAACGAAATTTGTAGAAATCAGTTCGTAGATGTTCGTATTGATACGACTAAGGCTAAATTGTCAAAAAATACGTTCCCATGCTTTTTAAGAGTGGCTTCCGACCCGCTTCTGCTTGGATGACTATTGTAAATTAATTATCAATAGAGGCCAGGAACACACGACGGCGTTTTTATCGGAAGGAGTCAACTGTCGTTTAACCGATTTTATATCACCACCATCTCAAAATTATACGCATTTAACATTGTGCTGTAGATAATTTGGAAATTGGATCCAAACTAGCGATTGATCTGTAGTCGCCTTAGGGGCTCACTTATAGTGAATACGGGTGTGGCATTCCCGATGTATCCTACCTGGATTTACACCCTTCTTCATACCTCTTGGGTAGATACCTCTCTTTCATCTTTCCCATCAGGTCTTTCTTGTTTTCTTTCGACCCTGACGTTGTTAGAGTATTCGAGTATTTATTTTATACTTTTTGCTTTTTTTTATTTATAAGGCGATGATGACCGAGTGGGTTGTTCGCCTTTTCGAATCATTCAAATCATTCCGTAGATCAGTTACCAAAGCAGTGTGAGCCATTCAGGCCACCACTTTTTAAGTTAATGCTTGCTGATCATTTTTCACCGTTACCTTATTTTCATTCTTACCCCTCAGAGGCTCACTATAGTGAGTACGGGGCGTGGCAATTACGAAGTATCGTAGCAAGATCTACACATTTTCCATGCAGTCTTGGGTTAAATCCCTCTCTTTCCTCTTTCTTATCGAGTCTCTCTTGACCAACTCTATTCACTTCCAACCCTGACGTTGTTCGAGGTCTTTATTTTAGGCTCTATTCTTGCTTTTTTTTATATATAAGACGATGATGACCGAGAGGTGTTTTGCCTTTAAACAACAAGAAAATGTGACTGTAATTTCGTTTAATGGAAACACGGCAACATTTTAATTCTACTTAACGTTAAATTACTACCCGTAAAGTAAAAGAGTGTAAAATTGAATAACTAAGAGTGTTTACAGATCCCTAAAAAGAATGATATTTCCAACTTAAATGAACTGAATTCCTTAGACATATATTTTAGGTTTACTCCCTGCATAGGTCATTGGCTCTTCCTTATCATATTGAGTCACTAACCTTATTGTCAACCTTGCAACCTTTCAACCCTCCCATTCTTCTGATTCTTTTGAATTTTACTTGTGTTATTTCAGTTACCTAACGGCGAAAATTTTCCTTAAAGGTGAACAAACCTCTCGGTCATCCATCGTCGTATAAATAAAGGAAGAAAATAAAATAAAATAAAGATCCGTAGTCCTTGAATACTCTAATAGCGTCAGGCTAGGAAGAGAACAAGAGTCGGTCAAGACCTGATAGGAAAGATGAAAGAAAGGGATTTAACCCAAGACTACATAAAAGAAGGTGTAGATCCAGCTGGGGTCCCACGAGATTAACGTGCCGTACTCATTGTAGTCGAGCTCCTGAGGGAAACTGTGAAACAAAAATAGCTTAACAGTTCATTTTGTGTGTGTTTATATAGGTGAAAAAATCGGATGCGTAGAGACTACGCGTGTAAGAAGTGAATACTTATTTAAACCCTGTTTTTACCATATTAGCTTATTGATTATCTTGAGGTTAAGTAATATATATTTTGAAATGTCAATTTAATTATTCAAATTTAATTATTTATAATTTTAAAAATTTAATATCAATTATATTCGTAAATTTGTAGTTTTATTTTTATTTGTAAACAGTAATAATATTTAAATAGGGAAAAATCAAATTTAAAAACACATATACATAAAATAATTATTTATTTATTAATTATTATTATTTGTTTAATTGTCATTTTTTAAGTACGATATAATTGGTTTATGGTAACTATGGTATGATGCATAAATGATTAATATATCTGAATGAAAATGATTAATATATCTTGAAAATAGTCCGTCAATTGTTGTCCCATATTTTGTTGTTGACTTTGTTGGATCATTACTTAACGTCAAGTTAAATTCTTCCTTTAAAAATTCTGTTAATGACCTTGATTCTTCGGAATTAAAATTAACATTAAAATCCCCACCAATAATCATTGGCATTTTATCGTAATCTTTTTTAAGTATAGCTGAACCTGCTGTAGTGTATGGAAGTAAAATTTGTATGTATTTTTATATTTGTAATTGTTCGATTTGGCGATATGTATATTGCTACAATTACAATATTATGTCTATTATATAAATTACATTCTACTGAACAAATATCGCCTACATTAGAAATCGTATTACTTTGTTGAAAATTAACTGCATCATTTACAATGACAATATTATTAGTATCTCTTGAACTATGGTACACAGCTACTCCACCATTTCTAACATCAGGCCTCTTGAATTTAATAATACAATTGAAATTAGGTATTTCTATTTCTTCATTATTTTTTAAACAAGTTTCGGAAATAAGTAAAATTTCAGATAGTTTTGCAATTGTATCATGATGTAAATCTACTGCATGTTTTCTTAGACTCTGAACGTTAAAAGTAAATATCGAAATATCTGAATTCATTATTGCTTCTAGTAATACTTGATCTATTGTTGTTAATCTATTGAGAGATAGCCTTGTAAATTCATCTTGAAATGATTTAATAGGCTACTTGCTGGTTGTCTTATTCCATGGTGAAATTTCATGTTGTTGTTTGTCGTAACTATATAAAGTCCATTAATTGATGTAACTCTTGATGATGCAACATACAAACTTATGATTTAGTAAAAAAAAATTAGTTTTATTTGTCTTGAAACACTTTAGCAGTCAACTTTTAAACTAGTTATTTATTAAGTTCACTAACCGAGTGAGATGATAAAGAAAAGCTCTCGTGTGTTCTAGTAAATTACCAACATTTGTTCTAAAATATTTTTACTGAAATCTCGTAAAATATCCTTTAACGTATAGGCCTAAAATATGATTTAAAAAATCTCTTGTGTGTTCTAGTAAACTACCAAGATCCGTTTAATATTTTTTTACCAATGGCTCGTAAAATATCCTTCAACGGATAATAAATATAATATGATAAAGAAAAGCTCTTGTGTATTCTAGTATATTACCAAGATTTTTTTAAAATTTAATTTAATGCATAACAGCAAACCAATATGTCATCTACATAAGTCCAGCTGAATTAAATTTTACATAGAAAAATAATCAGCTGTTTTAATTGGATATCTCTGATGTTTACTTTATTTAAGCCTCAGCTGCTAGATACCGTGACGTCATTTTCGTGACGATTTTTCCTTTCACCACATCGATTTAATAGCACCCAAAAATTGCCTACCGGGCGTAAAGAAGTATTCACTTCAAAAATCTCGCGGTCATCATCACTTTAAAAAAGAAACATATGCTCAATTTATCCAACTCTTTACACCTGCTCGTCACCATCATCCTGCCTCGCAATGCTTCTCAAATTGTAAAACTGTTCTATATCGTCACCACCTAGTATCAATCTAAAGCTGTTTCTGTAGTTGAGAATTTTTTAGTATTTTGCTATTTATTCTTAAAGTCACGAAAGTATACTGCTATAGCTAAGTTGAGACAACCCTACCTGGCCGGAGGTTAAGGGGATGAATAAAATTTTGTAGGGTAGTCCGAGTAGTGCTCATTAGTCACGCCTCGCTGAATGTCCCACTGAAAACCAAAATTGAATCAATGTGCATTATTTGTGAAAATAATTTACGCTAATGTCATCATCATCATTAGACAAACAAATCAGTGTTTGTCTCATGTAAATCGGCCTACTTTACAGTCTGTATGAAGTAACCTGTCTCCTGACCCTTCGACTACCTGGGACAGGCCCGGGCCATTCACGTCGCCCGCAGTTGTTTACCTAATTAGTCGCCTATAAGCTTCCCCACTAGCTTAAGTAACTTTTTTACCTAAATCATAATTTCCGAAATGTTATCAAATATTTGAAAAGTACATAAAAAAATAAGATCAACGATACTAAACAAGGGCAAATTTGATAAAAACTAACAATATAGAGGTAATAAGAAATTGATAAGCGTGCTATATTTCTTATTACTTCTATATTGTTAGTTTTTATCAAATTTGCCCTTGTTTAGTATCGTTGATCTTATTTTTTTATGTACTTTTCAAATATTTGATAACATTTCGGAAATTATGATTTAGGTAAAAAAGTTACTTAAGCTAGTGGGGAAGCTTATAGGCGACTAATTAGGTAAACAACTGCGGGCGACGTGAATGGCCCGGGCCTGTCCCAGGTAGTCGAAGGGTCAGGAGACAGGTTACTTCATACAGACTGTAAGTCATAAAGGAAACAGTTTTCCAAGAATTTTATTATATATAACCTTAGGTTCTATAATTTCAACAAATTTATAGTCATTTCTCTTAAATAATTTTTAAACAACTTGATGATTTTCATCATGGTACTTACCCAGCACCACCATACTACAATATATAACCATATAATCTAAATGTAAGTAGGTTTGTTGGGTCTTATACAAATATCCTTAGGGGACCTCAAAGCGGATGGATCCGCAAGAAACTCGATAAAGATTCTTTGACCAATCACATAACTTTCAGAGATAATACCTACAGGAAATACATGATTGAAACAGGTGTCATAGCTGTTTTATTAGATAAGTACGAAAGTTACAAAATAACTTTAAAAAGTAACCACCTGGATTTTTTTATTTAAAACTAGATATATTACGAAATTTTTCATTTTATCCGCCATTTTTCTAATATGGCGGTCAATTCTAAATATTTTTGCGTTCATTTCTATTTTGTATACCAATTTTAGATACAACTCATTATTTTAATACTGTTTTATTATTAGGTATTTTTCGATATCTTCTAATAGCTTAAGACTAACAATTATTTAAATGTTTCAAAAATTCTCAAAATGAAGCTATTTACACAGACTATTTTTCTAATGTTTCAAAGTCAAATTGATGTGAAATTTAAACTAAAGCTATGGTAAAACGTGGTTGGCACTACTGTTATTTTTATTTGTTCTGTAGACTGAGGAATAACAGAGTTATCGATAGAAAACAAAAATCATAATTTTCTGGTATTTGTGTTGAGTGTAGAACATCCACTGGCTTATACCAGCTCTTTATTCTTACATCTTTTGAATTAAGCTTAAATTTTATTATTAAGCATTGTTAATACAGTTATTTTGGCTCTAATATCTTATTCACAAGGTCTAATAGATCCAGTAATAATTACAAACTGGCGTAAGCCAGTAGGTTTTCTAGACAATTACCAGAAAGTTATATATTACGTTTTCTATCGACAACTATGTATACCTCGGAATACCTCAGCCAACAGAATAAAGTAAAACAACAATAATAGTGTTATTACATCTTTTACTCTAGCTCTAATTTAAATTTCACTTTGAATAAAAAAATAATCGTCAATGAAAATATCTTGATTTTGGAAATTTTTGACCACATTTAAGTGCCTATAGCTCCTTAAACTGTTAAATATATCGAAAAATACTCATGAATGAAAAAAGTCTTACAATAATGAGTTTTATGAACAATCGCCATTAAAAGTAGAAATTAACGTAAGAAAATTTATAGCTGACCGTCATAATATTGTAAAAATTTGATGGTAATATGAAAATTTTTGTAATACCTCTAGTTTTAACTCAAAAAATCCTGGGTTTTTTTTTTAAGTGTTTTGTAACTTTTGTACATATCGAATAAATCAGCGGTTACACCTAATTCAATCACCCAGTATATGGGAAGTTGATTGTATAAAACTAATCAAATCTAATCCATAACAAAATTCCTACCCACTCATTGTTTTCTCATAGGCCACTTGTTGCTAAAAACCAAAATCAGGATTACTCATAAACATTAGACTACTGATTAGTTTGTAGCCTAAGCATGATGAATCACCGAGAATTTTTCTCATTCCATTTGTAACCTCTTTATCCCACGACTCCTATATATATAGGCCTATATATATATATATACACGATTATCCCATTTCTTCCCGCTTATCTTCTGTTATTAATCACCTTACCTTCGCTCAATCATGTACATAAATTAAACGTCAAATTTATAAACATAAATTATCTAATGGTTAATATTACGACCACACTCGTATCTTGGATGGCTTAATTTAACTAAAACCGTTAGAATTGTTTTCTTGTTGTTTTAAAGGCGAAAAACTTCGCAGTCTTTATCACCTTTGGATTTAGATTTATTAGGTTTGGACCTGAGGCCTGTCTACGTTTTTGCGTCAGTATTTGAGTTTTCAACGAGACTCTGCAGCTTTGTCCAATACCAAAATTAACAACCAACTTGGTCAAGATCCTCCAAAGATGCTACTCTTAATCTCCAGTCTCTCGCGATCCAGAAGAATGTGTCTAGCAGTCTCATCGGACTGTTTGTATCATGGGCGTCATCACCAGTTCATTATTGGGGGGGGGGACATATGCAGGGGGTCTGGGGGTATGGAATTTTTTTTAAATTAAACTTCTCAAAACATCGTTTTTATGCATTTATTTATGCGTTTGTAACAGAAATGTAATGTTAAAAACCTTAGTAAAGACAAAGCCCGATGTTTACCTTTTAAGTTTTAAGTAAATCATTCGTTTTCAGCAAAAATATTTTTACATCTCAAATATTGGGGGGGACGCGTCCCCCCGCCCCCGGCGATGACGCCCATAGTTTGTATAGTCTCATAGAGCGTCTTTCTCAATTATGCCCAATTTAAGCAGGTACTTTCTGAAATACCCGTGTCCAGTAATAAACGCAGTTAGGTCGGCCGCACTCCGAGGAAGCAAACTACTGGAACCGAATGTTACGCGTCATTTTTTGCTCCATCGGTTTTTTCTGAAACCAACTCTCTTCAAATGGGGCATTCGCATACTGTAGGAGGACCTGGTCCAGAGTGCATCCACAATGCCGCGCGATACATGGAACAGTGTCGAACGCCTACCCTAACTTCTTTGCTCCGCATCAAAATCTTCAAAGCATTTCTCGTTCCGCCCATGCGTAGACCGAGGCCTGAACTGCACCTGCCTATCGTCTGTTAGGTGCATGATTCAGTTGTGCGTTTTAAAGTGTGAAACTCATTTGTTTAGATGAGTTGGGTGATAATACAGAATTGATAGATGTGGATAAATTTTAGTTCTAGTTGAGGCAAGGCTGGAACTGTACGACATCAAATACATATGGCTACATTTACTTCTTTTTGGCACTCATGGTCATTCACTAACGGCTCAAACTGATCTGAAGAGATTCTGTACCATTTGATTTTAAATGTCGTGGAGACGGTTTAACTTTGTTATTTAATAGAAATAAGTGCGGTAGATGTCGTAATTTTACTAGAATTCAAAATTGGGACCTGTCAGATATTTAAATTTGGTAATATACTTTAAAATTTTACCTACGAAAATATAAATTTTAAGTTTGAATTAAAATTTTAAGGTAATGCAACTTCCTGGTCAAACTTGAATAAAATATCAGTAAGTTTTTGCTGTTATTTGTATCGATATGATTTTTTTTAGAGTAGATTCCTAGGTAAATTGGATTCTTTTAAATATTCGACAGACCTGTGCCATTGTGGATTGTAGTAAGATATCGACTTCTAGTTTGTGCAATTATATTAAAACAAGATCTTTAAAATAAGGTATTACTCGTTGGGTTTACATTTTATAAATTTTAGTCCCCCCCCCTTAAAAAAATCTCCGCTTTGGTTAGGATTGAATTTATTTTATAACGCCAAAATATGGTGATTTTGCACGAAAAAAAGTATAAAATTTGAGCTTTTTCTCTTTGACTGTCCCTGGACGTTTTGACATCTGGTGTATATATTTCAGCTCAAATAATAAATTAAACTTTTCTGCTTCGTATCTATGAAATAGAGACATAAACAGAGATCTAAAGATACGTAGTGTAGGTAAGAAAGCTCTCTAAAAAGCGCGAGGGACGATTGCATGACCACCTAAATGTGGAGGCATTTCAACTGTTGGAGAATAGATTTTCCTTGTTTTTTAAAAGCAAAAACCTCTCGGTTATCGCCTTATAAAACAGGAAAAAAAAGCATAAATAAATACATCTAGCTCTCAAATTCTTAAATAGCCTCAGGGTCGGAAAATAACAAGAGTATGTCAAGAGAGACCTGATAGGAAAGTGAAAGTGATGACAGGTGTAGATCCAGTTAGATTCTCTCGGGATTGCCACCTCCTTACGCAAGGTGAGCATGAAACTAAATCTAAGTCAAGACTACACGAAAAATTTAGGTCAGATGTAAGGTGTTGGATAGTTTTAAAACTGTATGTATTATTTAAAAAAAAAATTCAATGATGAATAAATTTTGATTGTGGTGATCTTATATATATTTTTCATATCAGCATTTGACGCTGGAGATTTAGTTATTAAAAAAAAAAAATGTTTTCAGAATTTGGATATTTTCAGAATAAGGTCTATACAACCGAAACAAAAAGTTGGTCGTTGAACTTTAAAATATAGTCAAAACGTCCTCGACTGTTAAGTGTTCTGACGTAAGTAGTTATGGCTAGGAATTTTATGACGTCTCTGACAGTCAAAGCAGGATTAATTAGTAGCTAAGACCTAATTTCTTAATCAAATATACTTCATTTTGTTTCATTATTAAACCTGTAATAGAAAATACTAAAGTGAGCCTCTTTAATAATAGACGATAAATCAATAGCCCACCTAGCAATTCTTCTATTTGCGACGATTCGGTTACCAATGAAAAGCTAAAATTTTAAACTTTAATTTCCATGAATAAGAACAACCGTTATTAAATCTTACAATCATGTGTGAAAGTGGTTTAGTGCGTAAGTTATTGCGAAAAATCTCACTCGTTATTGGAAGTTGTAGCAGACAAAAAATTACTTACATTCAATTATTTTCATCCATTGGCAAATTTCGTTCTATTTTATTTGTTTTGGTACCACTGTAAAGTATAGGGCATGAGCTATCTATTTCATATTTCCTCTCGGGAGCTCATTTACAGTGGTCCCGAGCTGGATCTACACCTTTTTTCACGTAGTCTTGGATAAGATCCCTCTCTTTCATCTTTCCTATTAAAAAAAGCAGGCTAGGAAGCACAGACAACGCATTGAACAACATGAGCGTCAGGAGATACGCAGATTGTGGATACAACTGGTTTAATTAGAAGACTGAGACGAATAAAACCATTGGACTTAAGGGAGTAATGACCAATGGGTTATTTTCCCTCAAAGTGTATATATTATTAAATGTAAATTACTAGATGGGTATTTGTACTCAGTTGTAATAAAAAAAATATATATTAAAAAAATAATTAAAATAAAATGATAAAAATCTTTCCTATCAAGTCTCTCTTTCTCAACTTTTGTTCTCTTCCGACACTGACGCTATTGAAGTATTCGAGGGCTATGAGGTCTTTAAATGTTCTTTATTTATAAGGCGATGATGACCGAAAGGTTTACCTTTTAAAGAACAAAGACAAAATGTATCCAGAATACTATACAGGATATTTCTGTAATGAGCTGAGATTATTCAAGGGGTGGTTATCGGATCAAAATTAAGAAAAAAATTCCTAAAATTAGATCGAGTTTGAAAAAAAAAAATTGTTCCAATAACCTGTTTCAAAATTTCGAGTTATTTTTATTTTTAATTTTTAAATGGCCTGCAAAATTTGAAACGGGTTATTGGAACAATTTTTTTTTTCTCTCCAAACTAAGTAGGCTATTTACATTGATGAGTACCGTACAAAATATCAATTCAACCGGTTAAGCCGTTCTAGAGATATAAATTATTTAGTGAAAAAACAAAAACAAATGGCAGATATATGGTAAAAGAAACGTTTCCAGAAAAAATGTTTAAAGGAGCGTTTTTCTTTATTTTGAATTGTATAACCACCCCTTGAATTGTCTCCGGCATTACAGATATAATAAGGATAATTTGCATAAGTTTTACGTTTTTAAATTATGTAGGCCTATACTTTTTCCAATTTCTATTAATTTCATAATATATTTTTTCTGCGAATCTATATTTTGAAAAAGATTTCAAAACTAAATTTTGAAACTTTTTTATATCTTGAATTTTGTAAAAAAAAAAAAAAAAAAAAAAAAAAAAAAAAAAAAAAAAAAAAAAAAAAAAAAAAAAAAAAAAGTTGTATGGTATATACCTACGTATGTTTTAAATTAGGAGTTCATAACTACCTCTGATTCCTCATATTCCAAAATATTTTTTCTAAACATTTGTTTCCTCATTCTTTTCGTTTTCCTTTAATAAACAAAAGACACGGAACAAGTTCGGTTTTGAATAACGTATCTAATTTTAGTGATTTTTTTAAATAGGTTCTCAAAATGTATAACATGTATCCTTAGGGAATTTATAGTATTTGCTTGCTTCTAGAGTAACATTTGCTTAAAACAAACAGTCGGTCGTGGAAAACTATTAGGTCTGTTTTACCCAAGTCCCGCAGGCTGAAAATAATGTAACGTTTATGATACGCGCGAAGAGAATAAATGTCAAATTACTCAAGACTTACAAGCGCGATCGACGCCTCAATAAGGCCTTCTCCCAATACGGTCACCGACTATAACCTCGCTGTGCATTCATATCGTTTTGTACTGTAAATGAAAGCTATACTTTGGTAACAGCTGACTTCCAGTGGATTTTATAATAATTCCAGTTGTATGTAAGGGAAATTTGACCGGTTTTCATGTTTCATGGCCTCAGGTAAATGATAAAGTGGTTTTCGACATCCAACCCTCGTTGTCGTCTGTAGGTAAGTAAGATAGCGGCCATAATAATTAAGATAGGAACATAAAATTTGGTACAGGGCACTATAATGTGCTCATATACCCTACTGAAATCTATAAAAATCTAATTACAATATTTGATATTTAATATCAAAATTGCAGTCATTTTAAACAGTTTTTTTGTACATATTTTGTATGTTATTTAATTTATAATACACTAAATTAGGCAAAAAGCGCAGATTTTAATTTCGCATGTAATGGTTACCGACTCTCTAAATTCCAAAGGTATTATCACCAATATAACATCAAATCCTGATCTCCCAAGAATATGTTATATAGTCGACGTCAAGAAAGTAGTGATTATACCGGGTGAATAAAAAGTCAAGACCCCCCTCTAATATTTTTCTAAGTAAATATACAGAGATATCCTTTTGGTGGTCGTGCAATCTTAGCAGGAAGTTTCATTTTATGATTTTGAAAATTTTGTGTGTCCCCCAAAAATGGGGGATTTTGGGGGCAACTCAAAAATTTTAAATGTAAACCCCCTTCAAGTGACACCTCATTTTGAAGTGTTTACAAAAACGTAAAGAATGGTGAAAACCAGAGTTCGCTATCTCTTCTCTATCAAAAATGGTAGCCCGTCAAAAGTTATTGAAGTCTACACAAAATTTCATCCTTATAAAATTCAGCTTGTCCATGAGTTGAATGAAGATGATCCAGACAGTCGTCTTCAATTTTGTGAGGAAATAGAAGCTCTAATTTTAGCTCATCCATTGTTTATTCAATTGAAGACGACGGTCTGGATCATCTTCATTCAACTCATGGACAAGCTGAATTTTATAAGGATGAAATTTTGTGTAGACTTCAATAATATTTGACGGGCTACCATTTTTGATAGAGAAGAGATAGCGAACTCTGGTTTTCACCATTCTTTAAGTTTTTGTAAACACTTCAAAATGAGGTGTCACTTAAAGGGGGTTTACATTTAAAATTTTTGAGTTGCCCCCAAAATCCCCCATTTTTGGGGGACACACAAAATTTTCAAAATCATAAAATGAAACTTCCTGCTAAGATTGCACGACCACCAAAAGGATATCTCTGTATATTTACTTAGAAAAATATTAGAGGGGGGTCTTGACTTTTTATTCACCCGGTATATACGAGGTTCAGAAAACCCTCGTAATAATTGTTTTAAACAAACTATCCATTTAACATTTCCTACAAAGTTCAGGCTGAAAGGAATTATATGTTTAGTCCAAATTTAAGATTAAAAAGAAAATTTTAAACTCACACTAAAAATCGAATATAATATAAATTTTCAATCTTTCACAGGCCGTAGATTCTAAACTGTGTAGTTTATATAAAATTTTTTTAAAAAATACCATAGAATAATAAAGTCTTAAAATTACACGTTCTATAACATGTTTATCTTTTAAAATGAATTTCACTCCCATATTTTAAAATTTGTATAACATATTTTAAATCCTATTCAAAAGTAGGGAAAGTTAGTTTATGTTATGGTAAGGTTAGGTTAGGTTAGATCTTTAGAAAATGAAGTCGGCCACCATATTTAAAAATTTGGGATAACATATTTTAAATCCTATAAAAAAGTAGGGAAGGTTCCTCCATTTAAATTTTGTGTAATCCTAATGATGTTAAATATTCGAGGGCTAGCGGTCTTTATTTCATGTTCTTTTCTTCCTTTATTTATAAGCCGACGACGACAGAGAGGTTTTTCGCGTTTAAACAAGAAGAAACAAAATTATTACGTTTTCCACAAAGTTTCCAAATTTCTCTAAAACCGATGCGCATTATGGAGGAAATAGTGGAGAGTTTGTAGCAGTAAACATAAAACACTCCAATTCTCTTCATTGTTAACATTTACTTTCACAGGTAGAAGTTATCGCTGTGCTACTGGTATTATACAACACAATATTCAACAGATTTGTAATCCTGTCACGTTTTTCTAAGTTAATTGTCAAGCATTAGTTGGAATTTCCCGTATTACTTATCGTCATTTCATAAGTCTATGTTTTAACCATTGTCTGTTAGGCAAGGTTCACAGGCACATTCAATAACCAAAAGGCACAACAACTCTTATCAAATAATTTTAATTTCATACATAAACGTAGTAGAGAGAAAGTTATTTGATTAGTCAAAAAATCGATGACGCGTTTTTCTCTCGAAAATATCAGTTTAGAGCCCATAAAAGTGGTTTCTAGAATTTGTTGTTTTGAAATGTAATTGTCTCCTGTAGCAAGAAATGTAAATAAACAAACCAAATTTTGATGTTGTAAAGTCGAGTTAATAAAATCTTATCTTATAACAGTCTCAATGCGATTTTGATGTTGATTTTGATAGTCGATCTTGAAAATTTAGATATTTTATAGCAGCCCCAAACCCGATTTTGAGTCTATTTGCCCCAAACGTTTCGAATTATAATAATCTTCCAAAAATCTCTCCATTTATAAAACGCAAATAATATGATTTTGAAGTTGTAAAGTCAATTTTGTTAAATTTCGTATTTTATAACAGCCCTAGGGCCGATTTTTAGTTTTTTCTGCCTCAAACTTTTCTAGTTTTCATAAGATTACAATTTTTTTTAATATGTAAAACGATTTTGATGTTCTAAAGTCAATATTGTAAAATTTCATATTTTATAAGAGCCCTAAGGCTGATTTTGGGTTTTTATGCCCCAAATGTATGGAATTTTCATAATATTCCTTAAATCTCTCCATTTGTTTACATAATGTAACACGATTTTGATGTTGTGAAATTGATTTTTTTTTTAATTTCGTATTTTATAACAGCCCCAAGGCTGATTTTAGGTTTTCTACCACAAAAGTTTGAAATTTTCATAACATTTCAAAAATCTCGCCATTTGTAAAATCCATACAGTACGCTTTTGATGTTGTGAAGACGATTTAAAACATTTTCGTCTTTTATTACAGCCCCAACGATGATTTAAGTTTTTTCACTTCAAATTTTTGAGTTTTCATACGGTTACAAATATTTATATATATATATATATATATATATATATATATATATATATATATATATATATATATATAACGCATACACTACTATTTTGAAAAGTTACATATTTAACTGCCCCCAGGCCGATTTTGGAGAGAGGGCAACAAATAGGTTTGTGTGTACCTTAGAAGGTATACTTGAGAAGTTTTCTCAAAGTTGTTTTAATAGATTTTTAAAAATTCTTAATTTTGCGTTTTGTTTTCTTGTATCAGCTACAAGATATAAGTTTTATAAAGAGTGGAAAACCTGTCTCGAGATATGACCAAAATAAGCTCACATACGAAATTTCATAAAAATCTCTCCGCGTTTTGAGTGTAGCACACTGTACATACGACAGAGATCAATCCCAAAACCCGTCTTTTTAGACTCAGGGAATCTCAATAACTGCAGGAACTCAATATCAATTTTTTTGAACCACGACTGTGGAAAAGAGTATTTTGAACCACGTCTAAATTACTTCATATACTTAACGCTATTAAATGGATTAGTTTTATCGAAAAAAATCTTCAATCGAAACTTGTCGTCACTTGTGTGAACTCTTAAATCCACACATATCTAGATGGCATAGTAAAGTTGATACGGCCTTTGATGAACATACTGTATTTCATATCAAGGAATCCTGTATAGATACTGCCCTTGACACTAAATAGCCCATAACTTGTTCAACACAACTCGTCAAAATAATAGAGATAGCATTACGGCAATTTAGCTTATATGTGTTCAAGGGCATATGTCATTGAAAACCAGTTTTTACGATATCTAATTACAACTTTAGTTAGTGTAATTTATTTTTTGAATATTCACACTTGCGAAAATAATGCATTGTAACTGTACCGGATCTGGGCTGAAATAAATATTTCACAAATCTTGTACAGCAGATTTGTAACAGTAGGAAAGAAATTTATGTAATGGGTCAAACTTTCTATGTCTTTTAACTGAAATATATTTTGAGGTCACCTCAGTGTAAAAATAAATTCTTAAAATTATGTCTGTCGTCGTATATGCGGTGTTCTAGAGCCCAGAAGTGTGGGCCGATTTTAATCAAAATTGGTATTTGGCGATATCAAAGGATTTTTTCACTTTTTACATAACCCAAAATATAGCGATAGCTCTCATACAAAACACAAATTACGAACTCTTCTCAAAAACGCTTAAAACAATTTTGATCAAATGATGGTAATTTGTAGCCTATTAAGACACAAACTAAATATACCACCTCTCCAGAAATGCTTGTTCTTTAGCTATCGGTTAATACAAAATCGGCCTTGGGGCTGTTAGAAAATATGATTTATTTCAAAATAGACTTTACGATATCAAAATCGTATTAGGGCCTATACCCGTTTTATATGTATCGCGATTTTTGTAACAGTATGAAAACTACAACTGTTTGAATACAAATTGTGAAAATCCGCCATGGGGTTGGCATAAAAACGATTTTTTAAAAACAACTTTACATTATCACAATCGTAAGATATGCGTTTTACATGTATTATAGAGATTTCTGTTATAAAACGATTTATTTAAAACAACTTGAGAACATCAAAATAGCGGTTTATATATGTAGAGATTTTTGTAACAGTATGAAGACTACAGATTTTTGGAAAACACGAAAATTAGCCTTGGCGCTGTCATATATATATATATATATATATATATATATATATATATATATAAATATTTATTTTTAAGATTTGACTACAACACAATCGTAATATTTGCGTTTTATATAGAAGGAGTTTTTTATAACAGTATGAAAACTACAAGTTTTTGGAAAACACGAAAATCAGCTTTGGGGCTGTCATAAAACTATTGTTTTTAAATCAACTTGAAAACATCACAATCATAATTTACGCATTTTATATATGTAGAGAACTTTTGTAACAGAATAAAAACTACAATAGTTTGAAGAAAAACGAAAATCAGCCTTGGGACTGTTATGAAATACGATTTTTTTAAATGGACTTTACAACATCACAATCATAATGTATTATATTGCGTTTTATATAGAGAGAGATTTTTATGCTGAGAACGTGTTTATTGCAAGTTTAGGCCTTTATTTAAATATGTATTTATTACATCAAAGACGTAGTTCATTTTCATATTTATTTGACAACTGCGGGAATATAATTTAATTTTATGTTTGGTGTGTTTTATAAGTTATTCTTAGGAATGAGAAAATAATTCGGCAAAATAAATTTTCCTTTTCATTGTAGACCTGGTTACCAAAATCACTTACTGTTGAGCTACGTTCTTGTCCTTATCACGAATACACCTCGTTGAACAAGCTGAAAAGTTTCTTGTCCCTCAAGAGTTCACTTGTTCACAAGGAATTCTAGCTGAATCTCTACACCTTTTAACATATAATCTTAGTTTAAATCTCTCTCTTTCATCTTTCTTATCAGGTCTCTCTTGACCAACACTTGTTGTCTTCCGACCCTGACGCTGTTAGTGTATTCAATATCTATTTTTGTTATGTTCTTCCTTTTTTTTTATAACGCCATGATGATCGAGAGGTTTTCACTTTCACAGAACAAGGGAACAACAGCTTCTTATTTAGTACTCTTTTTTTTCTTTTTTCCCCTTCAAATATGAATATCAATTATATTTTATCTTGCAAAGAACGTGTTATATCTTCAAACAATAACCTCACGTCCTTAAATACAACAACCTGACGCATACAAACTGAACTGTTACAAACATTGGCTAACTGTGAATGCGTTGGAAGAAAAATTATCCGCACGACTAAAATACATGAATAACTGAGTAACATTATATAATAATCCATCTAAATACTACTTCTTAGTCATATGATAATAATTAGCATCAAGACTTACTATTAATAACTTTCCCATTACCTGATTTGTAGGAAATCTTATTATTCCACCAGTGGTGCTTATTGTTGGCTAATATTACAAATAAGTATTCTTTCATACTTTTATGACAATGTTTAATTATTTTTACAATAATTATAATTATCTACTTATTAATATAATTATCTAATTTATTATTATGATTTTATAAATAAATAACATAATCTGGGAAACAATTCAACTTTCTAGATGTTCAAACTGAAGCCCATCTTGATTCAAGTAACCTGAAGTCTTACTTGAACAGATCTACATACATGGTAGATATCTTTTGTTATTGTAGATTTCTTGAAACCCATCAGAGATGGGTAGGTATAATAAGTTTAGTATTAATTAATATAAGTTTAGAACAAACTTGGATTATAACTTACACTTACCTCACACAGAGGAATAGAATTGGTCTTTAAAATTCCCACACTTCCTTCCACGGCCCGCTTAAAATCCTACATATATATTATTATATTGTCTATAAATAGTTTGGTTCTTTCACGCTCCTTGGAAATGATGGAAATTATAAATTGTTTTTGAAATTATTTTGAAAATTAATGAAATTTTCAGATTTTTTAAAATTTTGGGTCCTCAAATTTTACTCCTAATGTGTTACAACTACCCTAAGAAATTTTTTTTAAAGTTATATAGTTTCGGCACAAAGACATCATCAGGTATTTATTAAAATCCAATTTGTGCCTAAACTATGCATTCTGCCGACTTTTTCCAAAACATTACATTTGTTTAATATGACATATAAATAGTGATGTACCATGATAGTGTATATTTTGAAAAAAATTAATAAAATCAAAATTGATATTCCATCAAATTGTACGGTGATGAGTTGCGTACAGCAATTATTGTGTCTTCAATATTTATTGTAAACAGTTTAGCTTGCTTAGATACATTTTAATGGTTCAATTTGAGGAATTCATTTTGTGACGAAAAAGAATAAACGTAGACATCAGTGTAATATTTAAAGTAGTTATTAGTTATTGAAAAATGTTCCATACAAAGATATAATCAGTTTAGAAGACATTAACTAATGTATCAAAAACCTTTATGTCTGTTTAGAAATTGCATAGAGTGTTTGTAAAACACTAAGTGATCTGCTGAAACTTGAAACTTAGTATAACCTAAAAAATGTAAGGGTTATTAACATATATTTGAGAAATCTCAGGTCTCTAATAGTTTCAATCTGTAAAATGTATTTGTTAAATTAATTATACTATATCAAATGCCTAAATGGCCCATACAATGGGAGTGTACCTTATATTAGAGATATCATAGATGAATATAAAATCTGACCATATAAAATCATATCTAATAGCCCTTACAAGTGTTTATACCTTAGCCTATATTAGAGGAATCATAGATGAATATATATTCATATTACAATTGTAAGGTTTTGAAAAAAATGTTGAACCTATATAAGAGACATTTAGACTTTTTTTTTTTAAACTTGAGACGGGTTGAAAGTTGAGACTTAAGTATATGTGACTGTTTGTAAGATTGGACTCATAGTGTTGTACAAAATCCAAACACTCCAAATTGTTACAAATTCTAAATTTGGGGATTATTAGAAGACTAAAATTAATCCATTCTCTAATATATATTCATTAAATTTTGGGTCCCACATAAAAAACTATGGTAAATAGATATTTTAGTTAAACAGTAGAAAACTAAAATCTGGGTTACGGCTACCCAAGACATCATCAGATAGTTTTTATAATGTAATTTGTACTTGTGAAAAATATAAACGTTTCGGCTACAAGACAGCATCAGATAGGCTTAATAGATGTTATAATTTAGTTTGTACGTGGGAAAAAGTACAAAAAGTTTCAGCTACAAGATATCATCAGATTATATAATGTAATTTTTACGTGGGAAAAAGTATACATAGTTTCGGCTAAAAGACATCATCAGATACTGTTAAAAATCAATATGTGTGTATAAAGTAACCATTTCCATGAAAAACTTACGTTTTTTATTGTATTTTGTTGCTTAAATAAAGATTATATTCTCAATGTAGCTTTATATCAGTTTATAAACGGTTTTCTAGTTTACACGACATATTTTATCGACTCAAGCAGATATTTAGGTCATTTTACACAGGTAAAACTTTTCTATTTATATTTATGAGAAACTAAGAGAGTCCACAAATTGATTAAATATGTTGTAGAAACCATACAGCTAAATGTACCCAATATGAGATGTTCATAAGTTTCTAACTACCTTTTTTTCCAAAATTGTGTAATTATGAAGGTATCATGAAAATCTGTACATTATGAAAAGGAAAAAAAAATGGAAAATCTCATCAAAATTTCAACTATATAGTCAATATAAACTTATAAATGTAGGAGAGTTTAAGGGGGCCCATGGAAATGTGGGAATTTTGAACTCCAATTCTATTCCTCTGTGTGTAGGTAAGTGTAAGTTATAATCCCAGATTGTTCTAAACTTATATTAATTAATCCTAAACTTATTATACTTACACTTACCTACACACAGACCACCAAAGAAAAAAAATAGCATGGGTATTAAATCAGGTGATCATCGAAACCAATAGATAAGCCACAATCTATTTACTGGGAAAACCAGATCCAGTAATTCATGGACAGAAGTGCTCTAATGGAGTGATGCGCTATTTTGCTAGAAAATAACATCTGAGGATTGTTCTTCAATATGTTTTGTGCACTTTCCCATTGACCATCCTACAAAAAAGTACTGCGTCAAAGACACAGTTGCAGGTCAGGCCACCCCAAACTCTAACCCCTGGTTTACATAATGTTTTGAAAAAGATTTCTACTCATCAGCAGAAAGTTTAGGATTAGCAGAAGAATCTACTAAAATTAATTATACAGAGTGATTTAAAATTGCTTGGCAATATTTCAAGACCTGATGACTTACTTGACTTATTTCCTTTTATCTCCTATTGGAGCATAGGGCGTCCAGAAGAGCTCTCTATCTGTCCCTGTCTCCAGCAAGTGCCTTCACTTCTCCCCAAGTCTTGTTAACCTCTTTTGCTTCTTTAATAATGGTCCTCTTCCAGGTTTCTCGGGGTCGACCTCTTCTTCTGATACCTTGCGGGTTCCAATCTAGGGCATCTTTCTCAATGGTTCCGTCTGGCTTCCTCAGTGTATGTCCTAACCAACTCCACTTCCTCTCTCGAATCTGCAGTTTGACCCGAATTTGACCTGTTTCTCTCCATAAATCCTCGTTTGTAATGATCTCAGGCCAATGAATGTTCATGATACGGCAAAGACACCTATTGATGAAAACTTGCAGCCGAGACATAATTAAACTTGTAACTTTCCACGTCTCACTTGCATACAGCAAAACAGACTTAACATTTGTGTTGAAGATGCGAAGCTTCGTTTTCTTTGAGATGTTTCGATTTCGCCAAATCGGGTACAATGGCGGCGTTTGCTTTTTTAATGCGAGTCTTCACATCATCATCAGCTC
Organism: Aphrophora alni; assembly: GCA_963513935.1. NCBI lineage: Eukaryota > Metazoa > Arthropoda > Insecta > Hemiptera > Aphrophoridae > Aphrophora > Aphrophora alni. Next base: position 114,551,547 of record OY740765.1, read on the forward strand.
CTCCACTTGTTGAAACAACACTTCCCAAGTAAGAAAAAGTGTTGACCTCCTCTATTTCTTCTCCATCGCAGTTTAGAGCTTGTCTGTTTACTGCATTCATCTTCATAACTTTAGTTTTCCGATGATTTATCTTGAGTCCTGCCGCTTCAGCTACTTCCTTCAGCGCATTCAACTTAAACTGCATATCCGTGTATCTCTGCAAAAGCAGGCACATATCATCTGCGTAATCCAGATCTTCAAGACGTCTGTTTAATCTCCATTGAATTCCTCGTCTTCTATCACCAGTTGAAGACCTGATGATACAGCTAAAAATAAGAATAATAATAACACAGATCTGGAAACGCCATTTTCAATCCGTCAGCCATTGTATGTTTTTTTTTACAAAATAACATTTCTTTAGAAGTAGATAAGGTATTGAGTGAAGATTTGTATAAGCAATATCTGTGTAAACTTTTCCAAGTACACCCTAATATCAAGACTTTATTTGTACATTTTCAAAGTGGCAGATTTTTCAAATATTTAGTGTCGAATATCTCGAAAGCCAATAACAATAGAAAATATTTACAAGAGACAAAAAGTTTCCACTATTAAATAAAAAAAGCACTACCTATTTTTATTATTTAATCATTTTTTAAAGTTTCAGTTACAACTTATATTTTTTCATTGAAAAAGATGGTGTAAAATTTAAATGCTAACTGGAACTCAAAACTTTTTTTTAATTGTTGCAGTAATTCCCACATAACTATTTAACAATTTTTGCTAGCTATTAAGAGCAAATCTATATTCTCTCTTGTATATCTGATATTTCAGCAACAATAAATATATTTTCAATAAAAAAGTTAGAACAAAATTTAAAAGTTATTAGAATTACTAAAATCGTTTGAGGTGGTTTTAATTTGAAATCACCTGTATTTTAATTTGAGCAATCCTATTTGTGTCTTAGCAACAATCTCTGACTATTGCCGCCTAATGGTAAAATTAATTAATTTACAAATATGCCTTTTCTATTATATCTTAATATTTTCTCTTCTTTGCGCTACTATTGTAATTTGTAAAGGATAAGATTTTTTCTTAATGTTAGTAGATTTATGTCACTAAATGTCCTGAACTTTATCAATGTAGTTTTAAAAATTAAAAACAAAAATTGATTCTATAATAATAACCTACTCTGAACTTCACACATTAAATCATGCAAATTGTATATGCCGTATTGACGGAGCTGGATATGCTCGCAAAACCCAATTTAAACATGGGTGGAGCCATGAGCAAAGCTAGTACTACATAATGTTAAATACATGAATTAAATGAAGACTCTTATCGATGAACCATTTTGTCAGGAACAAAGTTGAACAACAATTCTAAATCAAGCAGTACTCTACATCGTATTTTTTGCCGTGAACACCTTCAACATATACTATGGCAGTTGAAAGTAAAATTATGTGATATTTTGTATTAGAAGTAAAGGCTCTCCTTGGTTAGATACTGTAAGTAACACCTGCTTCTTTATAGCTACTTGATGTCGTTTGTTTGCAACACTCAAGAGGTATTACATTTATTAAAACAAAGTTTGAATTTTCTTGATTCACAATCCATTATCCAATAATTTTTGTATAAACAGTTTATCCACAGACATAGTATTTGTACTTCTTACAGTATTTTATGTATTGATAATTTCTAAATAATTCACAATGGAATATAAGGGATAATTTATGACTGACACTAGTTACTAGTGTGGAATAAGGAATCCTTCTAGTAGTTTGGAATTTTAAGCTATAATTGTGGTTAGTTATTACTTTTATTGATATCTATCGGTTCTATTTTTATAATTTAATTTTTTTTTTTTTTGTCTTTTATAAACGATAAACCTCTCTTTCGTCATCGCCTTAAGAAGAATAAAGCATAAATAACAACTCATAGTATCAGGGCCAGAAGAGAACAAGAGTTGGTCAAGAGAGACCTGATAGGAAATATGAAAGAGAGGGATTCAACCAAACACTATGAGAAGAAATTTAGGTTAACTTGGGATTGCCAAATCCATACTCACTATAAGTGAGCCCCCCTGATGGGTCTATTACATCTGTTTGACTTCTATTTTCAAGATATTTTGGTTCTGCATATATATATATATATATATATATTTTTTTAATACACTAGACACTACAATTCATTAAGCACTGTGCACTGTCTAGATTATTTAATTATCTGTGAAATATCCGGTTCAGTCAAAACCATATGTTGACATGGATCTGTAATGTTTTTGAATATTATTAAAATATGAAGGTGTTGATGAAAGGTTTTTCGCCTTTAAACAACAAGGAAAAAAATTGTTTAACATGAACACTTTATTAAACATCTAACTATATTACTGAATAGATGGACTGTAAACAATTATTTAAAATCATTTAATAAACTAAACTATTAATCTTCAGTTATTTGATTTTATATTAATTGTTTTGAAAATTACCCCATGGGGCTCTCGTTCTCTTCGGCTGTTCTTTTCTTCATTTTTGTTTATAAGCCGATGAAGACCGAGAGGTTTTTTGCCTTTAAACAACAAGAAAAATATGTTTAGAAAATATGTGGAAACGATGCGCCTACATCCTACTAAGAGAAAGTCAGTTAACAACTGTTCACTGTACTAGGCTACCATTTGTTTCTAGAGAGCTACATAAGGCCATTGCCACATGCCTGTCATAAAATCCTCCCTTTCTCTCGCAAGGGGAAACAGTTCTGAGCATAAATAGACTACAAAATATTTCAAACATCTTTAAAATTAATATTTCTAAAATGTACTATTAAACTTAACAAAATTAATTATTATATATGCAACAATTAATACACAACAATATTTTTACCGCCAGTCTTATATCAATACATAACATTTACTTTAGTAAAGTTCTTTTTCTTTTAACAGACTTATTTGTAGAATTGTAGATATTAGAATTATCCAGTGAGTAGGAGATTCTGTGAGCAATGGTAAGAATGCTGGGAAGGTAAAGACATTGGTAGGTGGCCCTTAACTTATAAAATTACCAAACTGCTGGACAAGAAACATGGCAAAATGTGGTATGAAAGTTTTAATACAAGTACATACGTGAAGTACAAAATAATTTAAATTTAAAATAATGAGTATTGGTTTATATCCCTCTGGGGATGGTAACTATGTTACTGAAATGTACATAAGGGTTTATTAAATTTTCTAACGTTATATGTGTTAGTGGTTTATTTGTGGTTTGAGAAATACTTCTTCCATAACATTATTAACCACAAGGCTCATTTGATATTGTATCTTTATATTAATAAAATATATAATAATATTTTTTAATAAAAAGTTCCATTATTATTTTTTTATTTCACGACTACTTCTCTAGTATAAACATATTATTAAGACATGACATTTTACCTTTAATTATTATGATTTTGGATTGTGAGATTTTGATTATTGAAATTCCTGGAAATATGCTTTAGACTAGCGATGTTGATACTCGGGTGAAATAGATACTCGTAATACTCAGCTTCGAATGATTTCAATACTCGTATTATTAGTTCGACATCAAGTATTTGCGCAGAATGATTATGCGCATTATGTGTGTGTGTGTTATATTTCTATCTGTTAGACTTATCCACCAAGTATTTTTTTTTTAAACAATATGCGATTGACACTTGTAATACGTAATTAAATGTTATCCTGCCTCGACACAAATTCAATAATTAAACGTAAGTACAATTATTACCAAGATTAATAATTTAGTTATTATTTAAAATAAGTTAATTTACTATATTTTTTATAAAGATGGTAACCTATAAATATTTATTTAAATATAAGTAATAACAATTAAATAATAATTTAATTTACTTTTTGTTAATGTGGAAATAAATGAATATTATTGTTATTTTAAATTGAACTTGTTACCGAATCTAAATCATTATAACTCAAAATCGTAATGTTTAATTAATGTGTAGTGAAAAATCAGCTTAGAAACTAATGTAACCAAAGTAGAAACACCGAGTATTTTGTTTGGAATTGACACAACACTAACGAATATCGTTGTCCGAGGATACTCGCACACCGAGGATACTCGCACATTACCTCCTCCTTGTTCCTAGTTACGAGGATTTTGCCCGAGTATTTTAATATTTGGACTCTTCCAAGGATTTTGATACTCGGAATCACCGAGTATTTTAATTCGAACTCACACATCACTACTTTAGACTGAAATCATTTTAGATTTTTTAAATATTTTTGTATTGACACTGATCCTACGAATTTATTTAATGACATTTTTGTGTTTTTAACACGTTTTTATCAACTCGCTTTCTTGTCTGTATGTTTTTCTTGTTTGGTACAAATTTTGCAATCAATTTTAAACTAACTTCCTGTTGAGCTAGAGACTTGAAACTTTAAACATACCTCAGAACTGGGTGACAATATAATATGAACTCGTTTTTTGTCTGTGTGTCAATCGCTGCTATGTTATGAAAGCAGTTAAAGTTGGCACATTGACCTGTGTAGTGGTACTACTTGTTGATGGAAAAACGCTGCACACATGATTTAAATTACCAGTTGAGAATGGTGGCTGTCATTAAGAAAACTCTAAAAATTCTTAATGGAGTAGCTCCTTATTCAATAGATGGAGATAATCTTCTATTATCTATTTCATGCGCCTCACTTTTTCGTTTAAAATCTTACACATAGCTATTAAAAATTCACAATCACAAATTTTCAAGACAATCTGTATAGGGTTAAGAATCTGTATAGTGTTTTAATAAATGTATGGGGCTACAAGAATTTAATTTATACTTTTTAGTCAGTTTTAAAAATGTGGTTTAAAAAAATTATTTAAAAATTTTACTATAATGTAAAGTACTCCTGTGTTATAAAAACAAATTAAACACATATGTAGTCTGGAGAAAACAACACACTTTTAGTGGGTGAAATATCATATAGGTATAACAAGAAATGAAAATGCTGACTCTCTGACACTTCAGGCCACAAAGTCATTACGAGTTAAGTCAGCTGAATGTAATAAGAAAGAAAACAAATTTAAAATGTTTATTTGAAGCTAGAATCATTGCATAAACAATGTATTAAAAACAATTGAAAACTTCTGGTACGGTAGATCAACAAAAAACAAACCCATAAGGGAAGCTGTTACAAGTTATCCTCCGGTCATGATTGTCTGGCTGCTCATTTTTAAAACACTGTATCTGGGATGTCAAGGATTTGGTCATGAACATAAATCACTTACTAGTGTTATGAGTTACAGTTTAACACAAAAAGGGCATCAGGGAACTCATAACATCATGTTGAGAAATGATGTTATGAGAGATGTGAAAAACACTAATTTTTTTTAGATCTGATTATAAACAGTAGTCTAACATGTCCATATAGACACTATAAGTAAGAAAACTTTCTCTGGTATTTTTGTGTTAAAGATTCTAAAGAACTATTGCTCAAGACATACACTTCTAATGTCCTATTATGGACTTATCTATCCACTATATCTTAGTATGGAATAATCTCGTGGGGTAACTCTTCATGTCAATAGTTACAAAGGATATTACTCTTGCAGAAAAAAGCAATTAGGGTTATAGCTGGACTAAAAAGAATGAAATCCTGCCATGAAATCATTCAAGGATTTGGAAATATTAACTTTTGCATACCTACATATTATTGAGACAATTTTAATATATAATTTGGATCAAATGTAAACCAGTTTAGTACAAAGATTTTCATAATTACAACATCAAGGGATCAAACTATTTACAGTATGAGCCTCATAGGCTTAATAATGTTTAAAGAAAGCATCCTTCACAGGCTAGTGTAACATTAATCAACAAACTCCTAGAGAAAATAAGACTGTATGAAAATTTTAATAATTTTAAAAACAACTTTAGACAACAAACTGTTATTTATTGTCTGAGTCTTTATACTCAATGAGCAAGTTCAATAGCTACTTACTATAATATGGTATGCTTTAATTGGGCATTTACTCAGCTTGGCCTGCTTTTGTAGTATGTAGACATATTTATTTAGTTAAAAATCTTAAATGTTTATTTTGAAATTGTTACACTGTTATTAATGGATATTTTCTTTAAAATAATATTTAACCCTAGTGATGTTTTAATGTGTTAGTAATGCTAGGATGTATAAAATTTGTAGAATTTTTTGACTGTTTACAAATTATTATCATATTTTAAAGTATTTTATATTTATACCTAATTAAAATTATGACTAAGCCCATACAATTTATTATTTGTTAAAAGCTAAAAAAAAAAAAAAAAAAAAAAAAAAAAATTAAATGAGTGTTTTAAATTAGATAAGGATGGACAAAGACAGGAAAGAATCTGTAAAGCTCTACTTTCAACAGTCTACCTTCACAATACACAATGGTGAATTGGCCACCTTCTTAAAATAATTGAGGTATTCTATGTGGCTATGTACCATATCTTGCAGTGGGAGACAAATGTTTGCACATTTCTCTTTACTTTCTTGCATATCTATAGGTGTTGTTTTATTAATATCTGAAATAGTGTTCTGCCAGTTCTATAGTTTTTTTATTTGACAATCCATTCTCTGCAAATTGACTCCTTGCTTCCTCATAGCATGAATCAAGTAGTACCCTTGGGAGTGGTTTGGAATGAAACTTATTACAAAACAGTTATTTTGTTTCTATAGTTTTAAAAAGCTTAGTTTATAATAATTAAAAACACTCACTATCTATTAGTTTACGACTCACTATCTGCAGGCATTGTTGACCAATACAGTCTGTACTGTATTGGTCAACAATGCTTGCAGATAGTGAGTTGTAGTATATTAAATAATAGTAATAACAACAAATCAGTGCTTTATTTTTAAAAAAGTAACAAACATTTCTTTACAAAAATTAGCCTTACACATAAATCAAAAATGGTCCAAAGACCTTTTTTTGGTACATAGATATCTGGATTAGCACTCGTAGTTGCCATTACCCTCTTATATACACAAATGAACTCAAAGATTATATTATACACACATAAATATTCAATTTTGTATATTGCAATTGACAGTAAAAATAAGCTGTCCTTAACTGAAGACTAACTTTATACAAGATATTAAATTTCACATTACAATAAATTTAGTCTAGAAATAGACAAATACTTTATATGCTTTGTGTAAATTAATATAAAGAATATATAACTTAACACAACAAAATTCATATGGAGTTGCAACATTTATAAATTATGTTATAGCTAATAATTATGTGTTATATTTATTTGTGATAAAATAACTCTACAAAACCAATCACAGTAAATAAATATCTTAAATAAATAAAATAATGCCATTTTTTCATTAAAAAAATCAAATATCGTTTAATTTTTTTAAGATGTAGCTCATTTAATTATTTCAAGGGCTGAGTGGCTAACACAAGTGATGTAAGTTCTTGTTAAAGGAAGGCAGTATTCTACCGGGTATCAAAGTACCTCTGAAATTTGTTTCTTTGCATATATACGACTAAGAAAGTTTCTAAAACATTTATTTCTTTTTATTACTGTATTATTATTGTTTATTTATTATTGTGAATATATTTATTTTATTAAAGACTGTATGTAAATGATGTTATTTAGTGTTATGTCATCATGTGTGTGTGTGTGTGTGTGTGTGTGTGTGTGTGTGTGTGTTTGTGTCTGTGTGTGTGTTGCGATGGTTCATTTAAACCGATCTCAATGAAGAATTTTGAAAACTGAAAAATTCTAAAATTTCACTAAAATCAGCCAAAAATAGTATTATTATTGTTTATTTATTATTGTGAATATATTTATTTTATTAAAGACTGTATGTAAATGATGTTATTTAGTGTTATGTCATCATGTGTGTGTGTGTGTCTGTGTGTGTGTGTGTGTGTCTGTGTGTGTGTTGTGATGGTTCATTTAAACCAATCTCAATGAAGAATTTTGAAAACTGCAAAATTCTAAAATTTCACTAAAATCAGCCAAAAATAGTAGAAGTTAGAAAAATAATTTGATTAAGTATAGGAAAAGTTAATGTAACTAGGCTAAACGGAGTCAAGGTCAGATTGTCCAAACAGGAATGACCAAGCTTTCCAGTTTTAACAAGAAAACGTCCCATAAGAACACATGTTAAAATTTTGAAATTCGAAATCAAAAATAAAATTAATGTCATAGTGCAGATTACAAATAAAACTAATAATTAAAAGTAACTAAAATTAAATGAAAAAAACCGAAATAAATTGAAAAGTAAAGGAAGAATAAAAAGTGTAGAAGTTGGCTATTGTGTATAGTGATAATTTTGACGAACTGATTTCCAGCAGGTCAGTTCGACAGTCTCGTATTAACATCCAGGAAGATAACACGCTTTTAGTAAGTCTGAAGAGGAAATCGTCGCAAAGAAAAATCGTCAGTGTTCAGTACTTCTCGAGGTTAATTACGACAACCAAAAGAAGGGTTGGCCTTAGAAGAAAACACTACATCCGGACTCAGCTTACAGAAGACATCTTTAATACGAACTCCGGCAAATATTAAACTAATATTTGTCGTTATCACCGAAGAGAAGAAGATTCAGCAGAAAGAGGACTTCTTGAAGATTCCCCGGAAGAAGACATCACTGGGTGAGATCTTCAGGGACCACCACAATCCAGAAGGAGGAAGAAAGGACATGCACTATCCAAATAAAATAAGGTACTGCATAAATCAAGAATTTTAATAAATAAAATCTTTATTAAACTTGAAAAAGCTAAAAGTCAAAATTTAAACTTAATCGAAAATAAATAATATTTTAAAAATAAATAAAGGAAAAGAAAGTATTAAAGCCAATTAGAGTCATTGCCAGTATTAAAATTTTCAAATAAATAAAAAGCAAACAGATTGGTCAAACAATAAGAATAGGGTTTAAATTTGTCATTATTAGTAGTATGAGAATATATTTGTGTAGAAGGAATATAGTATAAGCATAGGAATAAGTTTTTATCAGTTTGTTTATGAAGATAACTTTTTGAAATCAGATGTCAGAAAAAGGCAACTAAAAATGGTTGTAAAGATTTAATCATTAAATCTAGTAGTTTTCAACATTTTGATAAAATTGTGCCAGAAATAATAAATTTGTTATATATCAACTTTGTACTTTGTTTTCTAAATATCCTTGATTAATTAAATTCCAAAATTTTATTCAAAAAAGAAAGTAAGTGCTCAAAAAGAAAAATTTGTAATAAAATAAAATAATTTTAATCTGATGAGATAACACTAGCTCCAAAAGGCACACCTTTGAGACAGAGTCTAGAACAGTAATAAAGGTAAGATAGAAATAGAAATTGAATTTGATATATGAAAATATGTTAGAATAAGATTTTAATTTGAATATTTGTGTTAGATCTTGTGTTATATATATTTAAGAAATTAATAAGGGAGTTAGGGTAAAGGCATCGAAGAAACAAATCCTCTACCTTGCGAACTTGTTAAATTCTTGCAAGCACAAAAACAAATAACCCTAACGCGTTTTCCCTTAGAATAAATCTTTAAGGGGGAAATCTCCACGGGGTGTGTTGCAGTGAGTGTGTGTGTGTGTGTGTGTGTGTCTATGGAAATTACACTATTCAGGAAATTTCAGAGAAAGGGTTGTAATGGTGGTAATTTTCAATAAGCCTAGGAGTACCAAAATCCTAAATCCGGACCTTACAGCATATATTAGTAAGAATAAAACAAATTTTTATAAAATTCCAAATAGTTCAAACATTACTCATTACAAGCACAAATAACTAGAAGATCTTTGTGTAATTATCTTCAGAGAAAAGAAAGAGTTTTAACCCTTGAACTACCAACCTTCTATTTTTAGAGTCACGCTCTTTTATCAATTACCATCAACAACTTTTAAACTATCAAGTAGGCCTTTATCAGTCTGTTCTATTCCTGAATTTTTTTCCAAATCTACTAGTTTTGATAATGTGTGTTAGTTAAAAATCGAGCTTTCATTTGATATCCAACAACATGACAGAAATTTAGTTTTGTGGGTTGGAAGAATTATATAAAAATATTCATTTTTTTTTGTGCAGCTGATTTCTATTACTATTTTTTATTTCTTATGAGTTTACTATTTTTGTTTAATTTTATAAATAACTTGTGAAAACTATACAATAGGCTCACAACTATCTGGCCTAATGTGGCGGTTGGGCTGGGTAGCAAAAAATATGGATAGGCTGGATGTTGAGGCTATATCAATTTCTTTGTGATCATCATACAAATTTGTGATAACTAAATATCAGTAGTGTTTCACAGCATATTTAAACTTATGTCTATAGAATTTGATATAATTAATGTTAATTTGACCTAATTATCAAAGAAAAGTTGAAATGTAAAAATATTTATAAAATTTTAATATTTATTTAAAGAATGTAATAAAGCTGGACAACATATTTCTAGAATTTGTCATTCATATTTAACGAACAGTTATAAAATTACACAATTGACCATAAATCAAAATAAGAACACACCAATAAAAATTTAACGGCATAAACAACCGATACCATTAGATATCTTCTGCTAAGTATTGTAAAATAATAGTCAGCATTTTCTTGTACAGAAAGATGTGTAAAAATCTAAGCAATTTGCTCACACAACATTAGTGATCTCTTTGTCAATAAAGCAATACCAAAGGCAAGCGCTTGTAATTAGATGATAAAACTATGCAGAAAACAGAAAAGGTGGATGTAGGTGTATATTTTAAAAGACCTTCCAATCGAAAAGTATTGTAAATTAACTTTTAAAGAGACTAAATTTGTGGATCTAAATTAATATTATTTACAACCTACACCAGGCTGGATAGTACAGAGGGCCAGATGGTATCTCGTAAACTATTGATACAATAGATAAAAACTAACTCAAATCTACCATAATTATAAGTAGGTTTTTATCTGTTCTACAAATTAGTTATTTTAATTTTAGTCCTGCAATGGTATTTACACTTCCTACACTATAACCAATTAAATTTTTAACTTGATTCAACAAAGTTGAGTCTTCAAAGTACAGAAAATCTTCAATTTTTTAAAAGTTGAAGTTCATTTAACTTCTAAATAAGTGAGATTAACAACCAAAAAAACTGAAGAATAAAAGAGTCTTAAAATTTGGTGTAAAATCATAGGGGTTACCGTAAAGGCATTTTAAAGTTAGCTGCAATTTTGGAAAATGGCAGACATTTTCAAAGTTTGCAAAACTAATTTTTTAATTTAAAGTTTAAAGTTTTTCATAGAATCAATAGTTTACGAGATACCAATAGTGCCCAAGATAAAATGATTATTCTGTATAGAACACTTCGTAGTTTTCATTTATTTTTAGCTTATGACCAAATTATGAAAATATGCTTGCAAAATACCAAAAATTGTGTACCAATTAGAGGAATTTAACCTACAGTTCTAGAGTTAATGGTACAATTGTTTAATTTAATTTATGTGGTATAACTGTTGTCATGGTTAAAATCCTCACTAATCTTTGAATGTGGAGAATTATTGCCTATCTGTACATTACACGAGGCCAACACCACATACAAAAAGAAGGAAGGGAAAATATATGACCATGATTATTTAGAATCATTTTGTACCACATAATCTAGAGTGTTATAAAACTAAATCTTACTTATACTCCAATTATCCAGGACTAGAATAAATTGTTATAAAAAATATAAATTCTAATATACTAACATAACATCAATTATATATATATATATATATATATATATATATATATATATATATATATATATTAGCAAAATTCCTACATGGTAACTGTTATTTTTCTAATAATGTTTGGTATAAATGTATAAATAGGCACATACGAACATAAGTATTGAGTCATTTTCAGAATATCACAAAGCAACATCTCTGTATTTTTGGAAATCATCAGACTCTGCTCCGAGAGAGCTTTTACTTCTAGTTTTTTGTTTACCAGGATAAAAGCTATTAATATTTCTGCCGTAGTAAAATTCTTGAGGATGTTGCACCATTTGAAGAGGAATTCTTCTTGAATTGAGTGAAAAATCAGGAGAAAAATATGCATTCCTTATTCGTCCATCACCAGCTGTAAAGAATTTCAAATCTGAAGCTGATTTAGAACGATCGAAACCCGATTTCAATATCCTCCTGTCTAGACTTTGAGTAAATAATTTCGATTCAGTCATGTCTGTAGATTTGCCATCTAGAACAGACATAGCTTTCCTTGGATTCTCTATTGAATTTGTAAAGAATCTTAAATCCATCATGGATTGAGCACGGCTTATATTGTTTGGACTGTTGAGATTTGATGTTAAAGCTAAATTGAAAGTGGAGGCATTAAACTCGCTATTTTTAAAAGAGCCACCAATCATTGTGTTATCATTATAGTAAGGTCCATCTTGAGGATATACAGGTCTCTGCATGATATGTTGAGGTATTGGACCATTGAACACCTGGACTCCAAGGCAAGATAAACCTGAATTCTGAGGAGCTGGAGATATCCGTCTGAAAAGAAAAGAATTTTACCATACTTATTTTAATTTCATTTGTTATTATCTTTATACAAACATTTATTTTTGTTTGTTCTCATATTAGAGGCATTTTAAGTAGTAATTTGTCAGCATGTGAGCAGTATAAACAAATAGCCAGTATTGGCCTGTGATTCAAAAAGAAGGTGCAGCACAAACTACTAATATTGGTCGGGAGAGTAATGCAAGCCTGGGTCTTTTACTAACTACATTTTCATCTTCGGTTGCGACCCCAGTCACAATTAACTGTGCCTTTACTTGTGTAATCAACCAAACACACACTAAAGATTGGGAATGTAGTTCCCAAAACTAGTTTTTGTAGTTAAATTAAATATTTGAAATTGATTATACAGTATATGTGTTATTATTTCACTATTGTTACTATGAAGGCATTTAACAATATCTGAATCTCCAAAACAATTAATTTTATGAAATAAATTGTCTTAAAGGTATGAAATACAAAATACAAATAAAACAAAGATTTTTTTAAAAAATAAGATCCAAACTCTTGTTGTTGCGAGCAGCGAACTTGATGATATCGTCACAGAATGGCATTGTCTCTATCCAAAGGTCACCAACCAGTTTTAAACTACGGATATTGTTTCAAGGTTATTCAAGGTACATCTTGTAATGTGATATTTCATGTATTTATTCTCTTTAAACATGAAAAACTTATTTTTACAGAGCAGCTTGTCAAAGGTAATGTCAGAATCAAGGAAAATGTATACTTCTTACATCTGTCATGTCATATTTTTTATGATCCAAAGAAAAGGGTTTTGAACTTACTAACAAATTCAGTGCAGGCACAAAAAGAATAGAAATAAACTAACTAACTCACTTAAGAAACTAAACAGTAAAAACAAATGTGTTACTTGTTTATGCCTTAAGGAAACAAAACGCACATAGGCAAGTGCAGTCACTACTCCTGTTGTAGAAAACAGGCATTACTTGTATCCCACCAGAACCTCAATAACAGTCGAAGGAGGGGGTGGCTAGTTTCCATGACAACCACTGAAATAGAACTGTCAAGTCCTTTCGTAGTACTTGACTTGACAGTCAAAATTCAGTTACTAGCCGACATTTAATAGCAATTGTTAAATTTTGCCTATCTTTGACAAAAGACTTCTTTATAACTTAGGTGTTCAAATCAAAAATGATATTTGTAAGAGCACAATGTGAATAAAATTATCAAAAAAAATTTTAATTTTAAGCTTTAAATACAAGGTTGGAATTACAGTCTATGAAATTAGTATCTTATTATTACTGTATTTCATTTAGTATAAATTTTTTTTTTTAATAATAGAAAGAGTTATTTAATATATTACTGTATTAGGAATATTGGTTTTTTGAGGGAAAAATACTTTATTGAGACAATTTATATCTGAAAAAAGTTATGATCAGGTTACACCAGTGAATTTTGATAACCTTACAGGTAGCACTATAAAATGAAATACTAGTTTTATTAATTTGTATTTAAATATGCGTATCTTCATCTTCAACAATATTGTGCATTTTCAAGTCTGCATTATCATCATTATTGTTCTTTTCTCTTTGAATGTTGTTGTCTACCATTTGTTGATATTAGGTTAATTCTTAATTCATCCATCTCTCACCAACATTCACCAAAATGTTTTATTAAAGTTCATCAACTTTGTTCTTCTTTTCTTGTTTCATACAGACTGTGCAGCAGAACATCTTGGTCAGTCATATTCAGTAGTGTCTTTCATTGTTTGGTAATAGTTTTTGATAACACCACATGAAATTCTCCTCATATTAGAATTTTACCAGTTTTGAATTTTCACAGAAGTATTCTTCTTCATGGCCCAAATTTAAAATTCCATTGGTTTAATGACCACAGAAACTGCTGATTTCCAATCATAGTATTTTTTTTTAAATACTTTTACAGTTGTTTCTTCACAAGTATTAACTGTACCTTTGTTCATGTTAAATTTGTCTTTTAATTTTTTCTTTAATTAAGAAACACTCAATATTAATACAGCCTCTAACTCTGATAATGCTCTTCTTTTAGCAATGTTATGTTATGGATGCAGATGTGCCAACTTGAAAAAATATAATATTTTCCCTACATTTCACTGTCAATAGTTAATAGGTAAGAAGATACAGTATAATATTCTACTTTAAGATGCAATACTGCAAAACAAGATAAAGGATGTTTGGAATCAAAACTAGCTGCAACATTTGATTGTTGAATGGGACAAAGGTGAGTTTGAAATTAAATGATATAATGGATTTGAAACTGAAATGGCAGTGGATAAGGGTTGGTCTGGAAACAAACCAATATTTTAACATGTATTATTACTTTTATAAGAGTAATTTTTTAACCAAATACAGGTTGGTAATCTAGAAAATTAATAGTTGATTTAGAATCAGAATTAAACTGTTTTAAAAAGTTTGATCGAACAAGGTTGGTTTTGGAACTGAAAATCTGAACTGTTGTTTTTAATTTATGTTTTTTGTGTTTTGTAAGTATGTAGTTAAACTTCATGTATGATAAAATCATGTTAGTATGATTATAATTTTATCCACTTTTGATGATGACTGAAAAATAGGGACAATAACTGTGAATTGAAGTAAACTTTATCAAATGGATTGTTCATGCAAGTACCTATTCTAATAAGTAAACATTTTAAGAGTAATCGGATAAGCTACTATAAAATGAATACCTACAACCTTAAAAATATGGATCTTCGTATAAACTATGGTAACACATTTATGTTAAAAATATTTACTATTCTACATTGTAAATTGTAAATAGATTCTTTAAATAAAATTTTTAAATAATTAATTAAAGTAATATGATTGCATATAAGAGTGGGCTTGAACAGAAATTGGACCAACCGTTCTTGAGATAATGTAAAACAAACAGATGAAGAGGACCAGTCAGACAAAAATCATCCCAAAAATGTTTTTAATGTAAGCCTACTAAGAAGATTTATAGTATGTTTCATTATTTCTTAATTAGAAGAGTAAAAACTGTTTTCTTCATAATTGTTCAAGGTGAATTATTCTTACCCTCTTAAATTTGTTACAATAGCACCATTGTTTAATTGATTTGAAGATGCAGTAAACCCAGTATTCTGATATGCTAATCCATTCTTCATGTGACCATTGCTTGATACTGAATTTCTTCGATTGTGCATAGTACTTGCCTGAAACAGATTTCCACAATGAAACTTTCAAAACAATTTAATACAAACATTCCTATTTCAAAAAAAACTAAAACAGTTTAAATTAAAATACAAATTCATTCAAGACAAGACACGAGCTGATATAAGGTCCGGCAGAATGAACTCCCAGAATGAAAAATTGCCACCATGCAAACACTATTAGTGGTGGAGTGAGTGGGAGGTAAATCAGGATGACAATAAGAAAATTTTAATAAATTTAAAAACAGCCTAAACAACTGTTATTGTCTGAGCAACTGTTCTACTAGGTGACCGATTTTATTACCTATATATTGTAAGTTTTAATTGTGCCTTTACTCACTCACCATCGTCTGGTTTTGTAGTATGTTGACATATTTATTTAGTTAAAAATCAAAATATTTATTTTGATATTTTAATATTGTCATTGATGTATAATGTTCTTTAAAATAATATTTAACACTAGTAATTTTTTTAATGTTTTAGTAATGTTATGAAGTATAAAGTTTGCCCTGGAATTGGCATTTAACTTATGCCGTAACATGGTGCCCCCTTTTGCGAAACTGCCAAACTACGAGAAATATTTCTGTCTTTTCTGTTCTCTCTATGAAATTCAGGTTAGACAGCTTTGAAAGATTGAAACACGAGCTTTTCAATGGTGTATAATTCATTTCTCTATGACTCCATTTACTAGGCTAAAGGTTGAGTTGAAGAAAACAACTTTTTTTTTTTTGATGAATACATCTGTAAAATGAGTTTTTGTCATAACTAATTTATAGATTGAATACTATAAAAGTTATAGACATGTTGCGAACTCTGTTGGATAGGTAAAGATTTGTACTAAAAACAGTACAATTGCACATTTATTTGAAATAATTTACAGTTTCCGACCTTTACACAAAGTAGGATGCTTATATTGTAATGCAAGTTGGCGAGTCGCCATTTTTACGAATAAAACACACCAAACTTTACCAATTAATTAAATATTTTTATAGCGTTTTATAAACTTTTGATTACATGTATATGCATCTACGAAACGTCAGCTTTACAATGGTATAACATTTATTTCGGTAGGATGATTTTAAGTAACCCTAATGTCGAGTTGCAATATCAGAGTGTTTTACAGTTGTCTGTCAACCGTTAATGCCTTCTACGGCTCAAATGAGCCGCATGCCAAAACTAAGGTTAATGTAGTTTGAAATTCATGTTTGATAAAGTTGCTCATTTCACTGCTACTGTTAACAAACACTTGTAAACTTACTAAATAGACTTCTGCTTTGTATTTGAGTAAGGTGTTCTCAAATAACAGTTGCTCATTTCACTGCTCCAGTTAACTACTTGTAAACTTACTAAGTAGGCTTTTGCTTCATGTTTGAGAAATCTGCTCTCAAAAACCAGTTGCTCATTTTACTACTCCCGGTATAAAGCACTTGTAAATTTACTAAGCAGGCTTTCACTTTGTGTTTGAGAATGCTGCTCTCAAAGATCAATTGCTCATTTTACTACTCCTATTAACAAGCACTTGTAAACTTACTAAGCACTAACTTTGTGTTTGAGAATGCTGCTCTCAAAGATCAATTGCTCATTTTACTACTCCTATTAACAAGCACTTGTAAACTTACTAAGCACTCACTTTGTGTTTGAGAATGCTGCTCTCAAAGAGCAGTTGTCAATTCACTGCTTCTTCTACCATCCAGTTGTAAACATACTAAGCAGGCTTTTTTGCTTCGTGTTTGAAACTGCTCTCGAAGAGTAGTTGCTCATTTCACCCCTCCTGCTAACGAGTATTTGTAACCTGCTTTTGCTTTGTGTTTGAGAAAGGTGCTCTCAAAGAACAGTTACTTATTTTACTACTCCCACTAACAAGCACTTGTTAACTTACTATACAGGCTTTCACTTTGTGTTTTAGAATGTTGCTCTCAAAGAGCACTTGTCAATTCCCTGCTCTCACTCCTAATCAGTTTTAAACTTACTAAGCAGCCTTTTACTCTGTATTTGAGAAAGCTGCTCACAAATGGCAGTTTCTCATTTCACTGCTCACACTACCAAGCAGTTGTAAACTTTTTAAGCCAGCTTTTGATTTGTATTTGAGAAAAGTGCTCTCGAAGAGCAGTTGCTTATTTCACTACTCCCCTTACCAAGCATTAGTTCTATCGTCTATCATCAAAATCTTACGAAAGGTGTGAGAGTTACTACGAACTAGTAAACATTTTATAACTTTGTGATTACTGAATACCGATTTTTTTCAATTCCCCCTAAAATGTTCATTCCCCCCAAAAATTTTGTCAATGACACCCTCATGGGCGGTCTTGTGCAGGGAAGCTTTTAAGGATTTAAATATCCTAACACTCCAAAACATGCACATCCTTGAAGTATAATAATACTATATTTAACATTATTTGGTATACAAATAGCAACAGGTTGTAGTAAACATTTTGAGTTGTCATACATACAACATACATACATATTGCAAATAAAAAGAATGTATAACTCAATACAAAATCATACAAAGACCATATAAACTATTTACAATTAAAGTTACTTTTCACCGAGTATGAACAAGGTAAGTTTTAAGTTCTAGTTCAGGCTAGAATTACTCTATACAGTGTCTTTCTATAATACTTGGAGATAAATTCAGGAAGTGGTTATATGGGTCAGAATAAATAAAAAGAGTTCCTATGAACATATGTCTGAAAACACTTATTTTACCGACTATCCACCATTTTGTTTTTTTACTAAATAATTTATATTCCTAGAACAGCTAAACCGATAAGTTGAAATTTTGCACATTACTCATCAATGTAAAGACCTAGTTTGAAAAAAAATAATATACTTGTTCCATTAATCCGTTTCAAAATGGCGGTTATTTAAAAAACTTTAATGAAAATAACTCGAAAACGGAAAGTTTTTATAAAAATCAACAAGAGTAATTTTTTTTAGCCTATTTAAATTCAATGGTATAATTTTCAAAACTAACGAAAAAAGGGTAACACTAAAACAGCATCCATTAGTTTGATAGATTTCAACATGTCGGTCGTACAAAATCTTTTATGGTAAATTTCATTAAATTCACAACAATGCATAACAACTAGGTGATTCTTCTTAAGTTTAAATATGGTATTTAAATTACCGGTCATATAATATACTCCACCGTTCTCTGTTTTACTGTTACTATTTATTCGATAGTTTTGACAGTTATACCATTAGTTAGGATATTAAACTGGCTACAAAAATGTACCTTTGACATTTTTTTACAAAAATTTATGATTTATTTTCATTTAACATTTTTAAATGGAACGCCATTATGAAACGGATTGTTCAACAACTTCATTACTTTGTTGAAACTAGGTCTTTACATTGATGAGTGCAGTGCAAAATTTTAATTCATTCTGTTAAACCATTCTAGAGATATAAATTATTTATTAAATAAACAAAATATCGGATAACTGGTAAAAGAAGCGTTTCTGGACATATGTTTATAGGAATTTTTTTCTTTATTTTGACCCATATAACCACCCCATTAATTATCTCTGCACATAACAGAAACACCCTGTACACCCTGTATAATAGACTTCTGAAGACTATAAAAGATATAAACAGTTTAAAAAAATTAAAGCTGAATTGAAACACTTGTTATTGCTGAGGAGTATCTATAATGGGTGAGTTTTGTTTGTAAAGGCTGTGGATAGGGGACAAAGTCCTCACATGTTCAATATATATTGCTTTATTACTATGATTTAATATTTGATTACCTAATTGGTATTATTATTCAATTAGAATTTGTTATGTTTGTATTTGTTTTACTGTGTAAAACATATACACAGTAAAAACACATATTTCACGTGTTTTAATTATAATTTAATAGCTTAGTATTAATGTTTTGACATTTGATATAAAAAAAAAGAAAAGTAAACAAAAAGAAAAGATAATGAAATTAAAATGTGTAGTACATACAGAATTATTATCCAAACGAAAAAAAACAAGTACATGGCAGTATAAAAAACTGTATAGTATCTAAGGCAAATAATATATATTGGTTTTACAGCTGACTCAAACTCATTAACAAAGCAAAATGTGAATTTATCCTTTTGTTAAATTATTGGAATCACTTCACAAATCCAAAATTCTAAGATGCTAATAACACTTTATCACATCCATTAAATGATTGCAGTTAAAAAAATGATGCAATAGTGTATCCTAAGAATATGTTTATACACACATATTGCTGGTAAGTACATTTTCTAATTTCAAAATTGTTTTCTTTCTTTTTTTAAGTAAAATATAACAATAACAATTTTAACCTAAAAATACTGAACTTTTTTTCAAAGAATATTAAATGAATTATAGAGTTAATTAAATATTTAACCCTTTAACTGCTCAATACTTAAACCTTTACTGCCAGGAATTTTAGTGTTTTGTAATATTATATTTAATATTTCAGTTTATATATATAATATTAAGTATGATTGTTTTTAATTTCAAAAACAAAACAATAATTTTTTTTTCTTTTTCAATTTGAGATACTTTGCTATAACATATTACCAAAAAATCTTATGTCATTTTAGTTCTATTACATGTAGATTAATGTGAATTTTATACTGAGGAAAATATATATAATTTTCATTTTTTTAATCAATATAAACACCCGGTGATTTTGTTATGTTCTGTACTCCAGCAAACACAAGTATTGGATTGACAATTTTTTCTTTTTCCCCTTTGTAATTTTAAGGCAAAAAAACCCTCAGTCTTTATCACCTTATAAAAAAAAAATTAGAGTATAAAATAAAGACTCCTAGCCCTTGAATACTATAATAGTGCCAGGATTGGAAGAAAACAAAAGTTGATCAAGAGAAACTTGATAGGAAAGATGAAAGAGAGCAATCTAATCCAAAACTACATGGAGAAAGATTTAGATCCAGCTAGGATTTGCCACACTATGAGTGAGCCCCTGTGGGATGGAATAGTTCGAGTCACTTTTAGAGACATCAGATTTTATCTAGCATACTTCACACATGAGTTTGTGCCATTATATATTTAAAACAAATAAAACTATATACACACATTAAAAGTATTTACAAACAACTATGACACTAAAACGATCACAACCAAAATGATAAATAAACATTCACAACAAAACACATGCTCTGTCATTTGACTACTACTTTTAGCGTAAATTGACAACAACATTTTTTCTAGGCTCATATCACCGCAACGTAATTAAATTTCCCATTTGTGAAAAACTGTGAACCACTCATCATTAATGATCACAGTATTTAGAAAGTCAGAATAGTTATTTACACAGTTCGGCATGTCCTGTGAGACATCCAAACGAAGATGATTCTGATATATTGATAGCAGCATTTGAATGAAGTAAACAGTTTCCAGAAGCAACTGTACTGACCCATTTCCGGTAGAATTTGTGTGCATGTAACAACTGAGAATGATGATTTAGTCACTGAAACATTGTCTTGCATTTGTAGTTCACAAATGAAGTGGTTTTTGTGGAAAATTCTATTTTCATTCTTTTGGCGAATCTGCAGGCACTAAATCCTAACTAAAAATGGATTGTATTAAAGCAGTGTTTATCCCCAAATTAATTTCTAGAACGGAGACACAATGCTCTTTTACATCCAAAGTTTGGATTTAGTAAATAACCTAGTGATTTCGACTTGTTGAGAGCTTACAGTTATGTGAGTTGTTCACTTGGTGTATTAAAATAAGTACATTCCTACATTTTACCAAACAATTTGCCCAAGGAGCAGACTTTATGATTTAAAAAAATATATAATAATACAAATATTCCCTTGGCAGCAAACAATGTAATTGGTGTAATAACCAGAGCACAATGTAGTGCTCAGCATCCGCAAGACTGGATTAAAGTTGTGAATAAAAGCAAATAATTTTTCATCATTATTTGTGTTATTATACTTTATCAGCTCCAGCCCAGGAGAAGTAATGAAATATTATTTTTGCTTAGTGACCGAGATGCCTAATAATTATATTTACTTACAGCACCAGTAAATGTTCATAATATGAAAAGTTTCATTGTATAAAAAGAAAAGTTATAAACATAATTTTAAAATACATAAATCTTAAGAGACTTTTGGAGGTTACTTTTAACTATACACTACCGTGTTGAGATCTTGAAGACGCCTTAACACCTGTTTTTCTTCTCTCCATGTTGAATAGAGAGATTGTACGCATATCATTCCTGCTACCTAAACAAAATAATAACAATAAGTTCAAAAATCAAACTTAACTTCATTTTAATTATACTTTAAAATAAACATAACTTTACATCCATTCTCTTTTTTTAATTTTTTACACCTCTGAATCTAAACTAATGTTTTGTGAAGCTTATTCTGGAAGAATAACTTACAGTCAATATGATTAAGCAAATTTTCTGAGCATACTGAAGAGTCACCCAAACAAACCACAGGGATAGTCATGATTCCTAAAATATTAGAAGAGCAACAATTCGATAAAAAATCGTATGAGTAGTATAAACGCCTGCAATAGAGATACAACTAATAGTCAATGGGGTTAATCAAGATTTCTGAGCATACTAGAGGGACACTCATTGTCCATAGTGTCAGTCATGATTCCTGACCATCTTGTAGAGACGAAAATTAGATTACAATCAAAGGTGAGTGATAAGAAAGCTTGAGATGGACAACTAGCAGCTAGTGATGATGGTTATGATTCTTGAGCATACCGGAGAGATAACCATTAGACCACAATCAGAAAGTTAGTGACAAAAAAGCTTGAAATGTAGGAACAATTAACAGCCATTGGTGTTAACAAAGATTCCTGAATGTGCTAGAAAGATATCCAACAAACCAAAGGTTTAGTTATAATTCCTAACCATGGTGGACAAATAACCATTAAACTATAATCAGATTTTTTGTGATAGGAAATTCTGAGATGTAGGAACAATTAACAGCCATTAGGATTAATCAAGATTCCTGAACATATTGGAGGAA
Organism: Aphrophora alni; assembly: GCA_963513935.1. NCBI lineage: Eukaryota > Metazoa > Arthropoda > Insecta > Hemiptera > Aphrophoridae > Aphrophora > Aphrophora alni. The sequence goes on from OY740765.1 coordinate 114,574,199, forward strand.
TATCCAACAAACCACATGGGCTAGTTATAATTTCTAACCATGGTGGAAATATAACCATTATCAGAAAGTGAGTGATAGGAAAGTCTGATACGCAACAGTCATTAAGATTAACCAGGATTCCTGAACATATTGGAGGGATATCCAACAAACCACAGGACTACTTTTGATTCCTAAACATACTGTAGGCATAACTATAAGACTACAATAAGAAAGTGAGTGATAGGTTATAAATACATTGTTTTTAAATAATCATCTATTGTGTTATTAGCCCTATATTGTTTTTAACTTATTTTAAAACAATCATTTGTTTTTTTGACATTTGATCACCTTACAAATAAATGTTATATGTATTTCAATTTGGATTAAATTACGTAAAAATATATACTAATCACTAAAGTTCTGTGTGTTGTTGACAAGTACTAAGAAATTATGTTTAAAATTTTTTATCAATAACTCAGTTTTCTAAACCTACAGAAAAAATAAAACAACATATTGTTTGTCAATAAAAGATGTAACTTTTGTATCATGTATATTTTTTGTAAAGTCATTGGTTTTCGAGATATTCAACATTCAAAATTCAAGTATTTCTTTTGGTACACTTGTAAAACATAACATAATAAATGTATATACCAAATCTGAACTTAGATTTTTTTGTGGGAAAAACAAAATGAGGGATAATCAGAAAACTAAGCATTTTTGGTAAATGTTTATAGCGCCCTTTTTTCTTTACTTTTGACCTTAGGAATGACCCATTGTAGTTTGGGAACATAATGAAACAACATGCTGTATATACCTTTTTTTCTCTAAGATTAATTTTACATAGAGTAAATTCATATCATTATATATATTTTAATCTCCCATTGTCTTATCTTTTTGGCAATCATTTTATCAAAAGACAAAAGGTATCCAACTACTAACGTTCTTTCCCGACATACTTTCCTTTAACATAATAGTAATGGAGAGTCCGTGAGGATTAATAAAACTGTTGTAGCCACTAACACAAAACTGTATCTTGCAATTTTTTCTGTTGTACCATCCTGACAATGTGACAAATTATCCTGTTACTACCCATCTACACAAAGCATTAAATCCTTTCAGTTTTTCACATTCATAATATCTGAAAAGAATATTTATTAGTGGATGGCTGCTTTCCTTTAGTTTCGTGAGATTTCTGGTACTCTGGAAGGAATATATGTCCTGTTGAAGAAATCTAGATGTATTGTTGTCCTTTCAGTAACATAATACTCTAGTACTGTAATGGATATGAAAAAGATGATTGCCATTATAGGTTTAGCTATATACAGTATTTAAGAGAAAAAGTGGTAAGAGATCAGTGACTTGAAATTGTTGAAGTAGCTACCAGTTTCAGAAGCTCATGATTTAAAAAATTACCTACTAATGGATTTAAATATATTTAATAAGTTTTTGCAGATGGTAGCCCCATATTCGTAGAAGGAGGATAAACAGATGCAACTAGGTCAACACAAACACAATACAAGTTTTAAAAGATAAAAATGAGTAAATCCAGCGGGAAAGCACATCGTAATAATGGAGCTCACTGTATGTGTTTACTAGCTACAGAGGAGAAGGGGTGTGAGCAATAACTATGATTTGTTTGCCTGGAAAGATTTTTAATGATTAGGGAAAACAGAATTATAATGAAAGATAATATTGCATTATTAATATCTTAAGTTGAGCAACACGTTGCCTTAATTAGTTTTGTTTATTCTTTTTTTCTGTTAGGGTGGATGAATCAGTAGCCAAGACAACGAGAAAGCTGAATACTAATAACGGTAAAATTAGTAGGTTTTGAATTTGTTTGCTTTTATTATTATTTAATAAATCTCAGAAGTTGTTATTACAATTAGTATTATATAATTATTCGAAAACATAATTCAACGTAACACTACTATCGTGCAATACTATTAAAAAAACTACATGCTCATTTAAAATAATTATAAATGATAAACTTTTCTTCTAAATAAGTAACAATCTTATAGTAATAGAAATAAAAACAAACAAAAAATATATAAAGATATATCAATATTGTAAATTAGTTAAGTGCACTTTAACAAGTTATTAAAATTTGTATTTTTTTTTTAATCAAGACATACACACACAAATTACAATTTGTTATTGATTAGTGACATAACTAAAAAAAACAACAACAAAAACAACCATAATGTTTGTAATTAGAAGTAGCCTAATTACTACTTAATAGGGCCCTTTACAAAATGGAATTTAATTAGTAACATTAAATACATCAAAATGTCTTATAAATATATTTTTTGTGAAGAAACAATTTCTTAAAAGTCACTTTTAAAATTTAAATACAGTAGATTAATATTGTTATCCTTAATTTAGGCTAGCCGATATTTTGTTTTATTCAAAATATAAATCAAATCAAATATGAAGTGAGATTTAACTATATTTAAATTTATATAAACTTTAATGTTTATTTTCTTTTGTCCATAATAGTAGTAATTAGAAGACCCAATACGTAAACTCAAATAAATAAATGTTGAAGGAAAACCTGTATGTAGCGATGAAAGCTCCTGTCCAAAGTTGTCCAAGAAGATTCCACAAGGTCTGACGTCTGGAATTTAACAGCTGTAAATCGGTAAACACCCACAGTTCGCAGAGTTAAGCAGATTAATAAAAAATAAAAAAATTTCCAAAAGTTAAGTTATGAAAAAAAACAATAACTTACAAAACTTGTGTGTGAAATTTAAAGAATTAATCGTTATTACGTGAATCAATATAAATCCTTTACTCTTCAGAATAATATTGCCTAAATTATATACCCGTACTAAGGCACAGTTTATTAAATTCACAACACAATTAAAAACAAAGCAAACAATGTTTAAAAGAATAACAAACAAACAAGATAAGTTAGCTTTGTCTTTGATCCCAAATCCAACTTCATGTTGAAAATTTCACTGTCAATCCTGTCCGGCAAACACTACACACCGACTTACTATCAAACCCCCATTCCCAACCTCTGTTTATCTATCGAACACTCAACGGCTGATCGATAAGCCAAATTAAACACTGGCGTACAGCAACTGGTGTCCTTATCGTTGTGTAAACTTGGAGTTTGCATTGAGTTAAAATTATTTGTTATTTTATTAATACTGATTATTGAAAAACATGAGACAACTGTCTCAAGCGTGCCATTATTACTAAAAAATAAGGTGAAAGACATATCAGTACTAACCGAAGGTTACTTCTGATGGAAAAGAACGGTGGAGCGAGACAACAGCTTGGCTTGACAGATAGATAGAACTGTCATCATATCCTTTCACAACTGAAAACGTTAGTGGATAGGTACATATTCTATATTTTTGCCTCTGTACAACATTAACCAATTTTATCCTTTTAATTATATAGAAGTAACAACTTACATTTACAATAGCTCGGCAGACCCAACATGTCAGTTCTGTTAAACCATACAATGAACGTACTTTCTGCAACACATAAAAGTATATGTTATATTTTTTTCAAATACTACATCACAAGATATTTTATTAATAATTTTCAATGCTGAAGTATTCATCTACAGTATTAACACATTAATCATTAAATAAGTAACATACAACTTTAATATGGCCAACTTTGGCATAAAACAGAGATACAGAAACTTTAAATAGGGAACCTTTGCTATTTTTGTATGGTATTATAACGATCTCAAAGGATCAACAATTGATAAATAATTAATTAATGTCTAGTATAAAATATTAAAATAATAATAATCGAAAAAAAAAAAGTTAATATTAATAAATAATTGTAAGAATAAGTAAATTGGGACAAAACACATGTTAACAAGCAAACTATACCGACCATAGCAGCTGCAAAGTTAAGCTGGGGAGATAACGGTACTAATTTGAAGAACGAGACAAATACAAGGAAAGAAAACATTCTGTTTTCTTTGAGGAAAGAAAGTTCGCCGACAAAAAAAAAAAAAAAAGGCACAAACATAACGGAGTTTTGCTACCAGAAGCAGCTGCATATCGTAAACAGGGAACATAGAAAAAATGAGAAAGTAAATACCTAATGGTATCTCCGAGGGGCGAAGTCAACGTACGTAAAAAAAAAAAATAACGTTTTTAGAAAGTTTGGATGTCCAATCAGAAGAGACCTGAGTTTCAAAAAATTAGATATTGACCAATAGGCGAGGAAGACGCGGAACTTAGAAATCGGGAGAGGCAAAATCCAATGGGAAGAAGGGTCAGTCTAAAACTGGGGGTGAGAGTGTGTAGGTCTTGGCTTACAGCTGGGAATCAGAGTAAGGAGGTGTTAAGAGTCTTAAACTGAGAACCTGAGGGTTTAATTCAAAGTCGTCGAATAACTTAAAGGCAGAGTTGCCACAAAATTTAGTAGTTTTTGTAATAATAATTAAAGTCAAGGAGTATTAAAGTTGTAAAAGAAGAGGAGAGAATCATCGCGTCGAATTAAGAGTTAAATTGAGAACGAGTTAGGAGACCAAGCAGCGTTTAGCGGAAGTAATACCAGGGATTCACCATTCGTCAAGGAACCAGGATTTGCATCGTCCGACCTCCAAGGATAAGGATACATGTGTTTAGTGCGTCGTTAGTGAAGAAAGAGAAATTAAATAAATAAAAGCAGTGGGTGATTGTGTTTGTGTACAAGTGCCAAAAGAGGACGAGGCGTAACTGTTGATAAGTACCAAAATTTATAATTAATAATCATTTAGAAGCTAGTATTTCAGTTTGATGAGTCATAAAAGTTCCCATGCCCGAGATTAAGAGTCAAGTTTTTATAAATTAAATTAAAAGAAAGTAATTGAGCTAGCCGGCAAAATAAAAGTAATCTGAAAATAATATAATTAAATTAAAGGAAATTGTTTTGTAATAGATTTGCTATAAATTAATAAGAACATTAAGACAAATTCTGTAGAGACATTCGTAGAGTTTTTTTTATGTAAATTGAATAATAAATTAAGAATATAAAATTGTCAACAATTAACTATTGTGTATTAGCATAAATTAGTTTTAAAGAATGAAAGTGTGAAAGAATGAGTAGTCTTAAGATTGATATGAATATTTAATTGAATGTGATTCTTGTTATATAAATAATTATATGAGAATAAATCCAGAAGATAGTTAAAAGTAGAAATTGTTTTGTGGAATTAATTTAATTCAACCATCCTAGTTTTGGTAAGATTTTCGATAGAAATCAAATAAAAATTAATTGCCAGAAATAGATTAGCGCAAATTTAGTGTGGCTAATAAAAATTAAGTTTAAAAAGTAAATTCATAAATGTTTCATAATTAAAAACAAATTAGATGTAATTTAAATATAAAAATAAATAATTATATAACAAACAACTCTGTTTGTTATAGTATTTATAAATAAACTATGCAGAGTTTGAAAAACCAGCCTCATTTTCTATATGGCTGCCAACTGATTTTGTTTAATGTCATAACCTCTCTATACTTTTTTTATTTACCCAGTAAATGTAGTACAGGGTATGTTTAGTAATCACAATCAATTGTTTGACTGATCTTCCTTTCATAGCCTCAGGAAACTGATAAAGTGATTAACGACATGCTGTTAATGAGTTGTCATGGTCGTTTGTGCGTAAGTATGATGTTGATCACAGACATAAGATAGGAACATGAAATTTTGAATAGAGGACTATAGAGTGCTCATATAGTACCCTATTACAATTTAGAACAATTGAATTTAAAATATCAAAATGGTGGCCATTTTCAATAGTTTTTAGTTCATATCTCATGTGTTTGTTCAACTTATAACACTAAGTTAGATACAAATTTGCAGATTTCAACACTGCATGTAATGGTACCAAACTTATCCCTCTATTATGACAAATAACGACGTTATTGTTGAAAAAATCCCAGAAGGGTCAATCGAGTGCCATGGCTGATCTTACCATAAATGTTAAATATCTCTATCAATAATTAAAATAAAGTTTGAATTTAAAGTCATATAAGCTAAGAGTACATTCAATGCATAGAGATTAAGTGGATATTACTAATTTTACTAAAATAAATACATAATCAGAGTGTTTTATATGCTAAAGTCTGTTTATAAATTGTTAACATCAAGAAATTAATATACTTAATTTATTACCACTTTAACTTCTCTAAACTTCTTTAACTACCGAAATCTCTCTTTCTCTCTCTCTCTCTCTCTCTCTCTCTCTCTCTCTCTCTCTCTCTCTCTCTCTCTTCTCTCTCTCTCTCTCTCTCTCTCTCTCTCTCTCTCTCTCTCTCTCTCTCTCTCTCTCTCCTCTCTCTCTCTCTCTCTCTCTCTCTCTCTCTCTCTCTCTCTCCTCTCTCTCTCTCTCTTCTCTCTCTCTCTCTCTCTCTCTCTCTCTCCTCTCTCTCTCCTCTCTCTCTCTCTCTCTCTCTCTCTCTCTCTCTCTCTGTCTGTCTGTCTGTCTCTGTTTCTCTTATGATAAGCAAAATGTACTTCACATTCTAATTATATAGGCTACTTAAGTATAACTAGGTACATCAATGATAACCCTTATGACTTTAAAATACTTCAATACAAATAAAATTTCATGAGATCAGTCTTTGAAATGCATATGATCCAAATCCTTTAATTTACTGATCCATCAATAATAATGCCAAACCATAATCAATCCATAATCTGAAATCTATAATTATCTTGAATTGTCTCTACTTATATTCTTAGCCTAGAACATACTCAATAATAATAAATGAATCTTTAGAGGCCACCAACACTTAAAATAGTACAACTTAAATTTATCTAATGTTATGATATCCGAAATCCATTGTCCACATTCACTTCACATCACAACTCATTTCTCCTGTAGATTTAAATCCAGATCATGACATGCCATCCCTTGTTTCCTCCTTTTTTTGACTGCCCATCCTTTTCTTCCAAATTATATTTTCTGTCCCCAAAACTTCCAAGCTAGTAGTTTTTTATTGGTTCTTGGATTCCAACCAC